>PVHT020000085.1:1501786-1597965 GCA_004024745.2 Catagonus wagneri
TGGGTGCAGTCATAAACCCGCGGCCATAAAATGACAAAAAGGCAAAAAAAAAAAAAAAAAAGTGGGAGAAATCAGTCTGTCAAATTTCAAGACTTCTTATATAGCCATATAATCAGGACTGTGGTATTGTGGTTGTTCCCTGGTGGCCTAGCACTCAACGATTCAGCATTGTCACCACTGAGGCGCAGGTTCTGTCCCTAACCTGGGAATTTCTGGATGCCATGGAAGTGGCCAAAGAAAAAGCAAAAATACTGTGGCACTGGAGGAGCCATAGACATATGCCAATGAAATGGAGTGACACAAATTGCCCTACTGATTCTGACAAAAAGTGAAAGCAAATCAATGGAAGGAAAACAATCTTCTGAATGAACGGTTGTGGAGCAATGGTATATCAATAGTCAAAGTAAATGAAATTTTACCTGAAAAATCTGAAGTCACATATGCATAAAAACTAAGACAAAACAGATCATAGACTTAAGACACAACATAAATCTTTTAGAAAAAAATGATAGGAGAAATCTTCTAGATTTGGAGGTAGGAAGATTTATTAGAACTTTCACCAAAAGCACAATCCATAAAAAGAAAAAAAAATGACAAATTTGACTTTATCAAAATGTAAAACTTCTGTGTCCTGTTAAGAGGATGAAAAACAAATTATAGAGTAGAAGAAAATATTTGCAAACCTAAACCACACATCTAACCAAGGACTAGTATCTAGAATACATAAAGAACTTCCAAAACTCAAATGTGAAAAAAACCAACAATCCAATAGACAAAAAACGTGAAGAGATAGTTCACTGAAGATAATACACAGATGGCACAAAAGCAAGTTAAAATATGTTCAACATCATTATTTATTGGGGAAATAAATAAAAAACAAAATTAGTTTCACTACTTAACTGTCACGGCAGCTTAAATTAAAAAAAAAAAAAAGTGACAGCATCACATACTAGTGGAAATGGACCCCTGATACATCCCTTGAGGAGCTGTAACCTGCTGCGGCCACTCTGGGGAACAGTATGGAGATTTCTTTAAAAATTACCATGCAACTACCGTAAAACCCAGCAACTGAATTCCCTGAGCATTTATCTCAGAGAAATGATTTAGGGTCACATAGAAACTTAAGTGTGAATGTTTATAGCAGCTTTACTTTTAATAGTAAAAAATCTGGCAATAACCTAGGTATCCTTCAATGGATGAAGGGTTAAAATGAACTCTGGTATATTCATATTGCTAAAAATTCTCAGCAATAATAAGAAAAAAAACTATTGACACATGCACAGAATAGATAAATCTCCTGAAACATAAGCTGATTGAAAAATCCCCAGGAGTTCCCTTTGTGGCTCAGCAGTTAATGAACCTGACTAGGATCCATGAGGATGCGGGTTCGATCCCTGGTCTTGCATAGTGGGTTAAGGATCCAGTGTTGCCGTGAGTTGCAATGTAGGTCACAGACACCACTCAGATCTAGCGTTGCTGTGGCTGTGGCACAGGCCAGCGGCTGTAGTTCTGATTCAACACCTAGCCTGGGAACCTCCACATGCAGCAGGTGCAGCATAAAAAAAAAAAAAAAAAAATCCCAGAACTGATGAAATATGCCAGTTGAGATTTAGAAACGCCAAAATAATTCCAATCAGAATGTATGCAGTGCAACACACACCAAACTGTATTACATAGAAAATGCAAGACAGGAAACAACCTTTAGATGATCCAGAGGAAAAAGACAAATCAAAGATTAGATATGAAGAAAATTGAAAATGTATCCTAAGTAGGAGTTCCCATGGTGGCTCCGTGGGTGAAGAACCTGACATAGTGTCCTTGGGGATGTGGGTTCGATCCCTGGCTTCACTCTGTAGGTTAAGGATCACACGCTGCAGCATAGGTCACAGATGTGGCTCGGATCTGGCACTACTGTTGCATAGGCCAGCCGCTGCAGCTCCAGTTCAACTACTAGCCCAGGAACTTCCATGTGCCACATGTGCACCCCTGAAAAGAAAAAAAATGTATATATGTTTATACCCTAAGTAAACACAAAAAGCTTCTGTAAGAAAACAGTCTGTCATGGTGCTACAGATTATGTCACTTCTCAAAATGTATGAAAACATAGCACATGAACAGAGGGCATGACTGGGGCAATACATCCCAATATGATTCTTAGTGGAGCAAGGTGACAACACTGACTGGTATTAGACCTTGTAGAGTGGCCAGCATAGGAATAGAAATAGAAAGTGCAGTTTGAAAATTAGTAGACAAAACAATTGGCAGGGACTAAAATTCTAAATTCAAAAGGGAGGAAGATAGTTTAAAAAATTAGACAATAGAATCATTTATAGGAAAAATAGCACAAAGAAGGTTTAGTTACAATGTATGTAAATGGACTTGATGCAGTTAAGAAGCAAACTTTGGTATAAAGAACTGAAAAAAATCATCCATGTGTCATTTAAAAACACATCTAAAATATAGCAGCACCAAAATGTTGAAAGAAAAAGATTAGGAAAAAATTCACCAAGAAAATAATACTAAGCAAAGGAAAGCAGATATCACTCTTTCTTACCGGATAAAAATAGAGTTTTAGGGTAATTTTTGCTACATATTTTCTAATGACAAATTTTAATAGAGCTGGAAGATGTAATTGCAATTAATATAATTATAATATGTGAATACAATTAATACATAATTATAATTGCAGTGTGCATTTAATACCATAACCTAAGGATATAGAAGATAAAATCTGACAGATTGAGACCTCTTTCAGTAACTAATAGATCAAGAGAACAAAAAATGATAATGATGTAAAATATTTAAATATTATGGCAAACATGTTCATATGTCCATATATAACTGAACCTAAAACTATAGTATAAACATTTTTTTCATTCATAAATGGTTCATTACGATTTGCCATATTTTGGATTATTTAGTAAATTTCAACTAATTCCAAAGGATTAGTATCATGTAGAGCTTACCATTTATCTCAGTTTCCATATCCAGAAAATTTACGTGTTGTAAAACTAAGGAACATACCTCTAAATAACTCAAAAATTAAAGGAGAAATAATAATGAAAGTCAGAAATATCAAAAGAAGGACATTAGCAAAAATACTGCACAGAAAAACTGCCAGCATGTGTTTACAGTGTTATCTATTGTCAAAATTACTCCCTTTAGACTTGAGAAAATGGTAAACTGTAATAAGCTAAGAATCAAGCATGGGGAGACAATGATTGAATTCAAAGAAAGAAGGAAACAATAAGGAACTTTTAGAGGAACATTTGGAATGATACTTGCTAAAAACTTAAAAGAACCGTTTCTTTATGACTGTGAACAACATTAAACGCCTATGCCTCCAGTCCTTGTTTCTCATTAACTTGTATATTCCAGCTAATGCAGTAAGCTAAGGGGAAAGGAAAACTAAAAGGATAGAAAGGAAACAGTACTGATACTACCCTTTTCTTTTAAAAACAATGTGATTTTCTGAAAAAAAAAATCCTGGAGACTCTACAAATAAGTTAATAGAATTAATTAGGAAAGCTGGCACAATTCCTGGATGTAAGATCAAGATTCCACAGAATGTGCTTCTATGTATCAATAAACAAGAAAATATTTAAGTAGAATATTTTAGTAGCCACTTTATGAATTACCTGCAAATAAATCTTCAACAGAAGAGGAGAGTGTAATCTGCATTGGAAAAATGTATTCAAATTCATTAATAATCAGAATAGTGCAAATCACAGTGGATTTCCGTTCCACATCCTCTGACTGGCAGAATGTTTAAGCTGTATTAAATATATCAAGTGTTGGTGAGACTGTAGAACAATAAGAAACACAGACATTACTAACTGGAGTATCAGTGGTACAAGCAAAGTGGAAAATTTTGCCGTGAACGTGTAAATATGAACTCAGCAGTAAAGATAGAGCTGATTGTACATGTGTACCGACAATGTTCATAGTGGCATTGTCTGTAGGAAGAAAATCTGAGGCATCCTACACTGCCTGCTGAATGAATGAACCCTGGCAAAGTATTCATTCAACAGAATTTTATGGTCAGTGAAAATAAAGCTAGATTGACTACCTCGAACATGTACTAATCTCAAACACGTGACGTTGAGTGAAAAGTCAGAAAAATACATATAGTGTGGCTCCATGTATACATAGTTCAGAATCAAAACTAAATAATGTCTTTTTATCACACCTGTATACACACATGCACGCACACTCAGCTATTAAAGCTGTAGAGAACAGAACTGTAAGGGACTAATTAACAGAAGAATCAGAATAGAAGTCACTGCTTGGTAAAACTCATTAGTTGGGATTTGCAAGTGGCAGGTAGAAGCTAGTAAGTTACTGATAATATTCTAATTTTATAATTTGATTACTCTTCAGCCATTCAAACCATCTTTAAACATTTTTTACACTTTTCTGTTTCAATCGTTTGTTTCATAATAAAACACAGAATGAGTATTCAGTGAGAATGAGATATAATCAGAAAATAATGCATGTGAAAACAAAATAGCACTGTGATAATTTACATGAATGACAAATGTGCAATTTTGTGAACTACGTCTGAGTGACAACAAAATCTAGCTTTAAGCTAAGAGAAATGATTCAATCAAATGGGATATATTTAGGTATATAAAATGGATATAAACATGCTTGTACATATATGCATCTCAAATGATTATTAAAGTAGTTTTAAAATAACAGCTATCTACATCTAACATTTATTAAATACCTTCTATGTGACATGCAATGGAGCTGTGCAAACTACATGCAACCTCACAGATAATGTAAAATCTGCATAAAGTCAATAGCATTTTGTTGTTGTTGTTATAGGTTATAGCATTTGCCTATTTTTAGGAAATTTAATCGACATTTAGGAGTAAATAATCCTTTTTTGAAGTATCTCTTCCTCTTATTAATGTATATTTTAGAGTTTTGAGTGAAATATTACATAGTGTAAAATCCCCCCATTTTATGTGTAGTATTACATGATTTTAGTAAAATTATAAAGTGTGTTCAGACATCACCACAATAGCTTTAGAACATTTCAAAAGCTCCTTTGAATGTGTTTTCATTTATAATCTACCATCAGTCTAAGCCCAAGACAAGCACTGATCTGCATTCCATCTCTATAAATTAGCATTTTCCATATATTTCATATAAATTGATTGATATAATCTATTTATTTATTTATTGTTTCCCTCACTTTCATTTATCATAATAGTTTTGAAGTTGATTCATGTTATAACATGGAGAAATAACTGTTTCCTCTTTATGGCTGAATAACAGGCATTTTACGGACATACCATATTTTGTCTGTCAATTCAACAGTTGATGGATATTTAGATTATTCCCGTTTGGGACTATAATGAATAATGCTGCTAAATTTCTTCGTGTAGACATATATTTTCGTTTCTCTGGGGTAGATTCTTAGGAGTGCAGTTGCTTGGTCTTTTGATTATTTTTGTGTAACATTTTAAGAGACTGCCTCACTGTTACCAAAGCAACTGTAACATTGTGTATTTCTACCTGGAAGAGTTCCCTGTTTTTCCTTGTCCTCAGCAGCAGTAGGCGTTTTCTGTCTTTTTTTATTGTAGTCCTCCTACTGGATGAAGCAGCATCTCATTTGATTTGCATTTCCCTGCAAACATATTTGAACACAGTTTCATGAATGATTAGCTACTTAAATATTTTTCCCATTTTTAACTGAATTATTTGTCCTTTTTTTTATTATTGAGTTGTTTAAATGTGTTATATAATCTGGATACCAGTTATTTACCAGATAAATTCCTTATAAGCGTTTTCTTCCTGTGTGTAACTTGTCTTTTCATTTTCTCAGTAATGTCTTTTGAAGTGAGCAAGTTTTAAATCCTCATGAAATTCAATTTGTCTTTGTTTTTATTTTATGGATCTTGCTTTTGGTGTCATATTTAATTTTTGACCAATGTACAAGATTGAAGATTTTCTCATAGAAATTATTGCTCTAATAGTTACTTCTCCAGTAGATATTATTGTTCTTCTCATTTACCAATAATGCTTAAAGATATAACATGACAGGCCCAAATTACAGAGTAAGTAATCCGGGGAACATGGATTTGAACCTTGCCTGCTGGCAAGAATTTCTACTCTTTCAAACACTGTGCAACACTGCTTAATATTTATTACAGATCTGCTCTGTACACGCATATGACATCTTTAAGACTCAAAAATGGCAATAAGCAAGAAGACATGGAGTTTAGAGACTAGCAAAATGAGCAACGACCGTCATCGTGAGTACGGAAACAGAGCTATTTAAACAATTTTGAATTAAAAAACCCTGAGCACCCAGAAAACTTACTGCTTCTTTTATGCAAAACAAAAACCCCTTCTCCAATAGCGAGCCCGCTATCTCTTTTCCATGTTGCTTCACCTGTGCGTCTGTGGACTCTTATCTACTCCTTCAGCAGCCTCTTTACCTGTTTCAGAGCATGAAATGCTGCTCACAATTGTGCAATTCCCTCTTCTTTCCATGACCTGCTTTTCTCATCCGGACCATTTTATTCACTAATATTCTGTGATGTGAGGTGCAGGTTACAGATGCAGCTGGAAGGACCAGGTTTAATGCCCAATATCCATATTCCACTGGGGGAGACAGATGTTCTAAAAAGGTCCCTGTCCCTCTAATGAGCTTTACATCATCAGTTGTCACTTAATTCTAAGTACATTCACACATCTAATATTCTCTGGTTATAATCTATCACCTATAATACAGGCACAGTGTGTAGGAAAGAGAAATCGATTGTAAGTGGGAAGATCCCAGAAACATTTACAAAGGTGGTATTTGAGCCGTGACAGACACTTGCCGCCCTTTTCGCTTTTAAGAGCCATTTTCGTATAAAGACCTTGAAAAATTGTTTAAAGTTCATTGCTGAGCAGATCCTGTGAAGCTTCTCCTTGGTCGATCCCTCTGATTTGCAGATCTCGAATGAGATTAAAGGCTTGATGGATCACTGTGCTTTAATAATAAACAATAATAAAGTCCAGGGATATGACAAGTCCTATGTTATACTTCATTTGTAGAGACACCCTTATTTTATTCTTCCTTTTTGTCCCACTCAAGGTAAAGGCCAAATCAGTAAAAGGTCAAGCTGACTGGTATGGATTATTATAATATTGTTCTCAACCTGCCAGAGGATCAATAGCGAATGTCATCATCCATTTTCCAGAAACATAGGCAGTAACTTCATTATCCTAATGCATTAAAAAAGCAGAACCTAAAGCTACACTTCATTTATTCTATTTATTTATTTATTCTACTACATTTACTTCTATTTTCACAGCTAATATTCAAACTTAAAAACAAAATGTGGGGAGTTCCCTTCATGGCTCAGGGATTAACGAATCCAACTAAGAACCGTGCGGTTGCGGGTTCGATCCCTGGCCTTGCTCAGTGGGATAAGGATCCGGCGTTGCCGTGAGCTGTGGTGTAGGTTGCAGACACGGCTCGGATCCCGCGTTGCTGTGGCTGTGGCGTAGGCCAGCAGCTACAGCTCCTGTTAGACCCCTAGCCTGGAAACCTCCATATGCTGCGGGTGCACCTCTAGATAAAGGCAAAAAGACAAAAAAAAAGAAAAAGAAATAAAAATAAAACAAAATCTGGCCATTCAATGCTTTACAGTTATTTTTCATTAGAGCTGCTTTAGGACAGAGTCTGAATCAAGCCCTCCCAGGTAACTTCGGTGCATATGTGAGTTTCAGATATATGTCTTTTAGAAAAGGCCTGGTGATGATGTTCTCGCCAGGAACTCCGGAGAAAGACGGATGTCGGTACCATGTGCTTTCTTTAAGCCTCTCAGGTACAGAAACAGATGCTGATCATCTTAATCATTGCAGTGGAGAAACACCTCTAAATGGTCCCTTCTCTGGTCACATATTCTACAATCTCCATGTAATTCTGGCAAGATGCACGGTCTTGGTAACCATGAAAATGAAAATAGCCTCTGAAAAACGTAGAATATTTAACCCATGTCTGTCTAAAGTCACGTCAGAACAGGATCTGAAATTTGCTAACTATATGACAAAGTCAATGATTCTACTCATCTAAAACGTGACTATTAATCCGGTAATACCAGGACTGATACTAACTATCTTGCAAGCTTTTTGTGAAGAAAAAATGTAAAACTACCGATCTTGATACATGGACACACATATACCTCCTCAGTACAGCTGGCTTTGTCTGCCTGGACTGTAGAACATAAATTTCAAGGGTGTGTTAGGACCATTGCAAATATCAGCCTTGATAACATCTCGTTACCAATCGAGTGAAAGTGCTATACAAGGCACAACTTAGTATTTCACTTAATAAATGTTCTCTACTCAGATTGATATATTTAGAAATTATAATTACAAAAAACACCAACACACAGTACGCTACGATATACTTTAAAAGATGTTTTCCCCCTTCCCACAACAGTTCCAGCTTTAGTAATCTACTACAAGGACAAAGAGAGCTTACTGCTTTAAAAAAATACATGTATATATCTGCATATATATATGTATTATATATAATATACATATGTAATGGATCAAACATTAAACTGAATGATGGTCTTAACGTAAGAGAATAAAATTAATTCCTTCCTAAAGATAATCTCCCAATATCTGAATTATCATGACACTCAACCTTAAGGGAGTAAGTTTACCCAAATCACATCCTATACCGTATTTCTCACTTCCATAACGTAACATGTTTCTTAATAACTGTGATCTCTTGGTACCAGGATTGCACACTAATTCTCTTTTATATCTTATAAACCTAGCATATCACCTTGTACCTTTCTAATGAATGAGTAAAATTGATGAGTAAATAAACTGATAAAGTAGTGACTGAATCACAGCAAAGTTATGTACACGAAAAGACTGAAATGTTTTACTCTGTAAAATAAAATTCTTTTCTCAGTTCTTCCTGCTTTTTCTACATCGGATTGCATTTTAGGAGGTTAAACACCAATTGTCAGATCATTGAGGAGATTGAAAACAGAACTTGTGAATATGTTCCCAGAAATTCTGGGATCCCGAATGATTATTGTTACACTTGACGATGAAGAGAGGAAAATTGAAACATATCTTAAATACCAACACTAGAATGATGAAGCAACACCTTTGTCCGACAAGACACTGTTACAGTAAGTTTTCTTGTAGAAAAAAATCACTTTGGAGAATATGAAGTACAAAAGGCTGTCACAAATAAGGGAATTAGCCTTTTGTGTTGTTCTCAGATGTCCTTTTTGTTTATATGAATTCCTTGCTTCCATCTTTACCATTGATAAAAGGACAAAATAAGGAGTATTTTTAAATATCTCTTTATCATAAAGTATCATAACCACGAAAATAAAGTATTTAGGAAATGATGCACAGCCATAACTACCCTTGCAGGAAGAAAATATCTTTCCAATATCATGCAAACATTTGACCATATCTTTATTGATTTTTTTAATTACATAAAACTATGGCATGAATTATACCAAGCCATTTACACACTGTTGTCTAATATGTTAATTTGCAAAGGTATCATTTTGCAGACTACTAAATCAAGGAAAATTTAAAGGGAATATGATGACACTGTAAAATCTTTATTCCGTTAGTGGACAAAAAGAAGTATCTTCCTCATTTCCTATAGCTAAATTTAGAAGGAAGCACTAATATAAAAACTTTCCTTGGAGTCTTAATATAGAGCAAGGGTTGAATCGTAATCACTAACCAGCTTAGTGAAGTACCTTGCCAATTCCAAATTCAACTCTTACTAAAAATATCACATAGCTTCCAAAAGCACAGGCATAAAAAAAATTAATCTTGCATTTACTATATCGTGTAATGAGAGTAGATTTGTGGACAAAATTTTACAAAAGTTTTGTGAACCAAATCTTGGAAAATCAGGTCCTGTTGACATTAAGAAAGCGAAATCAGATGGTTCGAACTTCCTGGGTCTTTGCCTGGCTGAACATAGAAGTCGTCCCTCACAGACTGTATTTCATTAAAAATTTGACCTAAATAGTGCCCTTGGAGAAGATTTTTCAACCTCCAAAAATGTCAAGGTATTTTCCAAATTATGAGCTACCGTTTTTGCCAGTTATCTTTTAATGGTTTTGAACTCCGTAGATACAGTGCCTTCTGGTCTGTAACAGGGTGTAGCTGTTCAGAGTCCTAGCACTGGCTATCAATGAAGACCTTGTTAGAAATGTGACTCTCAGGCCACACACCAAACTTAATGCTTTAGAATCACATGGATTTTTAACAAGATCCTTGGAGATTTCAATGCACATTCGAGAAACACTGAAGTAGTGTGTGCATTTTCATTAGGTTAATTCAGGTACATTTCACATACAACAAAATTTACACTTTTCGTATTTCTATGAGACCTGACCAACAGACACTGTCAAATAACAACAGTTTATTAGAGAAACAGTGTATTTCCTCTACCCAGTAAAGTTTTCTCACATTCCTCTGCAGTTAATCTCCTCCCAGCCCCTGAATCTGGTTTCTGTCCTTTTTTCTTTTCTAAAATGTCCTATATAAATGAAATCATTGAGTATATAGTCCTTTATTTTTTGGCATAGGACTTTTTCATTTACCATAGTACTTTTCAGATTCATTTATGTGGTCATGTGTATTGGTGATTTCTTCTACTATGTTGTTGAGTATTATTCCATCATATAAATCTGTCACTTACCTTAGTAAGTAAATCCATCCAGTGACTTACCTTGTCACTGACTCGCCATAAAAATTTGGATTGTTTACCTTTAATGGTGACCATTAATAAAGATTTTAGGAAGACTTGCACACAGGTCTTTGTGTGGATACTTGTGAATATTTATACTGAATAAATACCTAGGAGTGACTCATTTGTCAACTTTGTGTTTAACTTGATAAAAAACCGCCAAACTGTTTTCCAAAGGGACTGCACCATTTTGTTCCCACACAACATGTAAACAAATCCTAATTGTTTCACATCCTCTCCAGTAATTGATATTGTCAGCTTTTTAAAATTTTATGGTGAATGTAATTTTAAATTTGATTTCCTTAAGGACTAGTGATATATACCAACTTCACATAATACTTTACCATTTGTTTCTTTTCATTCTTTAGGTGTTTGTTCAAATTCTTTGATAGCTTTTTTCTTTTTTTTATTTTTTATTAGATTTGATTTGCAATGTTCTGTCAATTTCTGCTGTACAGTGAAGGGACCCAGTCATATACACATACATTCTTTTTTTCATATTATCTTTCATCATGTTCTGTCACAAGTGACTGGATGTAGTTTCCTGTGTTATTCTTTTTGAACGATATTTTTGTCTGGATATATGCCCAGGAGTAGGATTGTTGGATCAAGTGATACTTTTATATTTAGTTTTCTGAGGAACCTCCATACTGTTTTCCATAGTAGTTGTACCAATTTACATTCCCACTAACAGTGTAGGAAGGTTTCCTTTTCTCCATAGCCTCTCCAGCATTTGCTATTTGTAGACTTATTAACGATAGCCTTTCTGACTGGTGTGACATGGTACCTCATTGCAATTTTGATTTTCATTTCTCTAATAATTGGTGATGTTGAGCATTTTTTCATGTGCCTATTGGCCATCCCTATGTCTTCTTTGGAGAAATGTCTATTTGGTCTTCTGCCCGTTTTTTGATTGTGTTGTTCGTTTTTGCTGTTGAGTTATAGGAGCTATTTGTATAATTTGGAGATTAAGCCCTTGCTGGTTGCATCATTTGCAACTATTTTCTCCCATTGTGTAGGTTGTGTTTTCCCTCTTCTTTTTTTTACGGTTTCCTTTGCTGTGCAAAAGCTTGTAAATTTGATTAGGTCCCATTGGCTTATTTTTATTTTTGTGTCTATTGCCTTGGGATACTGACTTAAGAAAACAATTGTATGGTTGATGTCAGAATATGTTTTGCCTATGTTCTCTTCTAGGAGTTTTATGGTGTCTTACGGTGTCTTTAAGCCATTTTGAGTTTATTTTTGCTCATGGTGTGACTATGTGCTCTAGACAATTTTAATGCCTTTCTTTTCCTTTTTTCCTTTAATATTTAGTTGTGAAAATTCTTTACATAATTGTTTCACAGGCATGTGCTTACTCACATGTGTTTACATAAAGAATGTAAATCTTATCCTGATGTTTCAGGTTCAGAATACGAAGCACATCTTGTCCCGCTGTTGCTGTAAACTGAGCTCAGGAAATACCACCCTCCCTGTGCAGCGCTGCACACTTTTTAACACCTACGCAAGGTAATCGGCTTCCTTCCTGATTGTCTTGTTTTAAATGCAATCAATTGACAGAAACAAACATTCCTAGATACCACAGAATGTGTTTCTTCCCTTTGAATTTCTTTTATGTTAAGCTGATGAGGTGGTGCTGATTTTGCGGAATCGCTGCAGCGACTTGCAAATGATGCATGCAAATGAAACGAAAGATCCCAGCTTGCTGCACAGGGCAATCCAAGCTGTGCTGTGCTGTTGTGTGTGTTCACCAAACTGAGTACGACTGTGGCCGCCCCATGTTTCCCCTGGAGTTAAGAAATTCTCCAGCTCTAAAATCAAAAGATGCACACAGAAATTCCACTTCCTCATCAGCAGTATTTCAGAAGCCAATGAAATTCTAAAACATCAACAATAACTGTGTAGCTGAAATGAGTCATCCAATACAGGAAGGGTATTTCCGTATTTTAAGTGGCATTTTCTAATCTGAAAGGATTAGTAACAGTAGCTCAACTTTATGGTCATCTGGCACCTAAAAATTTCCTTAGAAACAAGTCCTGATATAGTTTGTGATTAAGGTATAACCTGCTTCCTCAGGGAAATGTCATAAGGCCACTCTGCACACCACATCCAACATGCATTTTGCCTCGTATTGTCAATTTATTATCCCTCTCTATGTATAATCTAAGTCACAAAAATCAAGAAACATTTTTGTGATTTTTATACTTGTTATAGTGAGGAAAATCCCTGAGCAGATGACTTAACCAAGACTAATGAAGAAAGTAGTTTTGTGCCTCATATTTAAATATACTGGTGGAATGAGAAATTTAATTGTGGTATTTTTACCATTATCAGAAAAGGAAGAGGGGAAATTCTGTTTTCATTGAGTCTCTCAAAAGACTCAGAGCATGAGAGAGAGTCAACATTTTAATCTACTGAGGTCCTGCTCTGTCTTTATGGGGTTTTCAGAGCTTTTACCAGCAGAGATTATCAACAACACTGGAGTCAGAAAATCATGATGTGGAGAATCAGATGAGGATTGAATTAAATAGAGACCAAAAACGTAAGTATACACTACGTTATCCTTTAAAGGTGCCAGAAAAAAATGCCTTGTACATTTGACTATGTATTATGTATCATTCATCATAGACAATTTTTAAGTTAAAAAAACATAAGATTTTTTAAAAATTTTTGAATTCTTTCCACTCTTTCTTGAAATTAGATAAAATATTTTTTTCTGAAAATTGGTTTTTCAGTTAACCACCTCATCATACATCTTGATTACTGATAGGAAACTCATATAAATTTGGCGTTCTTATAAATCTACTTTTAACAATCACATTTAGCTTCTGACAAATTTATTACATTATCCATAATATAGTTATATATATTGAAAATGGTTTGGTTCAGAACCACAGCTGACAGAAAGCCTGGTTTCTCCTTGAATCTGTGGGTCATCCTTACAAATAAAGTCATGTACCCACACCTCTCTGTAATTTCTATCTCAGAAACCCAACTAAAGAGGATCTATTTAAATACACTGCTTATCGTAGCACAGCTTCTTAGTAACCTCGATCCCATTTAGTTATAGACGTTTTGATAGAAACGTCCTTGGCCATGTCAGGAGCACAGTTTCAGAACCTCGTGTTACTTCCGTAAAGAATAAATTTTCCACAGAAACATTTTACATAATTAGAAATCTTCTCTCCGGTGAGGTATTAAGTCTTTCTCTCTTGTTCCCATCTCCACCTCTTGGATTTAATGCATTTCCAGGTCAATTCTAATTATTTCTACTCCACTTGTTTAGGAAATTTAGCAAACAATTCTCTAGGCCAACATTTTCTGGATTATAGCTTAGTATTTTATCCTCACATGAATGGTATATTTCATGATTAACATATTAAACATGCATTGGTCTGCTAAAAAGACCCTGATCACTCCCTAATATTATTTTTCAGATTTCCAGAAAGCAAAACTAACATTTGGAATAAGTTTCAGTGTTTCGTCCAACTCCACTTTAAAAAATATTCTGTACGCATTTTTCAAATTAAAAAAAATGATCTTTGATGATAATTTTAAAAAATGATTTAAAGCAATTTTATAAATCTGGAGTTACTCTTGTGGCTCAGCAGAAACAAACCTGACTAGCATCCATGAGGGCACAGGTCCGATCCCTGGCCTCGCTCAGTGGGTTAAGGATCCGGTGTTACCATGGCTGTGGTGTAGGGTAATGGCTGCTGCTCCAGTTCAGTCTCTAGCCTGGGAATCTTCATATGTCACAGGTTCAGCCCTAAAAGGACAAAAAAAAAAATTATAAATCAAAAAAGAACCCAAGGTAAAATAGAAAGATTGAAAAAAATCAAATTCAGAAAGATCATTTAGATCTCCTTATAAATGTGAGCTTATAGTTCTGAGAGGATTTATGACACTGTTCTAAAACTCTTAGTTAACTTGCTTGCTTATTATTCTATACTGTGTATTCGCACAGTACTTAGTTAATAGCATTGTTTCATTATGTCTGCTTAATAATGGAGTGAAAGATGAATGAGTAATACTAAAAAGCATTCTATTTTTTAGAGCATATTTTTGTTATAACAGAAATTTTGGAGGGAAACATCAATAAATGTACTCAAAGAATGCGAGAAATACTTTTCAGGCTAAAGTCTGAATACATCTTCCTCCCTGTCTTCTGTCAAATTTGACCACCATATTTATCCTGATTCTAAGGGATGTTAAAACCTATAGAACTTGGATAACTTGTTCAGGTAGACTTGAGATATGGTATGTAAAATCAGTGATCTTGGAAAAGCTTCTGCCACATAAATATGCCACATAAATATGCAGAGTCTGTATTGGTACCACCTGAATCTGACCAAACAGGCTTATCCTTGGAAGGCCAAGGAGTTCCTAATCAACTAGGCTAAACACTGTAAGACCAAGAGAAGAAAAGAAGGGAATGAGTGAAACTTTCTGCAGAAGTCTCAGCAGTGTTTGTCGCCCTGCACTTTCCACCTTGTCAAGCTAGAAGGGTCTTAACTCTCTGCCTTTCACGCCTATGAGACTTCCACTCCTAGGGTTAGTTGGTTAGTGCAGCGGACAGGAGGTTCCCCAGCGAGCCACTCAGGAAAAATAACCACACATCCAACAGGACCCAAGAGAGAAAGAAAAAGACTGGGACAAAAACAAAGTATCAGTCGGGATTCTCCAGAGAAACAGAATCCGTGGCTGGAGACCTGGGAAGAGCTGATGCTGTGGTTCCGGTCTGAAGGTCATCAGCTGGCAGAATTCCCTCCTGCATGGGGGGCATCAGTCTTTTCTTGTAGTCAAGACTTTACAACCTATTGAATGTGACCACACGCGTTATAAAGAACAGTCTGCTTTACTAAAATCTCACCAATTTAAATGTCAGTCTCATTCAAAACACTCACAGAAACATTCAGAATAATGTTTGACTGGGCACCATGGTTCAGCCAGCAAAAAAATTAAAAAAAAAAAATAGAAACAATGCATTCAGTAGATGAAAAAAGAAAAAGAAGATTCAGAGGGTTCATAAAAAAGATATGGTGGAGATAAAAACAAACATGACCTATCAACTAAATACTCAGGCACAGAAAGAAAGACAGGGATGGTCATCGTTTATACCTGTCAGGAGCCTCAAGAATCACATGAAATCGATATTTTGTTGCACAGAGCAAATATATGAAGTGATGAAAATTGTGAAATTGCTAGGAGATGTTAAGGATTGTAGGTAGTTGAAGATGCAGGAAGATAAAGAGACAGCTGTGGAAAATGAATACGAATCATCCAAGAACACAGAGGAAAATGCCACTAAATTGAGAAAACATCCACC
The DNA here is from genome assembly GCA_004024745.2 of Catagonus wagneri. Lineage (NCBI taxonomy): Eukaryota > Metazoa > Chordata > Mammalia > Artiodactyla > Tayassuidae > Catagonus > Catagonus wagneri. The sequence goes on from PVHT020000085.1 coordinate 1,517,869, forward strand.
TCTGTAAATGTAAAGGATCTGCCTAAGTCTAAACTGAATTGATGAGTAAAACACAAAACTAGACTCAGCCTGGTTAAAAAGTATGCCAATTTTCAGGAAAGGATGTCATGTTTTCTATAAGGGATAATATCAGACTGGGCATGAAGAATCTACTGAAGCAGAAGCATAGAAAATCAAGGTGACTAAAGAGTCATCTACATAAGGACTTGTGGATGGTATTAAATATAGAATTGCCCATAGAACTAAATGAAAGAAAGAAGTAGGAACTTGAGTAAAATATATAATCTAAATATATAGAATGCAAATATAAAAATGGAGAAAGAAGATAGAGTATAAAAAATAAATTACTTCAGGTAACGAGATTAGCCATTGTTATTCTGAGATGTTTGTATATGCGGTGATGAGCTATTCTAGTCCTGTCACCTCCTGTGACCCTGACAACTAGGACTCAGTGTAAAGGAAAGGAGAAATAGACAGAAGACAGAAGATACAAGATAGAAACTATGTAGCCCTAAGAATTTGAGATACAAGCATAAACTGACAAGATATGGAATTGGTATTAAGTAAGTAAAGTTTGAACATATATATAAATTAGACTTTGTCATAACCAGACTCTAGAATACTCCTTGATCCTGAAGTTCATAATGCTGGTGTAATTTCTGCTCTTTGATTGTGGACTGGACCTGTGTTATGTTCTTAACCAATAAAATATGACAAATGAGACGATGTCACACACCCATGTTTCTATTGGCTAACCATATGTCTTATTTGGAGAAATATCTGTTTAGGTACTGCCCATTTTTTGATTAAGTTGTTTGTTTTTCTATTGAGTTGTACGAGCTGTTGCATCGTTTGCAAAGATTTTCTCCCATTCTGTGGGTTGTTTTCAGCTTTTTTTTTTTGAATGGTTTCTTTTGCTGTGCATTATCTTTTGAGTTTAATTAGGTTCCACTGGTTTATTTTTGTTTTCCTTGACTTTATTCTAGAAGGTGGATCAAAGAAGATGTTGCTGCGATTAAGATCAAAGAGTGTTCTGCCTATGTTTTCCTCTAGGAGTTTTATAGTATCTGGCCTTATATTTAGAACTTTAATCTATTTTCGGTTTATTTTCATGTATGGTATTAGAGAATGTTCTAATTTCATTATTTTACATGTAGCTGTCCAGTTCCCACAGCACCACTTATTGAAGAAACTATCTTTCATCCACTGTATGTTCTTGCCTCCTTTGTCATAGATTAGCGGACCAGAGGTGCTTGGGTTTATTTCTGGGCTTTCCATTCTGTTCCATTGATCTATGTGTCTGTTTTTGTGCCAGTACTATACTGTTTTCATGACTGTAGCTTTATAGTATAGTCTGAAGTCAGGAAGCCTGATGCCTTCACTTCTGTTTTGCTTTTTCATATTGCTTTGGCTATTCAAGGTCTTTCATGTTTCCATACAAATTTTAAAATATTTTTTCTAGTTCTGTGAAGAATGTCATTGGTAATTTAAACAGTATGGAGGTACTTCAGAAAACTAAATATAGAACCATCATATGATCCAACAATCCCACTCTTGAACATATATCTGGACAAAATTTTCATTCAAAAAGATACATACACCCCTAGGTTCACTGCAGCACTACTCACAATAGCCAAGACATGGAAATAACCTAAATGTTCATTAACAAATGAATGGATTAAGAAAATGTGGTACATATATAAAAAATGGACTACTACTCAGCCATAAAGAAGAACAAAATTATGCCATTTGTAGCAACATAGATGCAACTAGAGATTCTCATACTAAATAAAGTAAATCAGAAAAAGACAAACACCATATGATATCACTTATATGTGGAATCTAAAATATGGCACAAATGATCCCATCTACAAAACAGAAATAAATCACGGAAATGGAGCACAGAATTGTGTCTGCCAGGGGGTAGAGGAGATAGAAGGGCATGGATGCGGAGTTTGGTGTTGGTAGATGCAAACTATTACATTTAGAATGGATGAGTAATAGGGTCTTACTGCCAGCACAGAGAACTCTGTCCAGTCTCTTGGGTTAGAATGTGATGGAAGATAGTATGAAAACAAAAAAGAACGTATGTCTACATATGACTGGGTCACTTTGCTGTACAGCAGAAATTGACAGAACATTGTAAATCAACTATACTTTAATAAAAAAATTAAAAAGTCAAAAAAAGAGAAAAAGTAAATGACTCTACCTAACAAAATAAAAATAACTATTTTGCAACTTTCAGTGAATTGAAGAAATTAAGGAGTGGAGTTCCTATCTTGGCTCAGCGGAAACAAATCTGACTAGCATGTATGAGGACTGAGGTTCCATCCCTGCCTAGCTCAGTGGGTTAAGGTTCTGGAGTTGCTGTAAGCCGTGGTGTAGGTTGCAGACACTGCTCAGATCCCACATTGCTGTAGCTTCGGTGTTGGCCAGTGGCTACAGCTCCAATTTGACCCCTAGCCTGGGAACCTCCATTTGCCACAGGTGTGGCCCTAAAAAGACTACAATAAAATAAAATAAAATAATTAAGGAGAAATACCACTAAGATCAAAAATGCATGAAAACCAGATGTCTTGTATCTATTAAACTGGAAATCATAATACTTCACAAGGCCATTGTGTGCTTTAATTAGTACATAGAAGAGTTCTTGGCACACAAACACACACACACACACACACACAATATAAGTATTAATTGTTATTATGTAGATAGACTCAGAGAGGCACATGTACAAAGAAATATAATCCCCTCTTACCAATATAAAAATGTATTATTTAAAGCATACATATATGCATCCTGCATTTTTCCTCCATGCTCCAAAAAAACTTAATTATTCAATTTGTGGTTGTTGGATGTCTACCAAGAATTTCATGTGATAAATTCATTTAGATGTGCATGTCTATTTTGGTGTATGTGTATGTGTTCATGCATGAACTTTTGAAAAAGGAAGGTCTTTAACCCTCAGAAAGAGCTACTGTAATCAAACATTTACAAACCATCTGGAATTCCTCAAAGGACTCTCTAATGTGACACTGGTATTTTAAATACAAGGTAATGTACTGCTTATGCTGAATTTTTCCAGGGAATATCAAAAGGAAGTCTTTACATTCAATCATTTTTCCAACTGTGTGAAAATGGTAATTATAATTTCCAACTAAATAGGCTTTTGTTTCAGGTGAAGACAAGGCAAATCAAAATAATGGGTATTATCAAGGCGTTTTTTTTTGTCTTTTTTTAGCTTATTTTGCTTTTTAGGGGTACACCCATGGCATATGGAGGTTCCCAGGCTAGGGATCAAATCAGAACTGTAGCTGCTGGCCTACACTACAGCCACAGAAATGTGGGATCTGAGAAGCGTCTTCAACCTACACCACAGCTCATGGCAACATCAGATCCTTAACCCACTGAGCAAGGCCAGGGAAAGAAACCTACATCCTCATGGATACTAGTCACGTTCATTAACCACTGAGCCATGCGGGAATACCGAGACCTTTTTTTTTTTCAGGGCCTCACCCACGGCATATGGAAGTTCACAGGCTAGGAGTCTAACTGGAGTTGCAGCTGCCAGCCTACGCCACAGCCATAGCAATGCCAGATCCAGGCCACATCTGCAACCTATACCACAGCTCATGGCAATGCCAGATCCTTTAACCCACTGAGCAAGGCCAGGGATCAAACCTGCATCTTCATGGATACTAGTCATATTCTTAACCTGCTAAGCCGCAGCAGGAACTCTTTTTTTTTTTTTTTTCTTGTTGCCACACCTACAGCATATGGAAGTTCCTTGGCCAGGGACTGAGTCCATGCCACAGCAGTGGCAATGCCAAACCCTTAACCTGCCGCACTACCAGGGAGCTCCACCTTTACATATGCCGTGAAGCCTAGAAGCCCTTGCATATCTATCTGACTGCCCTCCTGCATCCTTATCAGCTCGCCTCTCTGTTCTCCATGATCCACTCACACGAGCTTCTTGTATGTTTTGAATATGGCCTTTGCCTGTCCCATGACTTTTTCTTTACTTCTCGTTTCTGATACCTAAAATGGCTCAGGCCTCAACTTTTGTTTTTGTTTTGTTTTGTGTTTTGTCTTTTTAAGGCGGCACTTGCAGCATATGGAAGTTCCCAGACTAGGGGTCAAACCGGAACTGAAGCTGCCGGTCTACACCACAGCCACAGCAATGCCAGGCCCAAGCCGTGTCTGTGGCATACACCACAGCTCACGGCAGTGCCGGATCCTTAACCCACTGAGCAATGCCAGGGATCGAACCCATGTCCTCATGGATACTAGTCAGGTTTGTTAACCGCTGAGCCACAACAGGAACTCCCTCAACATGTTATTATCACTGCTATGTTAAATTGTAGAAATGGAGAACATGTTAGATAAACCGATACCTATCAGAGATATAAAGACACTCAAGTAATATAAGTGAGCCATAATTCTTGACTTTGCAAGATTTTTTTTAATTGAGGTGAAGTTTACAAATAGTGCGATGCACATGTCTAAAGTGAAAATTTTAATTAATGTTGACAAATACACACATTAGCATCACTCAAACTAGACAGAGAGCATGTCTACCCCCTCGGAAGTTTTCCTTGTGCTCTTTTTGGTATTTTTCTAGTCATTGTTCAGATTTTTATTACTACAAATTAATCTTGCTTGTTCTACAACTTTATATAAGTATTTAACCTTTTTGCTCAACATTTTTTTTTAGATTCCTCCACATTATTCATACGCAGTAGTTCATTTTTTAAAAAAAATTACTGAGTAGTGTTCCATTGTATATTTGGCTTTTTAAAAAACATTTTATTATTGATGAAAATTTGGGTTGTTTCCAGTTTGGGGTTATTACAAATAGTGTTATTATGAATAATCTTGCATGAATCTTTAGGTAAGCATATTTTCATTTCTCTTGAACAGATATTTAACAGTAAGATTGTTGGGTCATAACTTAAGTGTGTCTTTAGCTTAATAAGAATTTTTCAGATTGCAGTACCGTTTTGCATTCCCACCAATAATGCATACAGGGCGTAGCTGCTCCAAATTCTTGCTAACATGTGGTTTAATTTTGGCATTCTTTTGGACTGTAAAATGGCATCTCATGGACTTTATTTTCCCTTTCGCAGAATACCAATAATATTGAACACTTTTTATATGATTATTGGTCATTCCTATAACATCAGTGTGAAGTTTCTGCTTGTTGCCATTTTAAATTAATTTTTTATTTCCATTATTGAGCAGTTGGGGTTATTTATGTAATCCAAATGAAAGTTCTTTAAATGATATGCGTATTACAAACATTTTTCCACAGTATCTGGAACAAGCTCTGCTTTTAAATTCTTTCTGATAAGTTAATAATGGAGAATAACCTCTCACTGAATTTAGTAAGGGCCTTTAATTAAATGCATTGAAATGAATATTTTAATTAATTTAAATATTATCAAATTAAAATGTAGTCTATGTTTCAGGGAAAATTTATCTAAAGTTAAATAAATATTTCCAAAATTTTAGTACTTCTGTAAAATTAAGTGTTCTTATAGGGTTTTCAAACCTAAGTGTTGTTAGTATAGTTAAAAGTAAGACAAGGTGAATTATTACCTAAAATGGTGCATACTACCATTTATTATTATTACATTATTGTTTTATGATGTCTTTAAATAACCAGAGCAATATTTTTCAATATTTCATCAAATAAAAATGTGGATAAATTATTTTCCTAAACTATTGTTATTTCTATCACATAAGCAGTTCAAAGCACTCGGTATTTTTAAAATGTCCTTTAGTAAAATCTACTTAAGCATCTTCTGTACCGCTGAATATTTTATGATATTTAGATGAGAGATTAGCTTAATTCTAACCTAATCCAAAAATTATACCAATTTCATTCCATAAATTAGTCATTACTTTATTTTTAGTTATTAACAATATACTAATACATTAAGTCTATACTAATTACATTAATAAATTCAATATTTATTAATTTTTAGGCCATTAACTTGATAACAAATTTCTCAAGGTCTTTGTAAAAGCTTATTTTTGGAGGAAGCTTGAGTTGTTCAATCAACAGTAGTTGATTAAACAAGATACTTTATTTTATTTATCATATGTTTCGGTGGTAGGTATTAATGTTGCTCACCAGTATTTCCTTTTCTTCTCTTTCCAGGCACGAGGTTGTGGAAGTTCTCCACCATCTCAGGCTCAGGCGTGGCCCGGTGACTTCACGGGTCAAGGACAAGTGGAAATGAATTGTTAGTCTGGACTCTCCAGCACACCCTTACTGTGCCTGTGCCGTGTGGGAGCACGTGCTGGTCCTGACGTGCCATAAGGTCAAGCAGTCTGCAATGCCGAGCTAACAAATGGACAGAGCGGCCAGCTGCACAGACTGTGGTGGTGAGAAGTAAATTTTCCGTCAACTCACTGAGATTATGTTCCTATAGTTTGACCGGGCCTATCCTGACAGATTCTGAAAACACAGTTAGGAATCTCATTTTTCTTTTTTCTTTTTTTTTGTAATCCAATGATGAAATAATTAGGTTTTGCAAAGTCATGCTGTAATTATCTGTGATAAAGCACAGGTTGTGAAAAACATAAGGGTCTTACCAGAGCTGTTCTCCCGATAGACTGAGAAGTCCACAATGTCCATAAACGCATGCTTGATTTCTGTTTTAACTGAAAGAAAATTTATTTTGTGGATGTTTCCCCCATGTTCAAATAGAAAATTTGAAAAAAAAAATACCAAAATGTAAAAAACAAAGCCATAATGATCTTATTAGTTTCTACATATTTGGTATGTTTCCTTAAAGAGTTAGCTTTTCATTTTCATTTTTTTCACATATAAGTTGATTTTTTTATTAACTACTACATAATGAAAACTAACTGCTCTGGAAATAATTACATATTTCCAAAGTTTACCACATTGTTCCCCAGTGTGTTAAACAATAAATGTTATTTGACCCATTAATTTGCTATTTTAAGGAACATCCTTATGAACAGCAGTTCTTTTGCTGTGACCTTCAGAAGACCTACAGAGTTGGGGGTCACCCCAAATGACCCCAAGTCACTGCTCTGTTATGGAAAGCACTTTGGTTGGTGTCCATGACTTCAGTCCCATCTTTCACCGAGAGGATCACATAGGTATGACTCCGTGGCCTTGGGACAGATCTTTCTCATCTAGGTTTCAGTTTTGCATATTCGGATATTCCTACTTCATAAACTCCAGAAGAGGATTAGATGAGAATAATGTAAGTAGAGAGCTTAGTACACAGTAGGTTATCCTTCAAATAATCCATGCCTCAATTTCCCTTTTTCTTTTTTCCCTTATTATTCATTTTTTATGCCAAAACAAGATATGCAATTATTAAGAACAATAATTAAACAAAAACAATAGCATTTACATTATATTTACAATAATAGTTTTTGATGGCTGGATGAGTGATGTGACAGCTTCATATCTAGAGAAGGCAGCATCATTTATCTCCTATGGAACTTTATTTGAAGGATGAGACTCTATAGAATCTGGGTGGCTGGGCCAGAAATTACGAGCAACTTTCCCTATTTCCTACTGGCACTTAGGAGTCAGAGAAAACACATATATAAATATGCGTTCTTTTTTTTTTTTTTTTTTTAGGGCTGCACCTGTGACATATGGAAGTTCCCAAGGTAGGGGCTGAATCAGAGCTGCAGCTGCCAGCCACAGCCACAGCAACACCAGATCCAAGCTGCATCTGACACCTAAACAACAGCTTAGAGCAACGCTGGATCCTTAACCCACTGGGAGGCTAGGGGTCAAACCTGCATCACTCTGGATACTAGTTGGATTCAATACCACTTGGCCACAATGGGAACTCCCAGAAAACCCCTGTGTTATGGATGTAACAATTCCCCTTTTTAACATAATCTCAAGATTTTGAACTTGTGTGGTGCAGGAAATAAAAAAAATCGAACTTCAAAAGCCCTGAAGGAAATAACTTTCAGGGAAGAAAGTCCTGTTGAATAAGTATCATTATGCTTCCGCAACATAGAAATTTGGAAGTTCAGAGCCCTCCTTTCCTCAGACTGTATCTGGTCCTTTTAGTCCAAGCTTGGTGTGTTGTTTTCTTTAATATGGCCTTCTTAAATCCTTTATGGGTTTCCTATGAATATAATTGGGACTGACACCATGCTCCAGAAGACTCATCCACCAGTCTTTTTGAGATACGTCCTTTTACACACCGGTCCTTGCATGAGGCAGTTGTAACACAGTGCACTGAAGATTACCAGAGGCCGTTTTGTTAATTCCAGCTAATTCTACTTTCCACGGCCTTAAATCTTTAATTCTGAAAAGTGGATCTTACAGCCACTTCCTGACTTCATCTATACTCTGATGTCTTTTATTGCTTACAGAGTTTCTTCTAAGAATGAACAATCTCTTTTTAAAAAATTCTCCAGGAGATCCTATCGTGGCTCAGTGGAAACAAATCTGACTAGTTAGCATCCATGAGGACTCAGGTTCAACACCTGGCCTTGCTCAGTGGGTTAAGGATCTGGAGTTGCTGTGAGCTGTGGTGTGGGTTGCAGATGCGGCTCAGATCACGTGTGGCTGCGGCTGTGGCTATGGCTGTGGCTGGTGGCTGGTGGCTACAACTCCGATTTTACCCCTAGCCTGGGAACCTCCATATGCCACAGGTGCGGCCCTAAAAAGAAAAAAAAATAATAATAATTCTCTAACTATATATACTATCTTCTATATTGCCATTAAATTCTTCTTACAAACTAAATGCGGATGAAGAAAGGAATTTTTAGACAAACACAGGTGAAAATTTCAAAGCGGTCATAGGACTTGAAATGTGAATCCACAAAGAGAAAGCTACTAGAAACTTATTTGTATATCTGCCCTCCTTTTACCATCCCTTCGTTGCCTTCCCCATAACTTTTTAAACAAGAAGGATGGCTCTTAAACTCTTTCTTGGAGGGCAAAATTCTTCTCCGTGAAAAATCTGCTTTCATAAAGGAGAACGACCGAGACCAGTTCAGACAGAGAAGATTAAGAAAATAAAAACATTTTAAGGAAGACATTCTAACTGCAAATCCGTGAACCTCTTTGGGGCATTTTTGGTTTCTTAATTCTGTCTCCTTTTTAGACATTGCTCTTGAGTTCTCCACTCTCCTGTAACCTCTCACCCACCCAACTGTTTTAATGAAGGAACAAGGGATTATTTCAGCAAAGCAAGGGTCTCCTTGACAACATGGAAAATAACAGGACACTGGAATTTCTTAATGAAAGAGTACCCACAATATTTTATATCTTCCGCCTACACGGTTTAGAATTTATATCATACTAGAAAAACTCTACATCATCTCTCCTCTTCAATTACTCAGTTCTAAAGAATATGACACAAATACCAATGAAGCAACACCCAACCAAGTCACATAACTAGGGCAGAGGAGACGTAAAGACTAGTTACTAATCTGGTTGTGCAGGAGTAAAGCGTGTGGCTTGGAGAGGGGAGTGACGTGAGGATGAGAGCACTTGGGAGTAGGAGGGATCGGGGAGGAAAGCAACATTTTAATTTTCTGTTTTTCTTTGTACCTCTTCTCTGTTTTTCCTTTCCTGCTCCTGTTCTTCCTTCCAGCGAGAGGTCACTGATGAGATGGATGAGCGGAAATCAAGGGCGCTGGCTCCTCGGTGGTCTGAGTCCATCCTTCAGATAGACTGGTGGCAGTCACTCAGCCTTCACAGGCACCACCCCCACGCTGGCACGTGTCACATTTGGAGCTCATTTGCACAGCTGGGTGGCACTCCCTGTGGAGTTACACTGAACACTTTTGCAGCTGTGTCAGCCTGAAATAGAAAAGCCAAGGCAGCTGACTATGGGCTTCCGCAGCATCTTCTTTTCCTAAACCCTAGCTAGGAGTTCTTGACATAGAAAGGCTGTGGGTCACTTAAGATAGCAGGAAAAAAACTGTGTAAAGCTCTCAGGTATCTTGCATAAACCATCATCAGGTATTCTGCATTTCCAGTGTAGCATCTCTTTGTTCGAGTTTCTGCATTCACCTCTGACTGTACTTATCTGCTTTGCTTTACCGATTGGAAAGAATGAATAGCCCTGGTGGGTTCAGTAAGAGGCAGGTATCTTCCTTTTGTCTTACAGGAAAACAGACTTAAAGTAACTTTCCTGGAGGTCCCTTCACGGCTCAGTGGTTAACGAACCTGACTAGGATCCGTGAGGATGAAGGTCTGACCCCTGGCCTCGTTCAGTGCGTTAAGGATCCGGTGTTGCCTTGAGCTGCGGTATAGGTTGCAGACGCGGCTCAGATCCCGTGTGGCTGTGGTGTAGGCCGGCAGCTGTAGCTCCGATTCGACTCCTAGCCTGGGAACCTCCATATGCCGCGGGTGCAGCCCTAAAAACCAAAAAAAAAAAAGATAGCTTTCCTGAGCTTTGGAAGTATAGAAGAAAACACCTTTTTTCACTTCTATTTGTTATGTTTCCTTCTATTTATAGCTGTCTCTTTATGTCTGTCTAGCCCTGTCACTCTCCACACACATGTAAACATGTGGCCTGTGGCACAATGCACTGAGAAAGAGGCCTTTAAATGATTTTCCTAAATTAACTGAATTTCATGTGTTTTTAAGAACATTATATACAGGAGTTCCCGTTGCGGCTCAGCAGGGTAAGGACCGGACACTGTTTCTGTGAGGATGCTGGTTCAGTCCCTGGCCTCGCTCAGTGGGTTAAGCATCCAGCATTGCCTCAAGCTGCAGTGTAGACTGCAGATCCAACTTGGATCCGGTGTTGCTGTGTTTGTGGTGTAGGCCTCAGCTGCAGCTCCAATTCAACCCCTAGCCCGGGAATTTCCATCTGCTACAGGTGAGACTGTAAAAAATAAAATACAAGATAGAAAAGAATATTATATAAAGTAAAATAATTTTTGACAAAGACCTCTGTATATTTGTCTATTAAATTATTATTAATTGTAATTTGTGATTATTCTTCTAAAATATAAAAAAAATCATATACTGAATTATCTCAGTGAAATTTCTCTTCACATAAAGTCATGGATTACATGTTAGGTATATTCTTTTTAAAATAAGAAAGCCGTCACTGTATATCCTTACTATTTTCAAATATATTCTCATGATATAGAAACCTTGGGGGTAGGAGAAAGTCAATTTTTCTCATAAAAAGAAATTAGGACAAAAAACATATTGGTTGGAGAAAGGCTTGGCTGGTGATGAATTAAAAATTGTGTTAAAGTTTATTCCTTTCCTATTTGCATGCATAAAGATCCTCATTAAAATTTATTGATTCAACCAAATGAGTTTTATATCAGATGCACTGGCTTTTCCAAAAGCTAATACGATGCCTTAAATTATCAATGCAAAACCCAGTCACTCTTATTTCGCTTCATGTCGAATGTCAGTTAAAACATTCATATCTGATTGTTTTTATGAATCAGATCTTACTAAACTTTCTAGGCTGTTCTGGAGGATATCTGCTTATTGATAAACTTGTATCTTCAGTGATGCTCTTGGGGGTGTGTGGTGAGTACAACAGCAGAAGTGGTGACTGAATAAAGCTGCTGTAAAAACATCAGAGTGTTTCATAGTGTTTTATATGCATGTGGGCAGGGAACTGTGACTGGATAACAGAGACTCTTTAGGACTCGGGTAAGGAGAATATTTCCCTCTGTTGATGGCTGCGGCTAAGCTTTAAAATCCCACCACGACTCCCGCTTTGTCATGATCCAGACAACTTTCAAATTATATGCACATAGCATTTCTTCTCCAATTACATATCCAGGCCAATGGCTATGAAAGATGCCACCTGCTTGTGCTGGCCAAAAGAAGAGCAGAACGTCTGAGGACTGGCACCAACACAAATCTCCCTGACACATGTTATTGGAGATCATGTGCTAAGTCTTTGGTGAGTTTTCCAAGTTGGGTTTGTATATTATCAGGTGACGTTAAACTAAGACAAGAATTAATTTCTAGGACAATTGATGGAGAAAATTTTGTATGAAAAGGTAAGTATCAAGACGGCCCTACCAGAAAGGCCCACTTAGTTTCAAATTCCACTTATGTTTTCCCAGGTAGAGATTTTCTTCAACTGAGTGCCTTACCTATTGACTATGATATATGCCACTTAGTGACCTCTTATCATTTTATTGTCACATATTATGTGGCGTATTCATTATGTCAATCCTGAGAGTTAAGCACTAATGTTAATCTTATATAAATGGATAATATGCGAGAAATTAAGGTAACAATGAAAGGAGGAAGAGAGAAAGATAACTCTTATTATTCCACATGATTCCATGTATCAGGCTATGAAGAATATTTTCTCTTTAACTTTCGTAATTCAGTGAGGTTAGTGTTATCTCCATTCCACAGCAGAGAATAACAAGACACGTCTAAGATTGCACAGGTAATTGGTAGAAGCAGCACTGTCCTTGGAGAGAAAGAAGAGCCTGTGCTTCCAACGGCCCCACTCTGGCCCTTCTCTGACCCCATCTCTGTGCACAGGCGTGGAGGCCTGAACGTGGGTGCAGAGGGATGAATAGCCCACGAGAGCTATTACATCCCTCTGCACCCGTGTTCAAGGATCCCGGACTCCTGAATTCCTGCCCACGTGGTCACAGCTCACTTCCCTCCCCATCCCTCCCCGATGTGGATCTTCTCTCCTCTCAAGGCTGAGCATACCGCTCAGGGTTTTTCCCCCACGTCCAAGAGTGCCCGGCCTCTCAGGGGACTCAGCTTGCGGGTGTAGCGGGTCCACATACATGCACATCAGACTCCTCGTGGTGCAGCCACGAGGAGCTTTCAGGAAGCTGAAAGAGGGAATGTTAGGTCTGACACTTGGGGAGAATTCCAAGGAGTCTCATTTTGGTCCCTAGCCTTCCAGATGGCTGTAAAAATATATTTGTCAAGGTGGGAGGAGAGAATATATTTTATTTAACATCCTGATAGCTTTATTTTCAATGTTTTAACACTTAGATATATTTCCCATGGTCTTTGGGGGCCTCAGAAATGGTAGGCGTGAGACTTGGTAGAGGAACTAAGCTTAAACCAATATCTCTTAAATTTCAAGTTCTAAGCACTTTGCAGTAAACCACATTGGCCTCTATCCTTTTCTTTTGTGGGAGAAGTAATGTAAAAAGCCCTATGATTCCAATCAATTCCTTTCTTATTTTTATTTTTTATCTACTTTGGAAACAGGAATTCTTTCAAACTTGCTATAGCCTGAATATTTGTGCCCCTTAAAAATTCATGTGTTGACATTCCAACCTCCAATGAGATGGATTTGGGGGATGGGGCCTTTGGGGGGTGTTTAAGTCATGGTGGCAGAGCCCTTATGAATGGAATTAGTGACTTTATAAAAGAGAGCTCAGAGAGATCAGCCACCATTCTGCTTTGCGAGGACACAGCAAGAAGGCATCTGAATCTGCCATTAGAAGTACCAAGGACAGCCACAGTCCAGAACTGGAAGAAATGTACTTCTGTTGTGTATAAGCCGTGCAGTCTATGGTTAATGTCCTGGATGGACTAAGACAGCATCCTTGTCTAGTTTCTGCTCATAGAAGAAGAGATATCAGAGATTTATCACTAAGTAGAAAGTAAGTTATGTTTTGTTTTGGTAGACCCTTTCATTGAGTTGAAGAGATTTGCTTCTATTCCTAGCTTTTTTTCAGCATCTTTATCATAAAAGTTCTGGATTTTGTCAAATGGTTTTCTTATGTCTGTTAAGAGTGTGTGCTTGTTTCCTTCTTATTAAGATGGTATACTTTTTGATTGATTGTTCCATTTGGTCATGCTGTAAAATCCTTTTGCTTGGCTAGGTTCGCTTCTCTAGAAAGTTGTTGAGGTATTTTGCATTAATATTCTTGTAATATTTTGATATCAGATAAGACAGATCTCATAAAATGAGTTAGAAAATGTTTCTCCCTCTTAGATTAATGTTGATTCTTTAAATAATCATGATAATTCACCAGCAAGGCCATGTGGACTTGGATCTTCCTTTGTGGGAGTATTTTTTGAATATTCGATCTGTATACCAGTTATAGATGTTTTCAGGTTTTCCACGTCTTCTAAGTCAGTTTTGGGAGTTTATATCTTTTTAGGAACTTGTCTGTTACATCCATGTTATATGAATTGTGGACGTAAATTGATATTTATTTCTATAAAGTCATTTGTAATTTTCTCTTTTTCATTGCTGATTTTTATAATTTGAATCTTATTTTTTTTTCTTGCTCATTCTTGCTCAAGACATCAATTTGGCTGATATCTTAAATTTTTTTGTTTCCTTCATTTTCTCTGTTGTTTTTTCTGTTTTGTAGATGTGTTTTATAGCTACTGTCAGTTGGCCTTAGGCAAAGGAGATTACCCTCAATAAGATTTGCGGGCAGAATCCACACAGTCAGAGGCCCTGAGGGCAACTACTGTGGTATATACCTAAGAAGAAATTCTGCCTAAATTTCTTGCCTGTGGGTCACCCTGCAGATTATAGACTTGCCAGCTTGCATAGTCAGACTTACCTGACTGTGAGTCAAGTTTTCTCAAGCTTGTTTAAAAAACTTTTTAAAAACTTTTCCAAAAAAAGTGTAACTATAAATAACTATATATATAATTATGTATATTAAATCACTACATGTGATAACTGTATATAGAACATAATAGCAATGAATAGTTTATATGCACACACATACATACATATCTATGTATATATTCTGACTGGGACTTACTGAGTTCCCTAAATATGCAAATTGGTGTAAACAAATCCGGAATGTGGTGAATCACGGTCTTCTGACTTGTCCTCCTCCTTTACCCTCTGTTCTTTCTAAATGTGCTAGCCTATTCTTCATTTTACTTCTCTTTAAAATGTGTGCCGTCTCTTCTACAGAGCAATTACTGTATAATTTCCTCAATCTATATAATTTTTTTCAGATACATCTCAGATTCTCTCTAAAGCTGTGTTTCTTTTGGTTAATGGCTATATTTATTCTATTATACTTTCTTCTATTATACTTTTTTCTTTTTTTCTATTATACTTTTCTTTTTTCATTTCTATTATACTTAATTTCTATTATACTTTTTTTTTTACCTTTTAGGGCTGCACCTGTGGCATATGCAGGTTCCCAGGCGAGGGGCCCAATCGGAGCTGTAGCCACCAGGCTATGCCACAGCCACAGCAATGTGGGATCTGAGCTGCGTCTACGACCTACACCACACCTCACGGCTATGCCGGATCCTTAACCCACTGAGTGAGGCCGGGGGTCAAAATCACGTCCTCATGGAAGCTAGTCGGGCTCATTAACCGTTGAGCCAAATTTCGATTATACGTTTCATTCTAGAGTTTCTGTTTATTTCATATTTAAGTGTATTCTCATGTATTATACTCTCTTTTCCTTCATTATATTTTTAGTCAATTTTTTTCTCTAAATGTACCAAATATACTTATTTGACTTATTATATACTAATAGTGATGCTCATTATGTGTCTAGAGCTGCAGCTTTTTTTCTGATAATCAAAAGTTTTGACTTCTTTCGTTTTCTATCTAGACGATTTTGTGTGAGAGCACTTTATATTTCATCCATGTCAGTACAGAACCTCTGAGGCCTAGATGTAGGGTGTGTTTCTTCTGAATGTGTGTGTCTCTCTCCCTGGACTGGAGGTGCAGACAATCTCTTTCATCCTTTTTCTTCTTCTTCAAGGAGCTAGGAAGCAGTACTACCAACCCAAGACTGATGTAAACTAAATGCTTAGCTCTCACGTGAATTCTAGGTTTTTCCTGTCTTAGCTGCTGAAAGTGCTTCCATCTGAGGTCCTTGTGTTAATGAGGTTTTCTGCCACGCAGTTTCTCCCCCAGCTTGGGGTCTTGGATCTTCCCCTGGCCTCCTGTAATGGCTCCTTAAGTTCAGCTTTTCAGCCATCAGAAACTGGCATATACTGTTGGAGAAATATTGGCTCCAGACCTTCCTTGTTCTGTAGATTCATGACTTATTTTTGCCTCTAGCCAGAATATTATGCAAGAATCTTCGAATCTTTGCCTTAAATTTTACCTCATTAGAAATGAATTTAATCTACCATTCATTGACATATAATATGTTTTGGATGTTTATGGACTAGAAAGCAGTTTTATTCTCATATAAGGAAAACAATATATTTAACAAAATAATTTTTAGTATTTTATGTATATGTACACACACATGGCTATTGCAAGGGAAAGTTATAGTAACGTTACTAGTTAATATATATTTCACAATAACTTTAAATGTTTTAAACATCAAAATGTGGAATGTGTATTTTAAATTATGTTACTGTACCCCTGGGCTTAGTGACATAGGGTGTAACTAATAAACTGTATAATATGAATATTTATATACACACATAATCATGCATATTTAAAGATGGTGTTTCTTCTGATTATTCTAACTCTGAGTGAATTAGAATACCTTACCATAATAAAAAACTTGACTATTTATGGAGGCTATAGTGAGAATTCATTACATTACTTGTGAAACACTCATGAGAGATCCTTTTTGCCAAGAATCTCACATCTACTCTAGTTACACATTCACCGTGTTCGGCCCAGAATCATAATTTCTTTGGAACAACGCTCGAGAAGATGCCCTTGGGAAATACAAAGTGAAGGCTTTGTTCGATTGCCTTGTGTTGGTAGAGGCTCCGTGTACTTTCTGTAGAAGGCACAGCACATGTAGGGTTTGGTTATGTTCTGAGTGAAATCTGGAGATAATTTGAAAAACAAAGGACAGAATACAATAACCACAGTCTGCATACAGAATTCATTTTAAGATTACACCCTGGGATTTTAGACTCTGCCTGGGCTGGAGCACACGTCTAAGCCACTCACCTGCCACAAGCAAGCTGGCAGTCACCGTGCCCCTCAGCCATCACGCACACTCCACATCACAGTTCCAACCCGAGAGCGCAGAAAGCCAGGCCTGGGAGTTCCCACTGTGGCACAGCAGAAGCGAATCCACTGAGCGAGGCCAGGTTCAATCCCTGGCCTCGCTCAGTGGATTAAGGATCCCACCTTGTCATGAGCTGTGGGTGTGGCCCTAAAAAAATTTAAAAAAGAAAAGAAAACCAGGCCTGTAAACACAAAAGGGGGGAGGGAACCACCCTGGTGTTAAGAAAGGTGAGGGGTAATCTACTAATAAAAAGACCTTTCCAGGTGTTAAACCTGCTATATGGTTAAACTCAAGATAGTATATTTTTATTTGTATTTATTTGTTTGTTTTTCTTTTTAGGGCTGCACCTGTGGCACACGGAAGTTCCCAGGCTAGGGGTCAAGTCAAAGCTGCAGCTGAGGTCTACATCACAGCCATGGCAACACCAAATCCAAGCTGCATCTGTGACATATGCTACAGCTTGCGGCAACGCCAGATCCTTAACCCTCTGAGCGAGGCCAGGAATCGAATCTGCATCCTCACGGACACCATGTCAGGTTCTTAACCCACTGAGCCACAACGGGATCTCCCAGGATAGCGTATTTTTAAATGTAACTGTCCTTTATTTGAAACACCACAATTGTATGTATGAACACACCCTAAGTCATAGAGGACTTTGACATTTACTTTGCTGTTCAGTTTAGGATTTGCCTTCCCATGACTGGGGAATTCCATTCTAGGAAACAGAACTTCATCTCCCCCCATAAAAACCACAAATGCCAGTGTTTCATTTCTCAGGTTCTCCTGCAGGCAAGCAGGGCACTTAACATAAAGAGTTCCTCAGTTGCACATGCTGACCCCACGCCTCCATTCATAAGCAACAGCAACACTGAGCAGAACCTGTTCTTGTAATGGGCTGCGATGGACAGCGTTCCCTCCAGGTACTAGAGGTCACGGTGAGACAGACCTAGCGTGTTGTCCGCTGTTGGCGGGATGCATCCGGTAGCACAGCATTTCACTGACCCGACTCGTTCCTGAGTGTTGTTTTCCCAATGTAGCCTCCAAATTCTGTTAGATTTTCCTAGAGCATTTATGGGTCACTTAATATCCTTTTAATACATTCCTCTTCTTTATTGCCTTCAATTAAGTATCTAATATAAAAAGTGATGGGTGATATGACATACTCTGTTCTTTAGTATTTCACTGAGAGACTAATGTATAACAACGTCAACATTCATTATTATTAGATTATTATTTTGCAGGATGATTACAATTTTGGCTAATGTCTGAAGGCAAACTACGTTGGCGCCGTCCTGAGTTTTACATGCAATGTTTTATATCATATTAAAATGACCACCTGAGGTCACTACTCTTACCTTTCTCTTAAAGGTGTAAAAATTGGGCCAAAGAGAAACGTAATAGCTTGCTCAAAGAGCTTTTCATGTGTTTTCCATTGTCATAACTTCAGAGACTCACATGAGCTAAAGCTCTAATATATGAGCGATGGTAAAGTCATAGCAAACACTGCTTTATATTTAGTTTGATGTTCAGTACTGTGTTGAGAGCTAGAAATACAAAAATCAGTTATGTAATATTCCTATCCTGATTCCTCTTTTTAGTAAAAATTCATGTAAGTTAATAACTATGAAACATTTTGAAATTTTCTACAATACTGGGATGAATAAAGTATATAGAATTTCAAGTAGGGGAACAATCATTTTCCCATTATAGTGTCAGGAAAAGCTGTAGACCAGAGAAGACAAGGACCGCTCCTGTGGGCATATATATGGCATTTGCTGTTAGGGACAGTGTTGTCTGTAGGCTGAAAGGGTAAAATACGATGACTTAACAAAACCTATATCCCAGGGATCAGTCATGATGTCTGATACATCACAGAAGCAGGTCAAGCATCACTCCCGCAAATTTCCTCGTAAATGTCTTATCATGAATTCCTCAAGATTGTGTTTTTTATCATTAACTTTGGGAGATAAGAAAATGAAACATCGAGTGTGTTCACAATATTTAAATGCTCTATTAGACACAAGGAAACTTATGAGCTTATCCTGCTCACGGGAGACCTGACTACGAAACATTTTAATTACAAGGGTAATTAAATGTTGCCAGTATATGTAAGAGAAATTTTATTGGCAATTTTGCCAATAAAAATCAAGATGTCACTTTTAATGGAATTTTTTTGAATAAATAAGTTGAGAACTAAAATATAGCCTGCAATGTCAGTAAATCAAGCATGTCACAGTCATCAGCGATTACAGCCACTACCAATGGTTGAACCCTGTGGGGTCTCAGGATGTAAAAACGCAGAATCCTGGCATTCTCTCACCCAGAGAGCTGAGGTGCTGATCAAAGGAATGATTTCGGTGAGCCCAGACCCTTGCGTTTTCCCAAATATAGAAAAACACTAAAATCCTTAACTTGAGATGTCTGGTTTTCTTTTAGGAACAGTAACGTTTTGTTTCGACTCCCTGCCCTTTGTTGCAAAACTCCTGTACATCCTAGCCTGCCCCTCGCCTCCTCCGAGCAGTTTTCTCAGGGCTGAGATGCTGCCTCCCAGGCTATGGTCCTCATTTTACCTCCAGTAAAACTTAACTCACAACCCTCACGTTGTGCACTTTTTCAAGTCCACAAAGTCAATAAGAAATAATCTCCCACCACCACAAGCGCATTTCAGGCGTGAAAGCGTTAGGGGAGACAGAGCAGAGAGAAGCGGCCCTAGCTTCCTCTTGCTGTGGAAAGAGATTATGCAAATTTGGTGGCTTAAAAGAACACATAGTTATCATCCTCTGGCTCGGGGAGGGAAGAAATCCAAAATGAGGCCCAGGATCTAAAGTCAAGGTGTCAGCCGGGCTGGGTTCCCTGAGGCTCTAAGGCCCAGCCCGTTTCCTCGCCTCTTCCACCTGCTAGAGGCGCCCGCGCGCTCGGGTCTTGTCTGTCTCTCATCTTCAAAGCCAGGAATGACCTCACTCTCACGTCTACTGCTGTCATCACATCTCCTCCTCTGACTCTGGCTCTCCTGCCTCCCTGTCTCACTTTTAAGGAACCTTCAAGGCCCCTTTGTCGTGGAAGCAACAGATTCATAGGTTCCTGGGAATAGGGCGTGGATGTCTTTGGGGCGCCATTATTCTCCGCCCCACTGAACCCCATCCCTCCTGCTTTGGCTCCCAGTTTCTCTCCTACTGAAAGAACCTCTTTTGCTCTGCTGTTTTCTTTCCCTTAAGTATGCAAAGAAGCCGATGACCCTCTCTTTTGTCTTTACATCCTCTCCAGTTGCCTTTCTACCAGTTTTTACTCTTTAACAACCGGACTTTTGAAAGTTTTTTTTTTTTTTTTTTTTTTTTTTTTGCTTGCTTGCTCTTTCCATTCCCCCTCTCTGAATCAGTCTCCAGCTCACCTCCATTTTATTCCCTCAGGAGGTTTGATAGCCAGGAACTCCCGTGACTTCTCTGTACTTAAGGCCAGGGACCACTGTGTTCCCTCGCGTTCTGAAACCTCTCAATAGCAAGGAAAATATCCTCCTTCTTGGAATGCCCGTTAGTCTTGGATTTCATGTTACCGCGTTTTCATAGTTTTCCTCTGATCCTTGCAGGCTGGTCTTTGTCCAGTTCATTGAATAGCTTCTTATTTTCTATATCACCCAGTCCTGAGATTTGTCCATTTCTACAAGATTGTTCACCTCTTGGTAATCTCATCCATTTGCTCAGTCCTGTCTATCCACTCCCTTTCTTTCTGAAAAAAAAAAAAATTCTTATTTACGTAGTGAAAAGGAATGATACGTATTCTCCTCTGTTTTCATTGAAATGAGGATATGGAAATTTTTTTTACCTCTGACAAGACTAGACACAGATGCTCCAAATTCCTGTTCGTTTCTTTACAAATGATTAGCCGAACCGTGTGGCCCCGTGATCAATGGCTGTGAACCAGACTTTGGTTAAGATTCTCCGGCACTTTGGCTGACTCAGCCCAAAGCCAGCAGGGGGGCGTTCCCTAGGTGTCCTCCTGGAAAATAGGCTGACTCCAGGTTAAACATCCATCTTCCTAGAATAAAAAAGTTAAGGGGATTTCTTAACCTTTTCTCTTTTCCAGGATCACAAGGCTCAAGTAAAAGTCAGCATTGTCAAGAGGCAGAAAGAGTTGAATACAAATACACTCAAGTGATTTTTAAACCGAGCAGCAGAAGCAATTTAACGGAGACATATAGTCTCTTAAACAAATCGTCTTGGAAAAAATGGACGCTACAGACAAATAAACAACACAATCCTCATTAAAGTGCATTTCTTTTTTCAAATTAACCTAGAGATCCAAAAGTAAAATGCATACGTGTAATTTTGGAAAATATTGTAGACAATTATTGTGACCTAAGATTAGGCAGAGTTCTTAGACATGATACTAGAAGCGCAATCAATTAGAAACATAGCCAATAAATTATCCTTCACCAAAATTAAAATGATTTGCTTTGTGAAAAACCTTGTTAAGGAGATCAAAAGGCAAGCCAGAGGCTGGGAGAAAACATCAGCACATCACATAACTAACAGAAGACTTGCTTCCATAATTATAAAATATTTTCTAAATGTTACGGTAAGAAAACAAACAGTTTGGGCAGAACATGAGAAAAAGTCTTGAAAGACACATCAGCGAAGAGGATGTGGAGTAGCAAATACTCACGTTAAAGTTGTTGATGATTTTGTGTGTTAAGAATGCAAATTAAAGCCGCACTGAGATACCATGGATCCAAAGAATGATCAAAATCTACATAGACTGACAATACAAAATTCTGATTAGGATGTGTAGCAGCTAGATCTCTATGCATTTCCTGGGAGAAGGGGAGGTCATTATAGCTCCGCTGGAAACAGTTTGTCAATTTCTTACAGAGTGAAATATATACTATAGGACCTAGGAATTATATTGCTGGGTATTTATAATAGAAGAATGAAAAATATCTCTACTGAACACTTACAGCACAAAGCTGACCAAGATGTGATCTACCCATAAAACATAGACTTACCAGTTGATTCAACAAGTAGATAATCTACAAACAAACATGAAAATAATTGTTTAGAGTGGTGTTATTCATGATAGTCAAAAACTAAACCACCTAAATTTCCAATGAATGATGAATCCATAAATATAGTAGGGTATATCTATAAGCAGAATATTACTCAGAAATTAAACAAGGAAGGATTCTCTACAGCTAAAATATGAACTTCGATGCCATTATCTTTTGAGTGAAAGAAGCCAGCTCCAGAAGATCACAGATTGTGACTCCATTTATGTGAAATAATCTAGACTAGGAAAATCTTTAGAGACGGAAAGCAGGAAGTAGATTCTTGCTCATCTAAGTGCTGTGTGAGATTTTAGAGTGCGGGGGAGTGAGGGGTACTATGATGGGTGTGGGGTTTCTTTGGGGGCTGCAGATGTTTTAAAATTAGTTTGTGGTGATGGTTACATAATTCCATGAATATTCTAAAATGCATTGGATTGTACAATCCCAATGAGTGGACGTGATGGCATGTCAGTCCTAGCTCTGTAAACCTGTTTGAAGTAATCTATACACTTTATCATTTAAGTCTTTAAATGACAAAATCATAATGATGGAGAAAAGTTCATAGTTGCCAAGGTATAAGACTGGGAGAGGAGAGTGTATATCAGGGTTGCACTGATGTCCACTGGCTACTTGTGATAATAGAACCTGACTCTGTACAATGTTATCATTGAAGGAGGCTTGGTCTAAGGTATATGGAAATGCTACTTTTTGCAACTTCTCTTGAATTTAAACTATTTCAAAGTTTTTACAAAGCTAAATCTTTAAGAGAGTGAATCTTATTTTTGAGAAAGAAACTTTCTGACATACTCTGCACCAAAGCTGTTTTAAGTCAAAATCCAGGTGAACTATTGTATTACTGCTATTTCAGTCTGTTAGTTCTTCTCTTTCACAACTTAAGTCTTATGGTTGGTTCAGCTATGTCTACACATTGATCTGTTTGAGCTTTCAAGTTTTCAGCTTCAGAGAACATCGCTTTCAACATTTAACAAAATATTCAGTCAGAAATCCTGCAGGTTTAAGGAAAGAATATAGCATATTTAGCCATACAATCTCTAGTTCAAAATAAATAAATAAAAAGGAAAATACGTAACTCATACTCCTAACCCCACGGAAAAAAAATGGAGTTTACGAGGTGTGAGCGAGAGTGTGCTAGACCTTTTCTCATGTGTTCTTCCCCAAGGATATTTTTTAAAACAACAAAATGAGTTAGCTCATGCATGTATTTTCCTCATTGGAACCTTATGCTGATCTATTGATTAGTCTTTCAGTCTTTCACTGCGTCTGTGTGATCACGTGTTTGAAGGAAGAAAAAAAAAAAAAGACTCAGAAGTGATACCTGCTGAGCCTGCCAATACAAAAGCATCTTTGACAGTTACAAGACACAACAACCACACTGTCAGAAAGGCTTTGATGAAATTAAGTGAACCGCATTGACAGGGTATCATGGAAGCGTCTGGAGTTTTGTTTCAGATGAATGCTCTTATTTCCTCGCCGTGCTTGTGTGTGATGCATTCCGTGGACTGTCTTGGTTTCTCACATCTTCTTGAAAGCAGGGATGTTACCTTTGGCAGAGCCACTGCCATGTTTGTATCAACTGCCTTTGGTAGGAACTTCAGAGACGTGACAATGGAAAAGTCTGAGTTTTAGCCCAAATATCTGGTTAAAGAAATTTCCATTGTTCCTATGTCAGTTTAACAAAACATGCAGAAGGAATTTTTCCCTACACATACGTACATTTTTAAAGTATTTTCTCTTTATTTTCAAAGTGATATTGTTATGGAAAGGTTCTTATGTCTGCTCCCAAAAAAGGAGAATATAGCAAAAAACTGATGACTTTCCAAGTGTGATTTTGTGACTACGTACCTCACTCTATCTTATGACACTTTCTGGTCCTTCAATACAAGATGGAACAATAGTTACTGAACTACTAGACTCTGCTTTATGATATGGTCACACGATCAGAGTAGTATTTAACATCACATTTTTTGGGAATACATTAGATATTCAGTGACCTCC
Organism: Catagonus wagneri; assembly: GCA_004024745.2. Taxonomy (NCBI): domain Eukaryota; kingdom Metazoa; phylum Chordata; class Mammalia; order Artiodactyla; family Tayassuidae; genus Catagonus; species Catagonus wagneri. The sequence goes on from PVHT020000085.1 coordinate 1,541,831, forward strand.
TTCACTGATGAATTATTTATTACATGATATTACAAAATGCTTTTATAATAGAAAAAAATGAAAAATTGGAGCTACTCAACTGAAGACTAGTTAAACTAATTACGGTGTATCCATAATATTTAATTGCCATGAAAATAAAGTAAATATCCCTGTGCTAACATGGAATATTTCTAGGTCATGATTTCGGTAAAAAGCACAAGTAAATAACTGCCATCCCTTTTCCCTAAGTAAGCAAGAAAATATGAGGCTATTTATTTATTTATTTATTTTTCCCCAGGAAGAGTCATAAGGAAATGAAAACTGTGATCATCTTTAGGGAAATAAACTGGGAGCTGGGGTAAGGTATTTCTTTCATTTTTCATTTCACTCCTTTCTAAACGGTTTACATATTTTAACTATATATGAGTAGTATTCTTTTACATGAGCCAGCATTATCTAGGAAGAAAGAATATGGATTGCTATTTGTTTTCTTCTTTGTCTTCTTAAAAGAAATGAACAAAACCTCGAGACCCACAAGTCTGTTGGCTTCATAGCTTTGGAAAGTTCTGTCTCATTCCTTGTTCTGTCGCTCCTGCCTGGTACATATTAGAAACTCAACAAATGTTCATTTCATAAATAAAATTAATAAATATATGTAATCTGGCAACAAAGTTAAAGCAACAACTATTTATTTTAAATGAAAAATAAGCTGATTGAATGCCACTTACTTTTAGCATGTTTTCTCCTAAATATTTACTCTGCCTGATAAGAATTGATGACATACACGTTAATGAAATACTTCTAATGCTGAAGTCATTACAAAGTGAGTGCTTCGCTCAGCCATTAAATATTTGCTAATACCTGTTATGAGTTAGATGAAAGAGAGTGATTGGCAAGTGCCTGTGTATATGAACTTTCAATTATCATATGAATGCGATCTTAATCTAAGATAAAGAGTTGTAACTGAGTGGGAATTCACTGAAACTGGCCTTTCCAGAAAGTCTCCCTGATGAAAAACTACACACGGACTTAAATCTCTTGACAGGTGGGGAAGACCTTTCAAAGCCAGGAGAGTCCTGGTGCTGAGGTGGAAATTTTCTAGGTCATGATTTCAGTAAAATTGTGCTGCGTGTACGTGAGACAGGGCAGGGCTGGTATGATGAGCCAGGATGCGTAGCACCAGCAAGCGCAGGAAGCTGCCAGACGCTTGGAGAATTCGTTCTTTCCATCTAAAAGCCATCATAAGCCACTGAAAAGTCCTAAGGATGGGGATAATTTGTTACATGTTTTCTATTTATTGATACACTAATGTGGGATTTTTTTTCTTAGACTGGTAATAAAATGGGCTATATAATTGATATTTGAATGTTGAAAAGTTTTGCTTTTTGGAAGAAATCTGACTTGTTAGTGGCATACTATTCCTATCTATCATCTGTCTATCTAAATTGTGCCAGTATAAATCTATGTCTGTCTAGCTGCTATACATCTATAACTGATTTGATTTGCTAATATTCTGCTGAGGATTTTTATGTTTAGGCTTTTGCAGGATTATATTCTGTAGTTTTCTTTCTTGTATGGTTTTTGTCTGTTTTTAATATCAGGCCAAAGCTGGTGTCATAATATTAGTTGAGAGGTGTTATTCATATTCTATCTCTGGTAGAGATTGTGTTAGAACTGCTATTTCTGCTTTCATGTTTGGTAGGATGAAATCTTCCTGGGGGAGTCTGGTAACATGTAGCTGTCAAGGAACTGATCCATTTTAATCTAAGCTGTCAAATTAATATGCGTATATGTGTTCTTAGTATTCCTCTGCGATTCTGTTAAAGTCTCTGAGGTTTTATGATATCCTTTACACATGACTCCTAACATGAGCCATCTGTCTCTTCTTTTTGCCTTTGTCAATTTTGCTAAAAGTTTATAATTTTATTGATATTTTCAAAAATGCAGCTTTTGGTATGACTGACCTTTTCATTATTTTGCTTTTTTATTTCATTAACCTCTGCTCTAAATTATTTCCTTCCCTCTATCGGTTTTGAGTTTATTTTGACCTCCATTTTCTAGTTGCTTGAAGGCCCTTAGATTAAAATTTGAAGCATTTCTATTACCTTTTAAATAAATTCAAAAATAACAAGATATGTCTTTCTTATTACCCACACTTACAATTTCTAGTGCTCTGTTTCCTTTTCCATATTTCCATTGGGTATAATTTTGTTTTGACTGAATGGCTTCCTTTAATATTTCTTTGGGTGCTGGTGATGGATTTGTTCATCTTTTGTATAACAAAAAATTAATTTCACTTTTATTTTAAAAAATAACTGGGAATATAATTCTAAGGTTTTTCCTTTTATTTTACTGTAAATGTGCTCATCCACAGTCTTTCAACTAGCATTGTTTTTGATGAGAAGTCTCCTATAGTATTTTTCCTGTTTCTTCTGTACTTAGGTATCTTTGGGGACTGGTTTTTTGCTTTTTTTTCTCCCTTTTTCTTTTCTTTTCTTTTTTTATGGCCACACCTGTGGCATATGGAAGCCTCCAGGCTAGGGGTGGAATCGGAGCTACCGCTGCTGGCCTATACTACAACCACAGCAACTCCAGATCTAAGCCACATCTGCAACCTACACCGCAGCTTGCGGCAATGCTGGTTCCTGAACCCACTGAGTGAGGCAGGGATTGAACCCACATCCTCATGGCTACTAGTTGGGTTCTTACTTCACCGAACCACAATGGGAATTCCTATATTTCTTAATGATCATTAAAAAAAAAAATTCAGTCAATCCTTATGGTCTTAAAGTTTCCTACTTCTTTCCAATATATCCATTACACTACGCAAACTCTTACCATATGAAACAACCTCAGACTCCTGGGCTTCCAAATTAATTCTATACCCTTCACCACATCACCAAGGGAAGGCATACCCATCCTATTATTTGCTCACTTAAAAAGGGGAAGAAGAGGAGATCCAAAACACACTGAAGATAACAACCCTCATATACAGAAATCTGGATGAGGTGGGACGGTGCTGGAGCAGCTTTTACAGCTACTTGACACAGAGAATCTTCCCAGCTCACTCATCTCTATGACACGGATGAGGGATGTGATTATTCCCAATTCCTGGAAATAAGAACATTATTACACCCACAGGATCACAGGGAGTCTTTATTTTCTTTCTCTGAAAGCATGAATACACACTCCTTTTACAGAAAACTGTTCAACTTTAGCCACCTTTCCAAACCTGATGCTTTATGTGCCCTGGACAATTCACAATCAAGTACACTGACAGCGACAGAGAGTACACATGTGGGGGGGGGTGTCTCTGCAGAGATCAAAGCCGCATGGAGCAGGAGAAGAAAAGTAGCAAAACAGATACGTTTTTCTCTCTTGTAGGGACCAAAGAGGGAAAAGCACATAAGGACACAGAGAAACAGCTTCTGTTCACTGAGATGAGATCCTTCTCCCTAAATTCCTCCACATCGTGTGATGGTCTTTATGTGCATGGAAGTGTTCAATAAATAAAGTGAAAGCGGTGCATCTGCCACCTTATTATCTTCTTAAAATGGCATTTCAGATTATCATTATGACCTGACTTTAAGTGTTCAAAATGTCCTGGTAAAATTGTCAAAACAAACAGCTATTCTTTAAGAATTTTTACCACGTACACTACAAATGTACTTGGAAATACTTATTTTTAAATAAATTGAAATGTCTTGTTGGAGCAGGAAAGTAAGACTGAAGCAAACTGTATTCCGTCTTAACATTTTTAACAAAAAGAAAAAAAAATGAATTTTTTTTTATGCGTGGATAACGATGTTGGTAGACTTCAGCAAATGATAAAGACAAATTCCGGGGAGTTAGGCCATCAGGTTCACAGAGGTCATTCCCAGCTTCAGTCCTCTCAGCACAACAAAGTCTGTATATTACAAGTCCACAGCTTACATTATACTCAGTGATAATGCTGAAAACCTTTCCTCTAATATTAAGAAAAGACAAAAATGTGTACTGTCTTTACTCTTATTCCACATAGCCCTGGAGGTTCTAGTCAGAGCAATCAAGCAAGAAAAAGGAAAAAAATCCATCCAAATAAAAAAGGAGTAAGTAAAATTGTTTTTGTTTGCAGATGTTATGGTCTTATATGTAGACAATCCTAAAGACTCCACCAGAAAATTGTTAGAGCTAATAGAATTAATAAACAGATTCAGCAAAGTTGTGTGATATAAAAAATCAGTTGCCTTTCTATACTCTAAAAATGAATTATCTGAAAAAGAATTTTTAAAAATCACATATACAGTAGTATCAAAAATAAATAAAATATTTAGAAGTAAATTTTAGCAAGGAATGGAAAGATTTGTACGAGTGATGAAAGAAACTGAAGAAGTAACACCATGAAGGAAAGACATCCCACGTTAAAGGACTGGATGGGCTAATGTTGTTAAAAGGTTTATACTACCCAAAGTAATCTATAGATCCAACGTAATCTCCATAAAGATTCCAGTAGAAATTATTTTTACCAAAACAGAAAAAATAAACTAAAATTCCTAAAGAACCACAGAAGACCCAGAATAGCCAAAGCAATCTCGATAAATAAGAACAAAGATGGAAGCATTACAATTCTTGATTTCAAACTATATTGCATAACTATAGTAATGAAAACAGTATGGTACTGGCCCACAGACAGACACATAGACCAATGGAACAGATTTGAGAGCTCAGAAATAAAACCATGCCTATACAGTCAACTAATATTTGAAGCAGGAGCCCAGAATACTCAATGGGGGAAAAGACAGTCTCTTCAATAAATGGTGTTGGGGAAACTGGATATTCACTTGCAAAACAATGAGCCTGGACCCTTATCTTACATGACTCGCAAAAGTAACTCAAAATGGATTAAAATTTTAAATAGAAGGGAATTCCTTGGTGGTCTAGTAGTCTAGTGGTCAGCACTTTCACCACTGCAGCCCAGCCTCAGTCCCTGGTCTGGGAAATGAGATTCCACATCAGGATGCTACATGCCATGGCAATTTTTTTTTTTAATTTAAAAAAGTATAAGAAATGAGAGTATAAAATTCTTAGAAGAAAATTTATTTTATATTGGCTCTTGGTGACAATTTTACAGGAATGATACCCAAAGCAAAAGTGACAAAGCAAAAATAAGTGGGGTTACATGAAATTAAAACTCTTTTGCACAGCAAAATAAATTATCAACAAGATGAAAAGGAAACTTATGCAATGGGAAAAAAATATTTGCAAACCATCTACCTGATAATGGGTCAATATCCAAAATATGTAAGGAGCTCATATGACTCAACAACAACAGCAGCAGTAATAATAGTAATCCAATTAAAAATGAGCATAGGACCTTAACAGAAACTTGTTCCACTGGCCAACAAGCACATGAAAGAGCATTCAACATCACTAGCTGTGGGGAAATGCAAACCAAAATCACAATGAGATATCACTTCACACCTATTAGAATGACTATCACCAAAAACAAGGGATAACAAGGGTTGGTGAGAAAGCAGAGAAAAGGGGACACCAGCATTCTGTTGGTGAAAATGTAAATAGGTACAGCCACTTTGGAAAACACTGGGAGGGGCCTCAAAAAATTAAGAATATAACTACGGTGTAATCGACAATTCCACTTCTGGATATATAGTAAAAGGAAATGAAGAACTCCGTTGATGATGGAGTCAAAAGGCAGCGCTAGCAAGGACAGTGTCCCCAAAGCATGAATCATTAGAGCAAAAGCGCAATTACTAGAAAGATAGAAGCTTAACCTTAGGGTACACATGGTCTCAGCCAACTAGACAGGTGAAAAACAGGTAATAAAGGCACCTAGGTGAAAAAGACCAAGTATAGTGGTGGAAAACTGGAAAATAATAGTTTCAAATTAGTCTAAAGGAATTTCTGAGCCGATGGGCGCATGCATTTGCACATGGCATGCAGTAAGCTCTAAAAGGATTCCAAAGTTAAGCACTGATCTGCTTTATCCTTCAATATTCCAAATTCAAAAGAAATAACTGACTTTAGTTTAACACAAGAAAATGTACTTAAATGCATACATCTGTAACTTTAATTCAATGAATAGCTTCCCTGTTTAAAAAAATGAAGAAATACGTATGCAAGAATATTTAGCTTGAGGGTTTTTTTTTCTTTTTTTTCCTAATAGTAATGATGAATTAATTGCACTGTATCATCTACATTCTGGTGACATATCACTTTTATGACCCTTAGTGTGCAGCTATAAGACATCAAGGTGAGAAGTGCGGGTGGTAGCTATGTGCATAGACTTTTTTCTGAGACACTAACTGCCCCATACAGGGATTAAAACTACAACCCTGGCCTCATAATCACCGCTCTAACCTCCAGAACTAACTGACCCAGACAATAAAGACGACAGAAGATACTTGCTGAGCTATTAGTTTGATGAATGGGAAGTATTTCAGAATATGGCATCTTGTGAAAAATAATACAATAATACAAGTAGTTGTCCCTCCCAGTGGTACCAATTTATAGCCAAGGCTAAGTCAATAGTCTCTTCTTACCCAGAGGCCAAGCACTGCTGATCTACTTCATCGCCAGAGAGACACAAAATAAACACATCTAATATATAACAATTTTGCAATAAAGCTGAAACAAAAGCCCACTTCAGGCCCAATTTCAAAACTAGACTTTTACTTCCACCACCAAAAGTAAAAGAGAAAGAAAAAAGTGCATTAGGATGCCCTCCTAAATTGTCCTTTTTATAACTCATGTACTTAATATACATACGTATCTTTAAGGAGATGATGTGTTGTTGTCCCAAGAAGAATACTTACTTGCTAGTGTATGATAATAATAAGATACACCCCTTTAAACTGCAGAGCAACTATGAGTTCACATAAAATATATCCAGAGCGTTCTGCCTTGAGTTGTTAAAAATAAAGTCTCTGATTAATACACACGTTGACAATTGTATTTGAGCCACAGTCAAGGCCCAGTCTGGAATATTTGCCTGTTAAAAAGCATGTAAATGTGTCCATCTGAGAGAACATTTAATGAAGAACGTCCTTTGTTAGCATCGCCTGGATTTGGTTTTGCTCTGTTGATCTTACCTAAGCTGATCAGTTTCTAACACAGACAGGTTGGGATTTAGGAAACTACCATCTAGTTAGCTGGAATCCCTGGTCACGTGACTAACCAGCTGTATATTTAAGGACATTTTGTAACTGAGAGAAAAATTTAACAAAAACATTTTTAATAACTGTCATTAATATTACCTAAAGCATGTACACTAAACATATATAAAGTGTGTTTTACATAAACAGTTTTATATATTTTGTGTCTATTTGATAATATTTTGTCAAATTTTTAAAAATTCCTCTCTTGAAAGATATTGATATGTAATTTCTTTTCCTATAATGTCTCTATCATGTTTTGGAATTAAGGTATGAATTTATATCATAAAATGTGACAGGAAGTGCTTCCTTCTTTTCTTCTGAAAGAGCTAAGTTTGAATTTGTCTAGCTTTGTTTTGTTTGTTGGTTAGTTGGTTGTCTTATTTTAACAAGAGTATTTATTATTTATTAATGCCTGCCTATCCCACTGCTAAGCACTGTACAAAATTAGTAACTATACTTTCCTTTCTTAGAGGCTTAAGATTTTTAATAAAAATTTAAATGCTTAATGATTTAGCACTATTCAGATTTTCTGTTTGATTTTCTGTTTGTTTTGATAAGTAGCATTTTAAAAAAAACAACTGTTTTTAATCTATGTTGTTGAAATTTGCTGAAATACAGTTATTTATAATAATTTATTTTTATTTTTTGGATACATAAAGTAAATCTTTTCCCCTAATGTTTGTGTTTTAGGTACCTTTCTTTTAATCTTGTGCAGAGGAGTTTAGGGCTTATCAATATTGCTGATCTTTCCCACAATAAAAACCTTTTGGTTATAATAATTTTTTCTTTTGTTTCTCTAGACAAAATAAATAGAAAATAAATATAATTCAAACAGTACTATCCAACATATTCCTAATTGCCAATTATAGAACACCATACCCAGCAAAACAGAATATACATTGTTTTCAAATGTATTTGGTATTTTCACCAAGTCTGATCATATCCTTGGCCATAAAGTGTGTCTCAATTTAACAGATTTCTGACATACAAAATATGTTCTCTCACTACAATGTAATTAATTGAGAAATCAGTTAAGGCATTCCCGTCATGGCTCAGTGGAAACAATCTATCATCCCTGGGGGCGCAGGTTCGATCCCTGGCCTCACTCAAGGGGTTAAGCAGCCAGCATTGCTGTGAGTTATGGCGTAGGTCACAGTCGCCACTAGGATCTGGCGTTGCTGTGGCTGTAGCGTAGCCGGTGGCTAGAACTCCAGATCAACCCCTAGCCTGGAAACCTCCATATGCTGCAGGTGCAGCCCTAAAGAGACAAAACACAAAAAAAGAGAAAGAAATCAGTTAAAAACAAGAAATATTTGGAAATTAAGTGACACACTTCTAAATCAATTACGGGCCAAAGAAGAAATCACCAAAGAACCTAGGAAATATTCCAAATAAAATTAAAATAAAAACACGCCATCTTACAAATGTGAGACATGACTTAAAGGAGGGATTACAAGGAAATGGAGACCCTTAAATGCCTCTAGTTGAGAAGAATAAACATCTAAATTCAATACATTTCTACCTTAAGAGGTTAGAAAAAGAGGAGCACAGCAAACAGTGTAACTAGAAGGAAAAAAATAATCTAAGTAGAAAGAAGAAAATAGCAGAAACAGCAGAAACCAAAGACACAGGGAAAAATTAACTTTTCAGCGGAGAGCATCTGTCAGCTGTGACCAGGTACTCTATTTGCTTCTTGATGCATATTTTGTATTTTCCTTATATATGTATATATGCAAATCCATATATATGAAGTAATGAATAGACACAAAATATATAAAATTATTTATGTAAAACGCGTTATGTACATATTTAGTATATGTACTTTAGGTAACATTAACCTCTTGGAAACCTCTTTCCCTCTATTTCTCTTTCTTTATTTATGTCCCCCCCCGCCACACTTCTTTCCAGGCTTTCAGGAACGGTCCGCTCTGTAACTCCTGGGTGCTACAACTTGAAAAGAAGTCCTGAGAAGGGTACCCCCTCTCCATGTGAAGAGAACACACACACACACCTCATACACAAACCAAGAGTTTCAAATTAAATGACACGGTTGTAGGTACATAAATTAATTGCTGACAAAACTGTGTATTTGTATTAAACATAAATCCATGTATTGTAGGTTGGTTTGCAAAGAAGACTGTGAATTAAGCTTTTTAAATATAAATGTTTAATAGGTAAAATTTGGAATTAGGCATAAGTTTTAGGAAAGGGCATGCCAAATAGAAAGTGTTGGATAAATAATAGACAGCTGCAAATACAACAATGAACATGGTAGATTGAGGAAGTTGGAAAGAAAAAGGAAGGAAGGAAGGGAGAGAAAATGAAAGAAAGAAAGAAAAAGAAAGAAAAGAAGAAAGGAAGAAAGAAAGGAAGGAAGGGAGGGAGGAAGGAAGGAAGGAAGGAAGGAAGGAAAACAACACTCTGCTTTATAACAAACTAATATAAAATTTGCAAATAATCAAGGAATCATACCAAAGTATTTATAGACTCCTTTTTCAGCAGCAGGAATATTTGCAAGCTCGTTCTCTTTTTTCCTTTTTCTATTTTGCTAAGTATTTTTCCAGTGATTGGTATTGATTTTTTCACTCTTTTGTATCTGTTCTTAATTACATGAAATGTATCCAAAGATAATCTTATTGTTAATAAGTCATATGATATAAAGTGGAATTATTGCTTGCATCTAGACATCTTAGGTCTGAGTCCACTCATTCACAAGATGCTCTATTCCAGACCTTTTCTCCGTGAATCTACCTTTAATTTTAGATTCAATTAAAAGCAAATAATGTTTTGTTTTAAAACCTAAGGGAGGTCCTCCTATCTGGTTCTAAAACTTGAGTCTTCTATTTCCCGCACATAATTTCTCAGACATGTTCATGCATGTACATATAAACTTATGAAACAATTAAAATCATACATATCATTATGTATATTTCTTAGCTTTTATTTTGTGCTCACACATCTGGAATTTCAATTGGTCCACAACCTGGCTCCCGCCAGGAGCTCACTGCTGCTTCCCGCGTCTTCATCTAGCAGCCTAACAGCGGCTCCAGCTCTCTCCTGCAGCCCTCTCTAGCTGCCTTTTACCCTGCAGAGATTACTTGTAATTTGGGGCCCACTAATAGCAGCTCATTTCCCCTTGTTACTTTGGATTTAGTTTTCTAAAAATGCCCCTCCACCCCGTCTAGAGATTATATACGGGAGAGGCTTGTAGATTCGTGGGTTCGGTCACCCATCTGAGCAACTCATATATTACATTTAATGGAAAAAATTAACTGCTTTCCACAATCTTAAAATGTTACAACCTAGATGTTATTTTTATAATCTATTTTTCCTCAGGCAGTAAATCCAATCAAATACTGAACACACAAGCAACAAATTTCAGTTTAAGAAATAAACTAAAGGCACTTAAAAAAACAAATCGAATTACATTCCAGAGGAGAACAAGCTAGGCATACATGAGTTTTACATAGAGCCTTTTTTTTACTGCTTTGTCATTATGCTTTCCTATTGTCAGCTCATCTAACCTAGTTAACTTAAAGCCAGTTAAAAAAAAACAAACAAATAGATTATAATTCTCTCTGAAGTTATTTTGGAAGAGGGTCATCCTTGCCCTAATTCTCTACCCAGCTTATTCTTATTTCATCTATCATTTATCTTGAATTTACTGTCTCTCCTTTAAATCTTATGCATCACAAGGAACCTTTGTTATTCCCTTTTTCTGTATATTGAAATGTATTATCACTTCCTTCTAGTCCCCCTTAAACACACTGTTGTATCTGCTGTTATATCAGAAGTGCCTTGAAAAGAGGGTGGGGTCTCTGAACTGATGTGATAATTTGGATTAGCGCTCAGCTGATAGGCCCTGCCTTCTCCCTGACCTATCAAAAGTGCTCCTTAACCGTGTGACACAGTGCTTGGTCAAGTCACTTGCTTTGGTCAATGAAATGTTCGTGGATGTGATGTGAGCAGAAACCCTAAAATGCTGCGTAGTGTGGCTTTGCCCTTGCGCTAGTGCTTTAAAATAGGAAAACAGCCCAAGGAGCCGATGCATCGTCAAGCTAGACCCAGTAACAAACACCTGAATAACATTCCTGAGCTGGTTACCTCTGGAACCGAGTGTAAGAAACCAACACCCTGAGGTTGAACTTAACTGGGCAAGCACTTCCTAGATCAGGGAAATGGTCTGCGTGTTTCTTATAAGAGGAGAAGTGCTATGCTTACACGTCACTGAGTTTGGAGATGCTTGGCTATGAGGTACTTCCGTGGCAGTTGCTGATATTTACATCATGAAACGCATCAAGTGCTTCAGACCGTAGAAAGCTTTACACAGCACAGGCCTGTGCAGAGACGCAGCCAGTCTTCTAGTCCTAGCGAGAGACCTCCATGAGGTTTCCATCCCTTTCCTCACCTCCCCCTACACCTGAAGCCAAAAAGGAAAGGACAGAGAAAGAACACAAGAGCTTTCTTTGTGGCTCTTGGCCTGCAGCAACTGGCAAAGGCAAGAAAGCCCACTGGGTGGCAGGACGGGAGAAAGCCATCCGGAGGTTACGGGCTCGTAAGAGCAGGACCCTTTTTGGACACGGGAGGGCACCGTGGATCCTGGAGGTGATCCATCCTGAGGCAGCACCTGGCCAAATTGACTGCCACCAGCTTATCTCATCAGGGAACGGTGATAGGCAGGAGTTCACCTCATCCTTCACCAGCATGGACGGCATTACGGCCTGTTTGCCCCTCCAGAGCCTCTCCCCAGCTCGCCCTGCAAAAACAAGAAGCCTGCCTACGGATGCCATTTGGAGGTACCCATTAGACAGGACATAGGGAATACCACTTCCAAAGTGAGAGTAAGTTACTGACCCTACAGCGCCCACCACAAAAGAAGACACACAACCTTGGGGGACCTCTTCATATTGATGGTAATATTAGCATTTAATGGTTCAGGAAAAGTTATAAAGAAATATGTTAGCGTCTCCCAATTCTACATTTATTTTACCACTTTGTAATGGAACCCTTTGTTCCCAGCGATGGAATCCTATAAACAAATATGAAGAGTCTTTGGGAACTTTAGGAAATCCTACGGAGACCTGTGTAGGAATCTACACTGTAATTAAGGCTATTTTATTTTATTTTATTTGTCTTTCTACAGCCGCATTCCCAGCATATAGAGGTTCCCAGGCTAGGGGTCCAACTGGAGCTGTAGGTGCTGGCCTACACCACAGCCACAGCAACTTGGGATCTGAGCTGCGTCTGCCATCTACACCACTGGATCCTTAACCCACTGAGCAAGGCCAGGGATCAAACAGGCATCCTCATGGATACTAGTCAGTTTCGTTAACGGCTGAGCCACAAGGGGAACTCCCTGTAATTAAGGCTATTTTAAACCTGTGTGTAGAATGCAATATATCTTGCATTTTTAAAATGAAAGTTAAAGAATGAGTATTTAAAATATTTGCTAAGATATAAAAAAATGACAAAAGGTTTAAAGAAGAGGTTTTCCATAGCCTGTGAATAACCCATCCATCAACAGGTTCTCATTGACCTTTCCAGAACACTCCACTCAACAGAAGCAGAAAATACATTCTTTTCAAGCACTACCCCCTGAGAACATTCACCAAGAAAGATCATATTCTGGTTTATAAAATAAACCTCAACACATTTCTAAGAGATTAAGCCACATAGGGTATCTTTTCCTATCATAATAGAATCAAACTAGAAATATACAATAATAAAAAGACAATGTGAAAATCTCCAGACACTTAGAAATTAAACACACTTTTCTCAATAAGCCATCAGGTCAAAGAGGAAGCCTTGACGAAGGAGTTCCCTTGTGTCACAGTGGGTTAAGTATCTGGCCTTGTCACTGCGGCAGCTTGGGTCACTGCTGTGGCGGGGGTTTGATCCCAGGCCTGGGAATTTACACATGCTGCTGGGGAAAAACAGCTTCAAACAAAAAAATAATACAAGTAAAATAGCAGTACAACTGAACAGAAATGAAAATATAACAGTATGTGAATTAGAATTTTTCCTCTTTCTTTCCATTGGTTTGGAAATTAAATATTGACAGAGCTGTTAAATCTGCATTTTCAGTAATTCTGGGCCTTATGTAGTTTGCAGAAGGGGTCTCTTTATTTTCGTTATGGGGGCCAAGTGATCATCTCCAAATATGTCATATTCCAGGCTGCAAAGTGTTTCACTGAAGTGGAATCAGGCAACATTCTCTCATCTTTCTTATAAAACTCGCAAAAAGTAGTATCTGATAGTATCAGATAGAGCTTTATAAGAAAGTAAACAAAAAAATAAGAGAGCTTAGAACCTTTGATTAATAAATAAAGCTTTTAGGTAGTTTCGTGTAATCACATAACTAATGCCTGAGTCTGTTCTGAAATGAACCCAGCAAACGATGATAAATTGTATTTGAACAGCTCCGCTCACGAAAAGCACGGTATTGCTGCGGTCGACATAGTACATTTTTGGAATGGTTTTGATGGTTTCAAAGTTCTTCTTTTAGTAGGTCTGAGGCCTATTTTTCTATTTCATTTTACTACTCAACATTTCCCTAGTTTGACTTCCCAGATTTGGGGAAAATCGTGGTAAATCTATGTACATTCTTCCCTCTGAACTCTTTAGTAGGTTATATGATTCAGTCATCATGTTATAGCTTGTGGCCTCAGTCACGGGCAGAGTCAGCAAGGCCCCTGTCTCTTATCACTGGGAGATTGTCTCTACCCGTTGAGGCCCTCATCTCATTCCAAGGAATATCCGTCTGTCTCTTCAACCATCTTCTTGAATCAGCAAGAACTGCTCATTCTCAGGTGTGTCTCCAGCGATATTTTCGTGATAACCTTTCCTGCCTAACTTCTCAGCCTCTAAACACATTTTGAACAGAAGGAAGAAAACAATAAAATTAATAAAGAAGGAAAAAAAAGGTGGGAGAGAGAGAGGGGAGGAGGGAGGAGAGAAAGAGAGCATTGACATTTATTTTCATTTAAAATTTTCAAACTTTTAATTTACCTTGGTCATTATCTCATCAAGAAAAAAGTCAAAAGTATCCTCTTGTTTTTTCTCAGTCTAAGTCTGCACCAGGTTTGCATTTTACATATCACGACCCTTTGATTAGTACTTTAACATCCTTGACTGGGAGTTTCTTTAGAAATGACTTCAAATACAGAATCTGCAGGTTAAGGAATCACAAAGTAAGAGAATAAAGAGTGGACTGTATCTGTTAATGATTCCTGGAATCAGTAACCACTAAGAACCACAGCACCTTCAGTGTCCCAGACTGCATACTGAGTGGATAAAGGTGTTCAGAGTCAGAACAGCTTTCTTGCGAAGAGCAAAGAGATAAATCATTCCACTTATTAATTCCGTGCACAGAATTTCATAAAGTCCCTGAAGTAAACAAAGCGAGTAGCTAGGAGGGAAATACTGAATGGGGGAGAGAAGATGAGCTAATTACATGATTATTGAAATATATTAAACAGCCAGCAAATCTAAAGGGGTTGGACTTTTCATCTGAATGAACTTCTGGAAGGTTTTTACCAAAACAATGAGAGAGCGAATGCTGCTGTATCAGGATATAAATATGTTATGCTTCATTGCTGGTCCCATTTAAATATATTCCTCTGAATAATGAATAATGTTAAATCTTTTAGAGTGGAGATATGATATTTCATTGTTATTTGCAAGAATTCTCTCTTTTTTTTTTCCAGTATATACACTAAACGTATTTCTCTCTGACCCAACATCTTAGGTTTAAGAAAAAAGAAAAATAAGATTAAAAAAGTGCAAAATCTAGTTGATGTGTAAATGAAGAGTGCTCTTAAAATTAAGTGCATTTAGAATGTTAGACTAACTGCGTTTTCATTAATGAGAATGATATGAGCAGGGTGTTAGCATCTCAGGACGCTGGGCTCACCCATTAAAATCTTACTCAGGATGTGGTCTGGCTTCCTTGCTTTCATTAAATTGCTACCTCTCGGCAGGAACCCAGACAAACTCATGGCTTTCTGTAGGAAGCTTCCAGAAAAGGTTGCATAATTGTGAATAAGCCTTTTGGAAGGAGTGTGAAAGCTTCCACTGTGCTCAGACAAGGAAAGAGGCCAATGCTGGAGAGGAGGTTACTACAGTTTTGCCAAAAGTATGGAAGGAAAAAAATGCGCAGGGCCAATTTCAAAGCCCAGCTGCATCTCTCTAATCTAAATATATGAAGAAAGCGGGGTTCATATTTTTTAGAATGAGTAAAATTACAGCCCAAGTAATGTGGCTTGAGAAATATTTTTTAACTTTATAAAAATAACGTATCATGATCTGTGTAAGACACCATAAAACCAACCACTCTTTTTGCCAGATGAAATGAGCCTTTCAAGGAGGAAATAAAACCTTTTTGACAAGATCCGATCCCTGTTTAAACCCGGCAGTCACTCCTGCGGTCTGTTTAGCTCCACTCACCCCAATTTTCGCTCCCAGTTTTGTATCCACTACGCGCGAAACCCAGACCTCTGCTTCCTGCGCGCGAGCCCCGGTCTGTCCATGGAAAACGGGGTCTCGAGTAAAAGATGAAGGCCACGCTATTCTGAATTAAAACATCCTCTCCAGTTCTTCTGTTCCTCCCAAGCGCCCTGGCCTCGGTTCACGTCCAGACTCATTTGGCAAGATTCTGTCGTTTCCAGTCGCAGGACCAGTAGTTCCTGGGTCCCTCAACGGGTCTTTGCACGGGCCGCTTCGGGCAAGGCCCCGACAGATCTCTTCGTTGTACAAACCCGGGGGAGGGGCGTCACTCCCGTGGAGCCCAAGTGCACCCCTACCCCGGGCTCTGCCCTTTCCAAACGGTACCTGTGTCTCTGAGTCCCCGTGCCCTTAAAATGGAGATTAGCGACCCCGTTTACACCCTGCCTTACAGAAGTTTTATGAAGCTCCTATGAGACTGAAGTTCCTGGTAAACAATTTTCTATGCAGTGTGAATTTTCATTATTAAAACTGCTTTATGTGCGTAGGGCTTGTTTCTTCAGCTAATTAAAACTTACTGATGGGAGTAAGCAATACTTTATACTTCATTACCTTATTGGAAGTTTAATAGAAGCGCAAACCCTTACAGCCGGTGGGTGCTCAGTAAATACTCTCTAAGCAAGTTTATACATTTCCAGACGGGTTAAATAATCATGCAGCCAGCCCATCTCCCACAGCCACATACACTATTGGCAGCACTGGCGAATCCTACCTGGCACATAAACAGGTAACTTTCAGAAAATCCTGAATCCACCTACGGCTCCCGCCACAGACCCCGTGTCTAAGGAACTGCGTGGAGAAGCGGGCCTACTGGGACTCGTGAGACCGCAGGGTTATGTTAGGGAGCTGGACATAAGGTTGGTATTCGGTGTGACTGAACGGGTTGTGAACATTTTTGCCTACGACACCTTTGCCGTGAGAACACATGTAGACACGGTGCAGGCATGGGAGAGGCCTGGCGAGGGTAAGGAGCAGAGGTCTTCAGCCCTGGAGATGAAGGGACAGTGGACGTAAGATGCTATGGAAGTGTACACTCGCTGATGTCATCCAGCGGTTGGATGAAGTACACCATTGGAACAGCTCTTAAATTTCTTTTAAAATAAACAAGCCAGCCTCATGAATAATACATGGCTGTTTGGCTGGATGCCTGGCGATTGCAGAACCCCATTGGGGCCAGTCGGTTGAGAGTCTGCATTTATTAAAATATACAACAATCATAGCGATAATGAATCTTAATGCTTGTTTTTTTTTTTATCTTATGTTTGCTTCAGAGATGCAGAATATTCAGATGCTCTTAACTACACAAAATAAATTAATAACAGGAAGTCTCCTAAAATGGCATCTAAGTGTTTAAGGTTCAAAACTCCTGGAGATCCCATTTTCGCTCAGTGGCAACAAAGCCAACTAGTAACCATGAGGACACAGGTTTGATCCCTGGCCTTGCTTAGTGAGTTAAGGATCAGGCGTTGCCGGGAGCTGTGGTGTACGTCGCAGATCCCACACTGCTGTGGCTGTGGTGTAGGCCGGCAGCCGCAACTCCAGTCTGACCCTTAGTCTGGAAACCTCCATATGCCACAGGTGCGGCCCTAAAAAGCAAAACAAACAAAAAACTCCTTTCCCAATATAGAGCAGAACTCTCTAATTTTCTTTTCTTTCTTTCTTTCTTTTTTTGCCTTTTGTAATTTTAGGGCCTCACCCGCGTGGCATATGGAGGTTTCCAGGCTAGGGGTCTAATTGGAGCTGTAGCCACTGGCCTACGCCACAGCCACAGCAACGCAGGATCCGAGCCGTGTCTGCGACCTACACCACAGCTCACGGCAACGCCGGATCCTTAACCCACTGAGCGAAGCCAAGGATCGAACCCGCAACCTCATGGTTCCTAGTTGGATTCGTTAACCACTGAGCCACGATGGGAACTCCAGAACTCTCTGATTTGACCCTTGCAGTAAGCACCCCAGCTCCCCATCTTTCTCACTGAAGACAGAACATTGGCTGCCTCCCAAACGTAGACCCCATTTTTTCTTCTACTAATCAAGATTTTTTAATTTGTACCTTAATAGTTTATAACATTTTGAAACTTTTAAAGACATCCCATAGATGCGGTTTGTTTTGATATTTGTTAGTTTGTTTTTGCCAAAGCTGCGGCGTGTGGAAGTTCCCCGGCCAGGGACTGAACCCACACCACAGCAGTGACCCCTACACACCTATAGAATCATTAAGACGAAAAAAATAGATATTACCAAGTTTTAGCAAAAATGGGAATCAGTTGAAACTTTCCTCTACTTGACAGGAATGCAAAGAGGTACAACTGCTTTGGGATTACAGTTTGGCAGTATCTATTAGAGCTAAACATACGCAAACTTTTGACCAGCAATTCTGTACCTGGATATTCAATCAAGAAAAATGAAAGCATTTTTCTACAAGAAAAGATGTCAGAGGACATTAGAGCATCTTATTCATAATTTCACAAAAGCAGAAATGACCTCATGTCTATCAAGGGAGAACGTACTAGTGAATATGATACATTGGAAAAAAGTGAATAGCAATGAAAACGAATGGATTGCTTTATTAAATGACACAAAAAAGTGTCACAAATATAGGAATGAGTGATAGAAGACAGATATAAAGACACATGCTGTATGATTTCATTTCTACAAAGTTCAAGCATATGCCAAGCGACGTGATGGAGACAGAAGTGTAGAGAGATGACGCTTTTTGTTAGAAGTGGTGAGCAGGAAGAAACTGGAAAGATGTTTCTGTTTTTCCGTTGTTTGTTTTTCAGGGGTGTATGTCTGAATACGTCTGCTGGCTTCGCAAGTGTTTTCACCTTGCTAGAAATTATCTACTTGTAGCCTCATTATCTGTGCTTTTTTCCTTCTGCTATCGCCCATGCACTCTTGGAATGGTATCATTTATCTCTATTCCTGCACCGATAACTTCTAAAAATAAAGATACATTTCTAAAACGTGTTACTAGTTCACTTGCTTTTCACATCCTCGTCTCTCATTTTTCTCCAATTTCCTCATATAGTTCAGTCCCAAAGTCCACAAAGATGCCCTTTATAAAGATACAAAGAACAGACCATTATTTCAAATCCAGTGGACCCGGTCCTGTTATCTTGGTCACAGCAGGATTCAGAACTTGTGGAATCTCCATCCTTCTCAAACACCCTCCTTTGCTGGCCATTACGATGCTGCATTTTCTGACTTCTCTTTCCAGTCTTCCAGATTCCTCACTCTCGTTCTCCTTCAGTGGGCTTTTTCTTTGGAGGATGACCTCAAAATGTTGGAGTTCATCAAACCGCTGTTTTAAAGTTTCGCACAGTTCTGATTTCAACCAGCAATTTTAAAGACTACCAAATAGATTTGTCCATTGAGGGGATAATGCTTAATTTTCTAATGTGAAGTATGTTGTTCACTTTCATTTAATACTATTATTGTCACCTTAAAATTTTTCATCTCAACTAGTTTACTTTTGTCCTTTTTACTCACTTTCTTTATTCCTCCTTTCCTGTACTATTTTGAAATACTCAAGTATTTTTAATCATTTCAGTATATCTTTTCAATTAGTGTTGTTTCATAAACTGTGTTATTATTCTCTAGATTATAGACAATAAAATCTATACTTTAAGTTATTCAATCATTTCCTAAATTACTGTCTTTTCCATATCCAGAATACTACAGGTGTCTTACACAGTTTTAGTATTTTTACCTTTTTTGGATCATTGTGTTAATATTGTCATGGGTTTTATTTCTACAGCTGTTATCAATCTGAATAGATAGTGTTGCCATTTATTGTTGAAACAGCCAATATTCTTTAATCTTTATCCACAAGTTTGCTTTTTCCAGGAAATATGCGCTTTCACCATATTCATTCTGTGTGGGTTTAACATTTATATATTTGAGCATTATTGGAAAATTCTCAACCGTTAAGTATTCAGTTTTTGCTTTTGTTTTAGTCTAGCTCTCAGCCTCCAAATATACATATGTGAGACCATTTAACAGGACTTATCCATTTCTTATACTTTCTTCTGCTTTTTAATTTTTATTTTATGTCTCCTTTGGCACTTTAATTTGTGTATTTTGTATTGCTATGTCATTCATTTTGATAATTTTGCTTAAAGTTGTATCCAGGGTGCTATTAAAACCACCCAGTGAATTCTTAATTTTATATGTTTTACTTTTCAGTTCTGGGGTGGCCTTATTTTAAGAGATTCCAACATCTTGTTAAATGTTCTATTTTTAATCTGATTTCTGTATCTGTCTCCATGTTTTAACAAAACTGCATTAACTATTTTAAAGTCATTACCTGCTAACTTCTAAGTCAACAGCGGATTGGCTTCTAGTACTTGTTTCTTGCTTAGGTTTATGTTATATTTTCCTACATCTCTGCATTTCTTGTAATTATTTAAAGTGGATCACATATTTTGATAGACAGTAGTGAAGAAAAACCAGTGTTATATATTTTTTTTCACTTGTTCATTAGACAGATTGATGAGATAGCACAGATAGCTCAGTGTACCCATGTATTTTCTTGTGTCCAGGTTAGATTTTGGTTTTAACTAGTTTCAGCCCACTTCTTGTTTCAAATATCTTGAAGTGGAGTCTTTTCATTGAGATTTCATTTTCTAAGCATTGTGAACCTACAGATGATTTCATCTGCATTTTCCGTCCATTCCGAAGGTTCCCATTGTCTCAGCATTCCTCAAATATTCCATGAAATCATGCATTTGGAATTCCTCTAATTTCAAGTCGCTGTGTCCATCCAGGTGGCCTTCAGCACTTTTTTTCCTTTCTTTAGTGATCCTGTCTATAGCGAGCCAGATTTTTATCCTGTTCCCTGATTCAAGAAATTCTCCAAAAGAAAAAAAGTTTCCAGTGATTCAGTCTACTCACAAAGAACACTGTTCTACCTGGAATTATGGTATTTCTAGTCCCCTTAGTTACTTAGAGCTTATCTATCTTTTTGTTACTGTGTTAATTTCTCTAGCTGTGCAGCAGGAGTGATAACTTGCCTCCGCCTACAACATCAGTAATATCAGTGCAAGTTCTATTGTCACATGTATTTTTTATGCTAAAATCTCCCTTAAAACTTTGTAACTCAAAAACTATCTCTGTTTCTTCTTATCACTTTGTCTCCTTATCTTTGTGTGTGTGCATATTTCAAATCTTTAGAGTGAGAATTACTTTATTTTACACTGAAATTTTAAAAAACAATAAATTCTCCATCAATACAACATGTGTGAGATTTTGAAATATTTAAATAAGATTTTAATTCATTTTTATTTCAAATAGCAAATATTATTTACTTAAAAGAATCTAACTTTTTGGAATTCAAGGTAGGCAATTTTCTGTAAGATGTCAATTATTTCCAGAAAAAATATTTTAACAGTTTTCTTCTCAGAGCAATAGAAATCACAAATTAGAAACATAATTTTATATAAATAGAGAATTTATATAAATATTACAAATTAGGATGTAATACATTTGTAATATTTAACTGAACATATATTTGGTATCAAGTTTAATCTTCAACATAATAAATACTTTTTGTAATAATATAATCTATTCTTCCACCAGCAATATAATTTTTACTAGCTGTGTCTAAGTATTATTTGAAAAATGACCTATTTGTGCAACAAATTTTTGTATTTGATTCATTGTGTCCCACAGTTTGCATGGGAGGACAGAAGTTTACAACTGAATATCACACAAAGAAGACCCCAATAAAGAATCCTTTTCAATACAGATTTGCAGCCATAGTCCAATATTATTTTTATTTATTTATTTTGCTTTTTAGGGCCACACCCATGGTATATGGAGGTTCCTAGGTCCAGTCAGAGCTACCGCTGCTGTCCTACACCACAGCCACAACAACGCAGGATCTGAGCCACACCTGTGACCTACACCACAGCTCACAGCAATGCCAGATCCTTAACCCACTGAGCGAGGCCAGGGATCGAACCCACAACCTCATGGCTCCTAGTCGGATTCATTTCCGCTGCGCCACAACGGGAACTCCCAATTTTATTTTTAAAATGCTTCCTTCTGTTTACCATTTTCTAAGTAATTACAAAAGCTAGTCTATGAATTCCACTCTACTTAGCTGAAAATCCCACTTGGGAAGAAAATAAAGGAAGACTCTGTCCAAACACTCTTTGTCTTACCCACTCTCAAATACTGATCTTCCCTTTTCCCCAAGAAGATCCCATATGCTGCTGTAGAAACTACTATGAGCATCACCCTTTTGCCATTGTTCTGCTGGGCAGGTGAGTAAATGTGGTCAAACAACTGTTATGGGCACTAGAGACAGCCAGGAGTAGATGAGGCTACTGATGACATGCCCTCGTTCAGCTCAGTGATGACATCTCCGTGACTGGCAGTACGATGCCAGGGCCAGCCTGGAGCAGAGTGTCAGCAGGACTGAGGACCTTACAGAGTCGCGGCAGCAGTGACAGTAAGAGATCTCGTCCTATCACTTCAGGACCTGCCCTGGACAGCTCCACTCCCTTTGTCTTTATTGGTTTCTCTCTTCTGCTCATCTATCATTCTGATTCATTCCAAATTATATTTTCTATAGAGTGACTAGTTATCAAACACCTCATTATAAACACAATGATGTGTGTGCTCAAATTGAATCTACTCCAAATGACCACTGGCCAAGGAATTGATGTACTCTAATCAGAAATCAACTGCATCGGAATGAGATTTAGTTGTTTTGGTCCACTGGAAACTAAAAATAAAGAAATAAACAAATAACCATAAGTTATATCTGAAGTAAATATTATTAGAAAAATGAGAATATAAAAAAGCATCAAAGGTGAGCAAGAATGCATCGATATTTTCCAGATCATATACATGATTGAGGTTTGAGCGTCTATCAAAGCAGCCAAGAAGCAGAGATACAGACGCAGAGGCCCTTCACTTCACAGAGATCTGTCTGCCGTCTGACAGAAAAAACAGACTATCATTGCAGACTTCCAAGGTATTCTTTCTTTCATGCATAGTGACAGTCAGAGGGCCGTAGGGCATAAAAAGAATTGTATGTACAATGTGACCTCTTTTAATTTGTTTGATGATACCTGTTTTTGCATTTGGCAGAATTTAGTCTAAAACCTGCTTTCATTGTAAAATAATATCTGAATGTCAGATTTTAAGGGAAGGACTGTATATACTCATTTACCTGTAATTGCCAAAATCTAGAAATATGTACTAAAACATTTGACTCTCCAAATGGTTTGAGTGAGTTTGCAATTTTCATTAAAGTACCCCTAAACTATGTCACATGGTATAATAGATGCTGATCATTTCAATAATTACTCAAGGGCAATTTTCTTTTTTAATGTATTAATTTTATTGGAGTATAGTTGACTTACAAAGTTCTGTTAGTTTCAGTTGTACAGCAAAGTAAATGAGTTACACATATACATATACTCAGGGGCAGTTTTATCTTCCAATTTTTATCACCTTTGAAATAGAAATGTATGTCATTATGCATTTGCGGTTGAAATTTTTTAATTACTTATGTCATCTAGATAAGGATTTCAAAGTATGTAAAAATTTTTAAATTATCACATAACAACAATATGGGCCTCGCTATAAAAATGTTAACTCAACAAATTTTATACCCCATCTTCTATTTTTCCTAAAATTATTAAAAGCCTGATTTTACAGTGAAGACATTATGGAAACAGAATACTTGGGCATGTTATAAAGAAATAAGAAAAGCTGATTTGAATACATTAAGTTGAATTACAGTGACAATTATTAAAGTCTTGCATTTCTTCTCTCGAAATAACTGCATGTACATTAAAAGGGAAGGTGCTCTAATCACTAGTAGAAAGTTTGATTTAACTGTAAGATTTTTAGATATGATTCAGATTTGGGATTTATGAATTATCAATCCCCTTTGTTGGAGAGTACTCAAAAAGCATTGATCCTCTCTGATCCAGCAGGCAAGGATCCGACAGCTGTCTCTTCCATCCTAACAACATAAAAGCTGAACAAATGGACAATCAACAACTCTTCTTAGATCTGTCGGAAAACTGAGGTCACGGAAGAAGCTGTTTCCTGCAAGAACGGAGAGACGGACAGACAGAGAATTGCAGATCACTGAAGCAAAAGCCTAGAAGCAGAAATTGTCACAGGAGCTAGTACTGAGTGCATACAATAGAAAGAATGGCATGTCTCATGCATTAGTTAGGAAGTCTCTGGGGAAACCCAAAGATGACAGGGGAGACAAGTGGGAGTTTTAATATAGCAAACAAAAGCACAGTTTCAGTAATAGCTAGATAAACACAAAACCTCACAATCAAAGTCTACTTACTTCAGTTCCTTTAATCTAACCATTATGTCTGGCTTTCAACAAAAAAGTACAAGACATATTAAAAAACAAACACCAGAACTTAAAGAGACAAATCAGTCTTCACTACCAGACCCAGTTATGGCAGGGATTTGGGGATTCTCAGACCAGGAACTTAATTATGACTAATACGCTAAGGACTCTAATGGCAAGGTGAACTACACACAAGAAGAGATGGGAAATGTAATTGGAAAGATGGAAACTATAAGAAAGAATTAAAAAGTATTTCTAGGTATAAGAAGCAATATAGTAGAAAATGGAGAATGCTTTTGATGGATTCAGTAATAGATTGGACATGGTTAATGAAGAACTCGTTGAGCTGGAAAATATGTCAGTAGAAACTTCAGGATAAGTAATTCAGTAATTTTAAAAATTTACACCTAGAAATACTGTATATAAACTCCAGAAAACCAAGTGTAAAGAGAAAATATTGAAAGAATCCAGAGTGGGGGGAAACACCTCATGCAGAGAATATCAAATGTAAGAATTAAATCAGCCTTTTATTTAATAGTCATGTAAGTAAAAAATAGTGAAATAAAATATTTAAAGTGTTGAAGGATAAAACCACCAATCTAGAAATATGTATCTAGTGAAATTATTCTTCAGGAAAAACAAAAATTGAGGCAATTTGTTGTTAGTCAACCTGTTTTGTAAGAAATGTCAGAAAAGTTCAGAGACGGTGAACACAAGGTAGGTCCAGAAATCCAATTTACTTAAAAGAAAACATCAGAGAAAGCAAAGTCTTTTAGTTTTCTTATTCTTACATTTACCTAACAGATAACAATGTGTTCAAAATAATAACATTTTTTGGACTTCCCGTGTGGCTCACAACAAAATAATAAAATTTTTTAAAAATCAGAAATGGATGTTGCATTCTGTCTAGCTATTTGCATCTATTAGATAATTACACCATTTTTGTTTTTTATTATTTGGAAAAGCCATGTTGATTGATTTTCATATGTTCAAACTACCTTGCATTCCTAGGAAAATACCACCTAGTTGTGGCTTATCCATTTTATATGTTGCTGGATTCAGTTCACTGGGATTATGCTGAAAATTATTGTGAGTCAGAAGGTATTTCTGTCTGTAGTTTCTTTCCTGCTGATGTCTTTGCTTGGCTTTGATGTGAAGGTAATTTTGGCCTCATAAATAAGTTGAAGTTTTTTTTTTTCCTTTTTTGGAAACTTTTTGAAAGATTAATGTTAATTCTTTGTTAATCGTTTGGTAGAATTCACTAGTGAACTGGCAGTTCATAGCATTCTGCCTATCATCTGTTTAGACAGGTTCTTAAGTGCCAAAATGCAGCTATTGTTCAGAGGTTCTGTGTACCTGCTGGGACCCACCTTCCGTTCCCAGATATGCAGTTTTACAATTCTGACAGCTTTCACCTCCTGCTTGCGCAGAGCCTCAAGGGCAGGTAGAAGTGGTAGCTTAGGTCTTGTGTAGGCTTTTACTCAGAATGTATACGGCCCTGGGCATGCGCAAAGCCCAACTAGTGTGCATAGCCCTCTAGATCCCTAGGACCACGTGGGAGCTTCTCAGTGTTCCCTATGGACATCTCATTCTCCAGTGTTTCCTTTTCATATTTTTTTACAGCTCATTGTCTTCCCCAGTTGGAGTACACAGGCAGCTGTAATATTAGTTACTTCCTGCTGATTTTTAATGACAAACAGTCTTGGGGAAAGGCTATTCCCACAGGGTGAGCTCCAAGTCAGGTCAAATAAGAGAAGCCTTGTGGCTGTGATTTTTCCAGGGAAATACCAGTACGGTCTAATAATAACAGTTATATAAAAACTGATTTGCCAGGAGTTCCAGTCACTTTCTGCACCTTCTAGAAGCTACTGAGCTGCTCGTTTCCACTGTGACTGTGGGCGACTGCTTTTTAAGGCTTTCGTTGAACTTAGGAGAGGGGAATTCAATTTGCTTGAATTTCTTAGAGCTTCTTGGATGTTTATATTCATATCTTTCATCAGTTTTGGGAAATTTACATCCACTATTTCTTCTAAAATTCTCTCTGCCCCTTTTCCTTTCTCTTTCTTCTGAAACTCCCACAATACATATGTCGGTCTGTTTGGTGCCATTCCATAGGTTCCTTAGGCACTGGAAAGGTATCTTTAATCTTTTTCTGTTTCTTAGACTCAGTTTCCATTGTCCTATCTTCAAGGTCACTGATTGCTTATCATTTCTCTTCAAATCTGCTTTGAATCCCTCTGGCCAATTTTTTGTCTTTGTTATTATACTTCTCAGTTCCAGAGTTTCTTTTTTTAGGTTGTCACTTTATTGATATTTCCACTTTATTTATATATTTTTTTACTTTCCTCCTATCTTTCTTTAGTTCTTTCAGCATTTTTAAAAGAGTTGTTTTACAGGCTTTGTCTAGTATTTCTGTTTTAGATCATTTTTCAGAGATGTTTTCCATTGATTTTTTTTCTTCCTTTGACTGGGCCACACTTT
The DNA here is from genome assembly GCA_004024745.2 of Catagonus wagneri. Taxonomy (NCBI): domain Eukaryota; kingdom Metazoa; phylum Chordata; class Mammalia; order Artiodactyla; family Tayassuidae; genus Catagonus; species Catagonus wagneri. Next base: position 1,568,281 of record PVHT020000085.1, read on the forward strand.
CTTGTTTCTTTGTATGATTTCTGATATTTTGTTCAAAACTAGACAACTGAAACTATCAATGTATAACTGTAAATCAGATTCTCCCTCTTTCCCAGGGATTTCTTCCTTTTGTCATTGGTTTCATTTATTTTTTTAAATTTTTTTAGGCTGTTTATGTGCCAAGGATCAACCTGAGGTGTAAACCTAAGGTCTTCTCGGGTTTTTTTTACTAAGTCTGTGCCTTTCCCTGGACAAACATGCTTAATTTCTAATTTTCCTAATATTTCCAATGGCTTTTGAATACCTTAGTCTTTAGTGTCTGGCTCCCCAAAGAGAAAAATCATGGGAGAAAATAAAGGTTACTGGCCCTTTAACTCCGCTCGAAGTCACTTTAGCCAAAGTAGAAGGTATTTTCCACAATGGGAGCAGATACAACTGCAATTGCTGCCTACCCCTTTGTTTACACTTCAGTGATCAGTGAAGGTGATCAGTGAAGCCAATCAGTGAACAGATCCATGATCCCGCGATATTCAGTAGGCAGTATCCTATTTGCCCACCCTGAGTGGGGAATGGGAATGGGTGGGAGAGAGGATGGGCAGCTGCTACTGTGCTAAGGGCTAAAAGAAACTAATCATAATTTATGGCCCGTTTTACCCTGGAATTTGCAAGCCTTCAATAGACTCCAGAGTTCCAAAGTACATACATGAGGCAGATTCTTCCAGAGTGACTGCTGTGCAGATGGGGAGATTGACTCCTGGGTTTCTGCCATCTGCCCAAAATCCTTCCTGATGGCTGCTTATACTATTGAACACCAAAAGAGAGGTCTACTTACCTCAAAATGAAAAGACAGATTTTTAGTAAAGATCTCTTCTGGTCCTTATCAGTGTTCATACTGAAGTTTACCTATGTGTGGATCAAATAATCTCAATTTTAAAATACTCGAAAGGTGTTTTCATGCTTTCAAAAATGCTTGTGTCTTTAAAGTAGTCTTTTCCACCTTTTTGGAAAATTTTGTGATATATGTTAGTAATTATTGCGAGTGTTTCAGAATCATTTATTAATAAAATATGGCATTTCCCTGGCAAGAAAAACCCCATTAGCGTTTTGCTATAAAAGCACTGTAAGTGGAGTTCTAAGTACTTTATCAGCTTCCTGTCTTTTTCTGAGTGACAGCCTGAATCATTAAAAACAGTCAGCACTAAAATGATTTATTTTCATCTAAATAGAGATTACTTAATTTAATTAAATATGCTTTATGCTTTGCAATTGCCACAAAGCAGTTCCTGCAAACTTCTAACTCATTATTTAATGCACCCACAGCCTCAGTGGAATACTAAGAGGATACAGATTTTAGACCTTTTAGCTCCTCTTTGTAAACATCTTTAAAAATTCAAGAACTCTCTGGAAATTCTGTGCTGGCCTGTGAAATTTACACAGTGCCTGATTATTTTTTACTAAAGTTACTATAGTTTCTTTTGTACTTCTATAATTCTGATTTGCTTTTTTTTTGCTTGTATTTACACCATAAAGGCTAAGGATTACTCCCACAAACATTAAGAATTACACTTAATTTTTTATGGCTTTATTTAACTCTCCCTGATTCCTTTTCATTGCTATACACAGGAACAATTTCCCTGCTTCGAAGTTTCACTTTCCATGTTTGAAATTTTAAATGTACCCATTTCACAATTTCAAATAAAACTCGCAGTTTTCAAACTGTGAGTACACCCCATCTCATTGAATGTCTTATATTATAAAAACACATTGGCATTCTTAAAAGTCTTTTTTCCCTTGAGAATAAACATAAATTCCTCTTTATCCTCTTGCTGACTTTTAGATTACTGCAGTTTGAAACCAAGGCAGACATAGGCACAGCTGATAGAAGCCAAAAAGATGCTAGAATTTACCAGTATGGGTAGATTTCAAGGCCTCTGAAGTCAGACTGCCTGAGTTTGAAAACTAATTTTACCACCTCAGTTGTATAGTTACAAGGAAGTCACATTCCCTCTAACAATCTTAATTTCTTCTTCTGTAAAGTGGCAATTATAACAGTATGCATGTGAGAGGGTTATTATAGAGAATAAGAGAGTAAATATATGTAAATTGTTAAGACAGGTAACTGCCCAATGAACAATAACTTTTATCAGTTACATTTTATCTAGCACCACATTTATCCTGGACCTCTATACCTTATGCGAATTTTATCCTGCCTCCAGAATGGATACTCTGTACCCATTTTAAACGACAGGAACTAGGCTGTCAGATGTCTTGCTCAAGGCCATAGCAGAGATAATTGGTAGAGCCACACATCAACACAGATCTACACAAGACAACCTTGCCTTCCCCACTCTGCAGTCCTCCCTCCAGAACAGAGAAATCAGAAAAACAAGCCAAAGCACAAACACATTCTTAGCAGCACTTGTTATCTATTGTCTTCTCCATAATAGCCATTCTAGGTATAGGGTGATAATGCATTCTGGCTTTGATTTGCATCCCTGATGATTAGTGCTGTTGAGGACTGTTTTTATATACCTTTAGTTACTTGTTTACCTTTTTAGAAAAATGTCTGTTCAAGTACTCTGCCCCTTATTTAATCTGATTATTTTGGATTTTTGATACTAAATTATAGGAATTTCTCTTGTATTTTGGATACTCACACTTTATCGGATATACAATTTGCAAAGGTTTTTCTGTTTACTAGGCTGCCTTTTCACTTTATTGATTATTTCCTTCACTGTGCAGAACATCTTTGATGTGACGTATTCCCGTTTGTCTATATTTGCTTCCGTTGTCCGTGCTTCTGGTACTAGGGCTGATAAATCATGGCTAGGTTGTAGCAGACTTTGCATTGCAACGTTTCCCTCTTCTAGCTGGCCTTGTCTGTATTGGACTATTCCAGTTCCATCCTTTGCTCTTCCTGTAGACAAAAGGCAGAAAAAGACATCATCCTTAGAAACCACATATCAAAGACAGCAAAGCTTCTGTGTGTGTGAATTTCAGAATGCTTGTTTGGGACAGAGCTCCTGCTGTCCTTTTCATTCCCTCAACCTTGGACCTGGTACCACTCAACAGAGTTAATTAATCAAGACGTAACCTTGTGTTCTTCTGAGTTATGTATTTTGGGGACCTTTTTTTCCAGGTTGGGAACTATCAGGAATAGTGTGATTTCAACCCAAGATGTGATGTGTGTACCTAGGCTTTTGATACGAACTCTCACATAGCACATCCTAATCTGCACCCACATTTCCACACCCTCTCCTCAGTTCTGAAAACTCAGATTTCCTGGTATTTCTTCCATCATAAAAAAAATGTTGCCTTACACATCCACAGGTCTATTTCCAAACCTATGAGGAGAACCTTGGGAGGGGGGAGGGGGAGGAGGGAGGGGGGATGACATACACACAATTGCCTTTGCTGGGCCATATACCTTTAACTTAGCTAAATACACCTCACTCTGTGGAGTAGCTTCAGAAGGCAAAATAATACAAAACTCAACGACAAACCAAAAAAATTCCCAGATATAGGACGGATATATTAATAGATAAAATCAGCTACCTGCCTTCACTTGGAATAGGAATAGACATAAATTGGAATTTTTTTTAAAGATAGGTGACGTTAAACCAAAATATTGTAGGCAGTGAAGGTAGCTAAACAATGAATTTCTGAATAAAGCCAAAGGCTCTGCTTTTACTGGTTACATAAACAAGTCATGTCTTCACCTGCTTTTGTGGGGACCTTCCTCACTGCTCTACACTTAAACGCTGGGGCACCTCGAGGCTCAGTCTTCAGGCTTTTGCTCTCCCTGTGCTCACCGCCAAGATGCTACCACTCACTCTCATGGTTTTGAATACCGTCCATGTGCAAAGAGCCCAAAGGCATGGCACTACCTAAGTTCCAGCTTGAATTTCCTGTTGCCGCCTCTCTACTCAATACCTCCTCTTGGTTTATAATAGGAATCTCAATACTACTTTATCCAAATCTACACTTTTCCTTTTGTTTCAGGCTTGGGTTTATTTCTGAATGAGAGAAAAAATTAAAACATTAGCTCATCAAGATAAAACTTTTCCTACCTCATGAAAACACAGGGAGTCCAGGGCTGGTGCAACTGATCCACGTGAATCTTCTACCTGGTCAGTCTACCCTGCTGTCCTTGAAAGCTCAAACCGTGGCCCTCGCCTCATGGGCCAAGAGCTTCATCGACTCCAGCCACCAATATACGTTCTAGCCTTTGGAAGAAGGAAGAGGTGAGGAAACGTACAAATACCCTTCCTGAGCTTTAGGAACAATGCCAAAGGCTTCCCATGCTTGCAGGTCTCTGAGAAAACCCTAATTCCATGCCAAGGTTGTGAATAACTTGAAAAAAAATTTTTGAAGGAGTTGCAAAAGTGAAGCACAAACGTAACTTAAATGGCATAGAAAAGACTAGGTGTGTGTCTGTCGGTCAGGAGGTCATGGACAACAGTGGCTCTTCACCCCAGACCAGAGGCAGACCTCCACAGAGGACCGTGAGCATCTTATTCCGCACAGGGAGCTGAGCCAGTCACACTTATTGCAGCCAAACTCCTGACCTGGTAACCCTTCCACCCCTCAAGCAGACAGAGAGAAGCCAGTAGTGTGCTCTGGATAAATCTCTCACACAAAAGCCAGAAGGGTCTAAATTGTTCATCTCTAACATTGTCCTCATTCGGTGAGCAAGCCCTTGTTCACAGGATTGCATTTCACTAAAATAAATCCTAAGGAATGTGGTATTTATTCAAGCGGGTCTTATGCCCAGCTGAAATTCAGAGCTTCTGTTTCTAAGGAAGAAGAAAGCAGTTACTTGTGTCCCACCTCCAGGTTCACAGCAGCCTTCCTTTCTCTTTGGCCACCTGAATATCCTGTATATATCTGTTGTACCCGTTCTCTTCCCAACAGACAGAAACCCAAGGTGCTACCCAATTATTTTGCACATATTCAAGTTTCAGGGTGTCTGAGAATGTGCGGACCTCTTCCAAGATCTGGGTATGAGTCCCTGTAACATAGCACCTGTATGATAATAAGTATGTAAATGGCGCTGCATGCCCAACACAAAAAGGGAGTCGGAAAAGAGGGATTTCAGCAAAATCTGTACTCAAAAGGGAACCTATGGAAGCCTTGTCAGTCCTAGGCTACAGCAGTTCCAGGTCCTTCAGGCCAGGGATTAGGCAAACCCCTGCCTCACAGTGGGTTCAGTCCTTTGAACCTCAGTTTGTCCCCACTCTGCTCATTCAGAGCAGCCCTTCTTCCTTGTCTTTCTTGGCTCCTGACTGCATCCTTTAGAAAGTTCTTCCTCAGCCATTATTCTCCATGGCCACATCTGAGATGAGCTTTGAAGAATCCACTTTGGTTGGGGGGGGGGAATCTGTGCAGACTATGTTTTATTTCTCAGGTTGTTTATCTTCTGTAGGAATTGAAGCTCCAGAAGGCTGACACTCTATCTTATTCAACTCTGGAGCCCTGGGACGGAGGGCAGCAGTGCCTGCTTGCACCACGTGCTCCAGAAATATTTGTAGAACCATGCCCAGTCTTGTTGAGTCATCAGTCACCTAGAAGGGAACAAAACTGGCCACTCTCTTTTATCCCCTTTATTCTATTAATTTATGGTTTCATGATACAGTATTCGCCAGGTTCAAGGAATCCCTGTTGTGCGCTCCTGAAATTCCAGAACTGCTTTTTTTCACCAGACAATATATGCATTACTGCCGGTTCACCTGGACTATCTCATCACTGTAAAGGTATCTGTGTATGATAAGATAGGAGGCAATGTTTTTAGAGGCAAAACAACATATGCGTTGAGCTCCTACCATGTGTTAATTACTATTAAGGGCACTGAGAATATGAAGACAGAAAAAACAGTCTTTTTCTTTAAGAGCAGTAGAATGCAGGAAACCTAGACATGGAAGTAAATGTACTTGGGACAATGTGATGTCTTATAATAGATGGATTCACTGAAGAGCAAACTGGAGGGAAGAGGAGTCTTCCAGGGAGGGTGAGCATCGGAGCTGGGAATCAGGAGCAAAGTTCCAAAGGAAAACAACAGGGAAGCTGGCACTGGCATCCTTCAGGGCTCAGGGCTGCCCCGATGCCAGAACCCCAGTGCTCTCCTGACCTGGGCGCTCCACTGAGTGACCCTTCTGTCTTCCTGAGCCGTGGAGCACATTCTCCGGTGCAAACTGCTCCGCTCCCATTTCATCTCTCCTATCCAAAGGCCATGAATTCCACCCATTTCCTAAATTTGACTCCACACACACATAACTGTCGTTTCACAAGAAATCTTTACAAACTAATTTCATTCCGTATAAATAGTCACTGTTAGGTTAGATGTGACTTTTCCCAAGGGTGCTACCATTTTTGCACATAAGCAAAGGACTACTGAAGTTGGAAAATAACTTGATGCTGGGAATGAGTTGCAACAAGGAATTACTGGGGGTCAGAGGAAGTTTCTCATTGGCACTCCTAAATTTATTCCAAGAAACAGGTGCTTTCTCTGCTGCTTCCTTGGGGCTTGGGGAACACCTGTGGAGTGGGAAATCCTCACCTGATGATGGCAAGTGATGGCATCCACAACAGAGGAGTCTGGTACAGGTCTCTAATGACTCTTAGCCACAAAGCCCCAGTGTGTGCTTGGCTTATCTTAGGTTGGAGGATTCCATGCGGGGAATTATAATGATCTGAGCAAAACCAATTTCTCCCTTCTCTCCAACTGATAACACATGGCCTCTATTATAGACACTCATGAGTGTCTTTTCTAAATCCACACGTATTTCTGCACAAAAACTAATGGTCCGTGGAGTCAGAAGTTCTGCATGTGACAGTAGCTGGTGCCAGATGTTCCAGAGGAAAGCTGAAAGTCCCCAGGATGGCGTTAACCACAAAAAACTAAAGCACAGGGAGAAATCCTAGCTGACCCAAGGTGGGAATCAATCACAGGTCTTGAGGCGAAAAGATCATCACCGTTGGCAAAATTTCATATTGGCAAGTGCTGCTGAACACACCATTTTTCCATACAAATTAAGCTAAATGCGTCATGAACAGTTGGTAACTATTAGCAGTTACTACACTTTTCAGCAGTCTCTGACAATTTTCGTCAACTCTTACCATGTTAATAGATGTGTTAATCACTGCACTAAACAAGGCATATAATGAGATAAGTTAATTTGCCACTCTATATGGAGAAAGGGGAATATCGAAAATATAATGACAAAGTAACATACATTTCAAAAAAGACGTTTTCTTAGATATCACAGAATGATATTTAAATTTTAACAATCTATTTAGAACAGGAAATAAACGTATGCACAAATTTATCTAATGTTCCTTACAGTGTTACTTATAAAATTGTATCAGCTAAATAGAATAGATTATACTCACAAGATTAACCTCTCTGAGGCTATCAAAATTAATTTTCTAAAATACATTTATGGGGAGTTTCCTTCGTGGCTCGGTGGTTAATGAATCCGACTAAGAACCATGAGGTTGCGGGTTCGATCCCTGGCCTTGCTCAGTGGGCTAAGGATCCGGCGTCGTCGTGAGCTGTGGTGTAGGTTGCAGACACGGCTCGGGTCCCGCGTTGCTGTGGCTGTGGCGAAGGCCGGCGGCTACAGCTCCTGTTAGACCCCTAGCCTGGGAACCTCCATATGCCGCGGGTGCGGCTCTACATAAAAAAAGGGCAAAAAGATAAAATACATTTATGAAAAAGGGGTCACAAAAATTTGTGCCGTATAATTCAATCTGTGATCAGTCTGACCTCTATCTGCATAAACAAGTACACTTGGACTTACACGGATGTGATCCCAGAAGAAAACATATCACAAGGTTAACAAAGGCTTTTCAGAAATGGAAGAACTATATACATATACATACATATGTATGTATCACTTTTAGCATATTTTTTGGCCTGCAGAATATTCATTACATACATGAGTCATTTTACCAGCAGATATCAATACTATAGTTGTTTAAAACAAAAATGCCTTCCCCGATACAGGCAGACACTATTTTTAACAGTTCTCTTTGGACTATTCGAGACAGGTTGGAATTTTCCAAAAGATTTGTAAGTAACTCTGAGCGAGAGAATAAAGGAGATACAGCCTAGAAAAGACGGGCAACATAAAAACAGTCAGGCTTTACAAGTACAGATTTCATGCCCCATAATAACTACCTCCCAAGCTCGCAGACCACGTCTCAGTTGTCATCCTGTCTTGTTCCAGCCCCAGAGATTTAGCACAGCTATTCAGGCAACCCGCTCTGACTCCTGCACTCTCAGCTCTACCAAGAGCCCCTCTCATTTTCAGACACACCAAAAAAGTGGCCCGCAGGTCATCTCAAGCTCTTGCATCCACTTTAAAAAAAAAAAAAAAAGACCCATTTCAGGTAATGGAAGATTTCTTTTTTCTGCTTCCGGCTTTGGTCCCAAGGGTTGTCAGTTATCAAAAGCCCATTGAAAATCCACTTGTAACTAATAACGAGCTTGTGGCTCAGTGATAACTGTTTTCTTGTTCTCGACCTCCCCGTTACCAACGGCACTACAGCTTGTGGGGTGATCCATCCAAGCCCAAATTATATCCCTGTGATTCTTTTAAGACACAGAGAAATGGTATCCGAGCCGCATCTGTGACCTATGCTGCTGCTTGCGGCAACGCCGCATCCTTAACCCAATGAGTGAGGCCAGGGATCGAACCCGTGTCCTCACGCAGACTCTATCGGGTTCTTAACCTGCCGAGCCACAGTGGGAATTTCTAATCTTGCTCAGTTCTGAGCAAGTTGATTCATCTTTCTAATTCTCAATTTTTTACCAGATAACAATCCCGCATTTATGGACGTTTGCCGAAGGTCCAAGGAGGTAGCCGCTATGATTGTTTAGACCACCAGGGGCGTGGAGTAAACTGAGTGCAAGCCTCTGTCGTGAGGCTTAAAGCAGTAGTTCACGGGGACTCTGTGCTATGCTCTCCCAGAGACTTCTAAATCTGTTCCTAGTCCAGTTATTTATTGCCATATTTAGAACAGGAGACGAGCCATGAAATGTGCCTTTAGCCCACAGGGAGTAGGGGTGACCATGCAGGTATTTTTTACTTGGATCAGGTAATCTGAGATGCAGAAATGCATGGCCTCTGGGGAGAGCGCCCCATCACTCACGTGCACGCCCCGTTAGTACAGCCCGCGGGTTAGAGGTTCGGTTACACACACAGCCAGTGGTGGCAACAGACAAGAGATGAGCTCCAAGGAAACACAGAGACTGGAAATCTAATCTTCTATGAGGAATCCTAGCAAATACAGGCATTGCTGGGTCTCATCTCAACACGGGCACTGTGCGGTTAAGGGGATAAAAAGCAGTTTGCGTGCTAAGACAGCCAGCCTAATCTGGCTTGTTCTCTGTTTCCTTCTTTCTTTTCTTTTGGTAGGCATTTTGGGAAACTCCCCAGGTAATAACCTATACGTCCTTCCAAAGAGCACCTCAGAGGATGGCTAAGTAAGAAGTGCAAAACCTGTCGATAGGGTGGCATTTTCTCCCTCTGTACATTCTTGGATTCCTCGGTGTCTATTCGGAGGATCAAGAAAAGATCCTGCCTCTTATTCAGCTTCAGCAAACACTCTAAGCAAACACATCTCTTGTCTGCAGCCTGAGGGACAGATCTGTGAGTTTGCTGCTGTGAATTCTTCTGTCTGAGAACTTGCCATAAGCACTAGACTAAGAAAAGGGCTAGTTACAGGCACAGGTTCCTTGGCTGCAGGGTTGATGCATCATTTTTTTTCTCTTCCCATCACTGTGTTCATTTTAACTCCTCTCCAGATGTTTTCCCTCCACCATGTCAGGGGGAGGTGATGGATTTAGAGGGGCCAGGAGAGGAGGGAAAGAAATGAATTAGCCAGTGCAGGAGACGTCCTTATAGACACACGACATGGAGATCCCTTGTTTGTGTGGTTCTGTTTCTAGAACAGGACAGCCAGAAGGTCTGATTTGAGAAATGGAGCGGAGAGAAGCGATGTGGTGTTTCTTCGTGTGGGTGGAGGAGGGACGTGCCTTCAGTTTTTTCTCAAGGATGAATAAGTGATTACTGCAGGTGGGAAAAGCATTTGGATCCCCAAGCTGAATATGCAGAGTGTTGGCAGCATACACGAATCCCAAGATGCTGAGGTATTTACAAGTGGAAGGAAATTAGGAGTTGAGAAATACTTGATACACACTCACAACAGTATATTTATCTTCACCCTCCTGGGTTAGACAGTTTATGGCTTACATCATTTCCCCAAAAAAGACAGGCTGAAGTCCTAATGCCTATTGCCAGGGAGGTGACCTTATTTGGAGAAAGGGTCTTTGAGGTTGAGGTAGGATGAGGCCCTGCCGGGGGCGGGGGGCTGATACAGAATGACAGGAGTCCTTATAAGAAGAGATACAGGATGACACACAGGTGGAGCATCATGTGACAACGGGCGGGCAGAGACTAGAGCGGTACCACGCTAAGCAAACCCCCAGGGCTGCGGCCACTACCGGTGCTTAGGAAGAGGCAAGAGCGGATCCCACCCAGGGGCTTTGAGGGAGCTGCTGGGAGAAGATCAATGCTACCAGCCTGAGGCTGTCGAAGGGGTGTTTGTGCTAAAATTTCTGATCAAGGCCTCATGCTCTATTTATACAATTATATTTTGGAGCCTTATTATTTTGAAGTTGAAATGGACCAAAGAGAATAGTCAGGGTCTTGCAAAATGTGCCCGAGTTAGACTTAAGGCCCCTAAGAGTCACTTCATCGCTGGCCCCAGTCCTGCCGCTCCTTACTCTCCAACAGGCGCAGTTTCACTGCGATCTTTCCTATAACACAGCATCCAGTCACTATAATGCTGTCATTTAGCGTAAAGTTTTGAGAGCGCGCCTCCCCTCAGGCAGTAAGAACAGGGATTTCCAAAGCGGGGGTGGAATTGCCAGTCCTCGTGTTTGTCTGCCTGTGTCTAGGACCATGTTTCTAAGTCTCTTCTCACCATGATTTTTTTTTTTTTTTAAGAAGCGGAACCAGACTCTGATGAATTTAAGTGGAAATTCATTGTCTACCTTACATAATACTAAGAAAGACTTGAGACCCAGGATTTTATAATGAACAGGACCAGGCCACAAAAAATCCTGGCACATGAGTCACGCAAGGAGGACAGTAGGCTACACACTGCAGACTCCTGTGATGCTTGGCCATCTCTGCCACTACTCACCTGCCACTGCTGTCCTGGTCCTGGAGACCGCGGCTGCTGCCTCTGTCTGCCCCACCTCTGCAGCCTGGCTCTTAGTCCCTGCCAAGGCGTCTGAGTGTCTGAGCCCCACCACATCTTAATCTCATGTTACTGGTTGTATAAGCCATACATAATTGTGTAAAAGAATGGAAACTTCTTGATGTCTCAAAATATTTATTTTAGTAACTTCATAAGATTAAGAAATTTGTCATGAAATAAGTAAATCATTAATAATTATTCCTCTCCGGTGCAGCATTAAATAACCCAGCATCATGCAATGTCCCGCTTTGCAAGAACAAGTTGGAAATGAAAATAAAAGTTACAAAATTATTTTAATTTTGCTGTTCTTCCAATAAGGTTGTAAACTCCCAGAGGCAGAGCACGTCTTACAAATTTTCTTCATTTCTCCGTGGACATCCGAGCCTGGGAGCTTGTGCCATCGGTGCTGGCCGAGTGTCACCAGTCCCCTGGGAACATCCTCAAACACACAAAGACTGACAGGACACAGTGGGAGCGGGCGGTCACAGGGGGATCTGGCCCCCTATGGCCAGCAGTCTGGCCATCTCTTGTGGAAAACTCCAGCCCAACGTGTCAGTTTGTTTCATTTCTGTTGTCAGAATATGAATCCCTATCGAGAAGAAAGGCACTTTAAATGTGGGTGTACTTCCCACTTGTCTGTCTTCCTAGATTTTGAACTTTCTCATGAATCCAGCCGTATTTTCTCCTGCTCAAAGTTCCGAGTGCCTTTGCCGGGTGTCATTCGGTGAAGGGGTGGATCATTTATATTTAATGGGAAGAACAGAAATCTGTTAGAAGGAGCCCACAACAGCCACAGGACTTATGGAAACCTTTTTAAAACGATGCTTTCTGTCCCCAAGCCACATGAGCCAGGGAATAATTTTTACCTGCCATGTGCAGCCCTTTCTGGGTGACTGGAACTTATTCAGAAAAATTATCGCTGCTTTTGTTATTATTCAAACTTTCCGAGCGCAGATCAATTCCGGGTGAGTTTTGTGAACTGCACTGCAGATGAGGCCCCTCAGATCCCAACACGTCATCTCCCAGGGAATATGCCAGTAGACAGCGGCAAGGTACACTGAGAGTGGATTATGAGCTGCAAAGACACTGCCCTGGTGTGCCGTGTGCATGCTGGGGCATTGTATCTGAGTGCGTAATGTCAGAAAGCAAGCAGGGCATTTGAGGAAGAGCTGGTACCAGTTATACCCCAGGATCATGTGCAAAGAGCCACCACCTAGTTCTTTTGTCTTGTCAAGTGGTCATACAAGTCTCCAGGCTCATACTCCTGGAGCTGACTGTTAGAAATGCGCCCTGCCAAGCGGTCAGAGGGCTTCATATAAAACACGTAAAATGAAAAATTGAAGGAAACATAGAAAAACAGTGTCTTTGTAAGGCAAACTTATTTTTCTTTAAAGGTATGCATCTTTGTTCTTTAATTTTTTACCCAAAACTATTATGGAATTGAAGAACAAATTTAGATAAGCAAATAATATGCAAAATTGTCATCAAATGTATTAATCAGGCTTAAAATTTAGTTCATTTTAATGTTTATACTATAATAATGTAAATATATAATGTTTTGAAATATATTCATTAATAATATTTATTATTAATATATTAATATTAATTGACATATATATTTATTAATAATATGTATTTATCAAACGATATATATTATTGGTATAATATCAATAGTATTAATCGAAACACATTTATTAATAATAATATTAATTTGTATAATTTTAAATGATTTATTGTAATCACCTAAAACATTATATATTTGTTATAATGTATAATGTATTATTATAATTATATCCAACATTATATACATTTGTATTATTATATTGTATAAATACTATCATTATTTATAGGTATACATACATTTAGTTTTATGTATTTTTTAACACATTTGTATATGGGTATGATTATCATGTACTTTTTAATGTATAATAATCAGTTTTGTATGTAACTAAACAATCTTTGCAAATATGACTTAGGATATTCATAAGAAGTCATAATTTGATAATTTTGCCGTAAGTGAATATTTGTAATTTGATAGTTTGACTGTGGGTATTTTACCTGTTTCTAAATTTTTAGTATTATATATAATATTGGATGAACATTCTTAATCAAAATCTTTGCCTACATCATATTTTACTTAGATTTATTCCTAAGAGGTAGTGAACATTTTAAGAAAGAGAGAAAGAGAGAGCAGCTCCCAAATAGTCCAACCCCCAAAGTCTGATTTTTCAAAAAGTATTTGAAAGAGTCCCTTTTATTTATTAATCCAAGCTTTTTAAAATTGGATATTACCATTCAAAATTTTTATGATCTCTCAAGCAAGAAATATTTTTACGTTAATTTTACTTCCTTCTATTTGTTAATCCAAGCTTTTTAAAATTGGATATTACCATTCAAAATTTTTATGATCTCTCAAGCAAGAAATATTTTTATGTTAATTTTACTTTCTTTAATTATCAAGCTGAACGATTTAAATAATTGTGTTGATCATCTGTAATTCTTCTCTAATTATTTTTAATATCTTTCTAATAATTTTAGTATTTTTCATATCTACTGATGTGGAATCTTTCTGTAACAGTTTATTGTCCCTTCTCAGTGATATTTGTTGTAATTATTTTTATTTTCACTTTTAATATTTAGTTTGTGATTATTTTAGCATATTCAAATTCATATTTGCTGTTTATTTTCTTCTTTTGTGTCTCCCATTGATTCAGGGTTGGAAAGTGATTTTGATTTCATGATCAGATACATGTTCTACAATTTTGTACACTCTCTGGTTTCTATTTTTAATGTAAATATTTAATGCATTAGAATCAGTGTTTCTTATGAGTTGAAGGTCTAAAGACCTTTTTTTGTTTCAGTTCTATAATATCAAAATTAAAGACAATAAACCCACACTCTCCTTTCTGGGAAACTGTACTTAAAATCCTTAAGTGACTTTCCTTAAACACAGCTCTACTCTTACTACTTTTAAGTGGTATGATATTGTAAATAATGGCATCACTTTGAAATGTAAGAAAAACAAATGAAAAATATAAAATTTCTTTGGGGAAACAAGACTAAAGGTAAAGTGGGATTTAATACTGCTGGTGACCACGCCCTATGTGTGTCAGCTGAGTGATGAGATCGGAGAGCAAATCTGGTTAAACTGATCTGAAAATACTAGCCTATCTGGCAAGGTTGTGATTTTTTTTTTCAACCTACAAGGTGAGAATAGTAAACTAGCATAGTGCAGGCCTGCAATGATTAATGCCACTGCTAATTCTCCAGCTAGGCTGTCTCAGCTACTGATGGCATTTATGTAGGACCAGCCTGCTTTAATGAAAATTTGCAGTAATAACAGGTGGAGCAAGTTCATCAAAATGGCCACATTTATGATGGAAATTATCCCCAAGCGCTCTTTAATTGTTTGCATTTCTGAATTTTCTGACATTGACTTTTTTCTCTTGCCCTCTTAGATAATAAAACTCGGTGTGAGGAAACTAAAGACAGATGCAAAAAACTGGCCCAAAACCACATGGGTCTCAGAAACCAGGACAATCGTCTCTACCGACAATGCCTCTGACAAAACCAGAAGATAAATCACAAGACAATGAAAGTTTATGGTCTCTTCTCTGGTGTCCTATGGCTGAAATGGGCAGTATTTCTGATGGATGTGTCTGTGGGGCTTTTTGGAATAAAGAGAATCATGTAAGTCAGGACTCTGCTGACATAAACATGATCTGGCATTAACACGCTGGGATCTTTCTGTGTCCACACGGATCTCACACTCAGGAGGCTGGAGGACACGTAAATTGTGGATTTTTCTGCTGGGCCTTCAGTGCTCTTGAAGACTTACATTAGTGAGACAAATGGCTAATTCACTACAGCCAAATGTTGCACATTTCATGATTAAAGACAAGCCTCCCACGACTGAGCTTCATTTATTTCTCCTGCAGTGGAATATGTGTAGATTTATATTTTTTCATTACCACATAAATACAAGCAGTTTGTAAAATTCTGGAGGAATTATTGAAGTTAAATTTAACTATTCCAAGACCATGAAAGGAATTTTCCTTTTGTTTCTTTCTTCATAAAAGCACAAGCCACCATGTAATGATTTAATGAAAAAAAAATCTAATTAGAAGACTTAAAAAGTGAAATGAATAAAATTCAGCACATTCACTCATGAATTCAGCTGCAATGAAACCCTTGGTTTCTGAAAATTAGAGTCCACTGTAGAAACTTGTACCACTAATTGTCCCAAGTTATTGATTATTAACAGAGATGGCACTGGATCATAATGTCAAGGTCCTTGCTTTAGAACACATAATTGTACTGTAAATTATCCAGGTTATTAAACTTCATTTGCTTGTTCACCATCCCAGGAGTACCTCAGTGTCTCCCTAGGGCTTGCTGTCATTTAGGAACAGGGGACTCAGTAATACCCAAGATAAAGTACTAGTCCCCCGGAGCTGACTGTGAAAGGTGGCCACAAAAAATGATACTTCGTGACACTTTCCTGACACTCATGCTTTTATGTAATCTTTTCCTTCTTTAGAGTAGAATTGACCTAATGGCTCTTTTCTAACAATACAAATTGATAAAAGTGATGGGATGTCACTTCCAAGATTAGATTATGAGGATACTGTGGCTTCCGTGTCCGCTGCCCTACCTCACTCTCTCTCTTACTTGCTCTGGGAGAAAACACCTGTCTTGTCATGGGCTGCCAGAGGAGAGTGCACTGGGAAGAAACTTAGGTTTCCAGCAAAGGGCGGTAAGGACAGCAGCCCGTGAGGTTGGGCATGGGGCAGGACTCCTCTCTTTGAGCACAAAGTGGCTGCAGCCTCGGTCAATGACTTCATTGCAGCCAGAAGCTTAGGCTAAGCTGTTACCAGATCCCTGACCAACAATAATAGTGAGGTAACAAATTTCAGATCCAAGTTAGCAGATTTGGGCATTCTTTCTTAGGATGAAATAGGTAACTTACACACTTACATGCTAGTGGTAGGGTCAATTTCAGCTTGATCTTGTTGCTTTTGAGCAACTTGACTGTGACATTCATTAGCATCAATTGTATTAAGTCTTAAATTCAAGTCTGCATGCTCATTACTAGTTCCTACTGTACAGCACAGGGAACTATATCCAGTCTCTTGGGATAGAGCATGATGGAAGACAGTATGATTAAAAGGATGTATATATATGTATGACTGGGTCACTATACTATACAGCAGAAATAGCACAACACTGTAAATCAACTGCACTTTAATAAAAAAGTACAATTGAACTGTGAATGCTTATTTTGTATCCTAGACCTTGATAAAGTTTATATAAGTTCTATTAATATTTTTATAGACCTCTTGGTTTACTCAGCAAAGGTAATCATGCAATCTGAAAATAAGAAATTTTATTTCATCCTTTAAGATCTGTATGACTTTTACTTATTTTGCTTACTATTTTTCACTGGTTAGAACTGGCTAGAATGGTAGTATATTGAATGAGACAAGTAAAAACAGGCATCTGTGCCTTCTTCCACATCTTAGGAGAAAAGCATTCAAGGTTTTATAATTAAGTATAATATCAACTATAGCACTTTTGCAAATATTTTATTAAGTTAAAGAATTTTCCTCTTATTTTTCTAAGAGGTTTTATCATGAGTAGCTGTTTAATTATGGATTTGTCTCTTTCTTCAGTACAATCAATTTTTGCTTTACATATTTTACAGCTATATTGTTTGGTACATACATGTTTAGGTTTACTATGTACTCCTAGTTAATTGATCCTTTCATCGTTATATAACCTATATCCCTATATATTTTGTTTAATATGATCTTTTTCCTTCTTGATGTTCTAAATATTTTTTAAGATCTTATTTACTTTAGGAACTTCTTTTAGCTATCTTTTTATGTCTGGTATCCTAACCAGAAAATTTCTCTTTATTTTCTTTCATCTGAGAATGTCTTCAGTCCTTAAGTCCTTCACTCCTTAAGGACATTTTTAATGAGTGTTCTGGGTTGATAGCTTTTTTCTTTCAGCATTTGAAATTTTTCATGCTACTTTCTTTTGATCTTTATTGTTTCTGCTGAGAAATCTGTGGTCATTTGACTTGTTTCCCCTGTAAATAAAGTGTTGTTTCTCACTCACTAATTTCAAGATTTTTTGTCTTTGTCTTCAGTTTTAGATATTTTACTATAATAAATCTCAGTGTGAATTTCTTTGAATTTGTCCTGTTTATGTTTCACTTAGCTTTTTGAATCTGTAATTTTATGTCTTTCAGTATATTTGAGTGAGAAGTTTTCTGCCATTATTTTTTGAAGTATTTTTCAGTCTCTTGCACTTTCTCTTCTATTTCTGGAATTTTGATGATATAAATGTATATTTTGTTATAATCCCATGGGTCCTTGATGTGATGTTCCTTTTTGGGCCCACTTTCATTCTGCTGCTCAGATCAGGTGATTTCTACTATTCGACCTTCAAGTTCATCAATTCTTTCTTCTCTCCCCTTGTTACAGGTTGAATGTGTATGCCCCTTTAAAATTCTCATGCTGAATCCCTAAACTCCCATGTGGTTGTCTTTGGAGATTAAGTCTTAAAGGAAGTAATTAAAGTAACATGAGGTCATGAGGATGGGGTCCAGATCACTATCAGAAGTGATACCAGAGAGCATGTTCTTCTCCCTTCTTTCCCTCCCTCTCTATTTTTTCCATCCTTGTGCTTATGCACAGAGAACAGGTCATGTGAGAAGCTAGCAAGTTGACAGCTTTCTGCAAGCTAAAGAGAGAAGCCTTGCCATAAAGAAAGTCAGCTGAAATCTTGATCTTGGACTTCCAACCTCCAGAACAGTCAGAAATAAATTTCTGTTATTTAAGTCACCCAGTCTGTGGTATTGTGTTTTGGCAGCATGAGTAGACTAAAACACCTCTCCATTCTGCTCTTGAACCTTCTGTTGAGGGTTCTATTGAGTGTTGAACTCTTCTGTGGTTATTGATGAAGACTAAGCAATCACTGACACAGTGAGGCCAACAATTCACAAGTAATGCAAACGCATTATGTGAACTTCAACTATTATGCAGGCTTTATCGAAGTCAAAAAACCCTGGGGCTTAAGAGTTTTGAGGTCTTTGGAAATTATCTAAAATATTTCAGTTAAAAGTATGTTACAAATGTGATTGACTAACAAATCACTTGGAAGCCTATCCTTGTTATTCAGTATTCTCTCTTATTAAATACCTATTATTTTAATATGTTTCTCAATTATCTACATTGTATTCAATAAATAAGCATTCATTGAGGGCACCTTATTTTCCTGGAACCATGGTGAGTATGGAAATTAGAGGAAAAAGATAAAATACTTTGTAGTCTTATAGTAATGATTTCTGAATTATGCTCCAAAAAGGAAAAGTCTTTTGTATTTACTGTGGATACTATGGCTACTGGCCATGGCCTAATTTTATTTAATATCTGTCTTCTCCACTTCTAGTAGGAGCTGTTTTTTACTTTCATTTATGACTTTAGAAGAAATAAAAAGCATTAAATGCATGCAGTGTAAAGCCTATCTTTGTCTCTAGCTTGGTATAAAATTCATCCTGAAAAATAACAGAAACTCAGAGTGCTTCCTGATTCCCTGGGTGGTCTGAGGTTTCAAAGTGGCAGCTGGCAAGTCCAACCCACTGCCGTGGGTCAGCAGGGGAACCACCAGAAAGAGCCAGTTCCGAGGATTTATTTTCTGTTTGTTTTTTCACTCTAAATTAACTGAAAAAAAAAAAACTCTAAGCATAAAAAGAAAAATGCAAGATTTAAATCATAAAATAAAGCACCAGATATCTCAGCTCACTCTACAGAATGAACTGGTCATAGTGTGCTGGCAGGAAGAGGTGCTATGCATAGAGATACTGAAATTACAGGAAAGATCAGCTGATTGGGAGACCAGTTTCCTGCCCCAGTTATTCTCGTAATAGTTCTATGGCTACTAGCTTCATAGATTATCTATAGACAGAGTCTACCACAAACTCTACCCTTCCATTGCATTTTTTTTTATTTTTGTAGTAAATAAGGTTTTCAACCACGATGGGACAAAGGTTTAAATGTAAGTGTCATGCTGTTCCCTGGATTTTTAGGTTTGTTACAATCTCGGATAATTAGGCATGTTGGCAGTCTAATATCCACACTGGACGCCTACGCTGTGGTAAAGAAATGAACCAAGGAGTGGTAAAGATACTGCAAAAGTCCTGATTCTGAAAAGCTTTTTAAATTTTGAAAAAAAAAAATGCATTGTAGTATAAGCATAGGAAAAAGAGAAAAAAGAGGCCAGTGCTCAAAATCCAGAGTCTTAAGGAGCCATAGACTCCAAATCAGACTTCAGAATCTGAGGACCCCACCCATCCAAGGATTTAATACTGTGGGGTCATTTATTGATTCATTTAACAAGTATTTCTTGTCAGCTTACAACAGGCCAGGGACAGTTTTGGCGTTAATGCTCAACGGATTTCAGGGCTAAATATGCAGGAATAACCTGACTCTAAGGAGCTACAAGAATATGAGAAACCAGTGGTTTTGTGGCACAGGTCTCAGCTCTGCTGACCTACTATGCTACCTCTTACAGTTTTTAATATGGTGTGGATATATTACTATGCATTAAAGATGGCATTGCCGTTCCCTAAAGTTTTCATCACAGAACGGTCTAAGACATACTTTCTTCACCAGAGATGACGTCAAGAAGAGGCCTTGAAAACAGCAATTCATAACGGTATTGTGGGTGGTTCACCAGAGATACAGAAATATAAATTTCCTGGAAAAGCATGAAAAGGGAAAAGACTAGCTGAGGAAACAACATATATAGCCAACCACAGCATACTGTTATCCACTGCTAAATGAAAACCCAGCCTAAATCTGCTGGCTCAAAAGAGTAGTGCTTTTTCTGCTGATCTTGCTGGGCTCACTTACACAGTTGTATGAGCTGGTAGTTGAGTATGGACCGTGGATGTGGTTCTCAGACAGCTTCACATACGGGCTGGTGCAGTGGGCTGTTGCCTGGCTCCCTCTTTCTCTCTCCACTATTATTCAGTAGTGAAGCCCAGGCTTCCCCACATGGCAGCAGCAACACTCCAAGAGATTAAAGACACTGTGAAGGCTCTTGAGTCCTAGACTCTGAAACTTCCAAAAGTTAACTTCTGCCACATTCTGTACATCAAAGCAAATCACAAGGCCTGGCAGGAGCTAAAGGGTAGTGGCAGACCCTACATCTCAAAGGGAGTGGTGCCAAAAAACTGTGGCCATACTTGAGCTACAGTATCAACTAAGGGCTACATGTCCACTACAGAATATAATTACATCTATATGCTTAATATATATAAATTTCAAAATAATCCCCATTGCATCAGAGGTCCCTGGAAATGTATTATTTTAAAATAGAGAAGGAATGAAAATAAAAGAAAGTGAAAAAAGTCTTTTTTATTGTGCTGAAAAAATTTAATACTTATAAAAATTTGCAAGATTGGATTAAAGAGTTTCCATAAGCCATTTACTTAAATTTCTCAGTTGCAAATATTTTTCCATATTTGCTTCATCACTAGGATAGCAATATATAAATTCAGAAATAATATTAGTTGTTACCTAAACTGTGGGGATGAGGAGGGAGAAAGAGAATGAGGAGTGACTTTAATAAGGGGTTACTTTAGGTGTACAAAAATGTGCTAGAACTAAAATATTATCATGGTCGCACAATTCTGTGAACACCCAAAAAGCCATTGAATTCTGCACTTGGTGAATGAATTTTATAATATGTGAATTACATTTCATTAAAATGCTATCTAAAAGCATTAAGTGAATGGATTTCATTTTTAATAATACTGAAACAAAGGTTATGGGCCTTTGTGGTAGGACATTGTTGAAAGCTTTCCTAAAGATAAAGAATCAACACTCAATTTTTTTTTATTTGTCTTTCTCTGATTTATTTCACTAAGCGTAATATTTTTAAGATCCATTCACATTGTTACAAACAGCAGAATTTCATAATTTTTATGACTGAGTAATATTCCACTGTATGTATAAACCACATCTTCTTTATCCATTTGTCTATTGATGAATGCTTGGGTTGCTTCCATATCTTGGTTATTTTAAACAGAGCTGCTATGAACATTGGAATATAGGTATCTTTTCAAATTAATGTTTTCATTTTTTTCAGATATATACCCAGAGTGGAATGGCTGGATCTATTTTTAGTTTTTTGAGGAACTCCATACTGAATTGTTTGTTTTTATAGTGTCTGCACCAATTTATATTCCCACCAACAGTTTACTATGCTTCCAACAGTATTGTGAATAAGGGCAGCGGGAACAGTCAAAATATTAAAAAGAACAAAATGATGCCTTTTTTGTAGCAACACAGATGGTCCTAAATATTATCATACTAAGTGAAGTCAGGGAAAGACAAATATTATATGATACCACTTATACATGGAATCTAATAGAAATGATTCAAAAGAAAGTATTTATAAAACAGAAACAAACTCAGAGATTCCAGAATCAAACTTATGGAGCTCCTATCGTGGTTCAGCTGTAATGAACCCGGATAGTATCCATGAGAACGTGGGTTTGATCCCTGGCCTCTCTCAGTGGGTTAAGGATCCAGCGTAGCCGTGAGCTGTGGTTTAGTTTGCAGACCCAGCTTGGATCCCACGTTGCTATGGCTATGGTGTAGGCCAGCACCTACAGCTCCAAATTGACCCCTAGCCTGGGAACTTCCATATGCCACCAGTGCGGTCCTAAAAAGACAAAAAAAAAAATTATAAAAAATAAAACCTATGTTTACCAAAGGGGAAAAAAACATGGGGGTGGAGGTATAAATTAGAAGGGTGGAATTAACAGATATGCAGTGTTGTATATAAAAATAGATAACTAACTAGGACGTACTGTATAGCCCAGGGAACGCCAGTCAATATTCTGTAATATCTCTGTGAGAAAAAAGAATGGGTATATGTATACATGTAACTAATTGACTTCGCTATACACCTGAAACTAATACATTGCAAGTCAGTTCTACTCCAGTCCATTCAGGTCAGTTATTTCACAGGCCCAACATATTATTCAGGACCCAGTGGAGTTAAAGAAACCAAATGACCTACCAGAGTCTACTGGCAGTGCTATGTGGGAAGGTCCTTGGCCCTGACCATAGCTTAGCTCACCCGGAGTTAATTTAAATGGACCAGAGTTTTGATAAAACTTCTTATTTTTGTGTTTTTATGGCAGACCTGTAGCCTATGGAAGTTTCCAGGCTAGGGGTTGAATCCAAGCTACAGTAGTGGAGCCTACACCACAGTCAAGGCAACAGTGAACACCAGCTCCAAGCCATATCTGAGACCTACACTGCAGCTTGCAACAACACCCGATCCTTAACTCACTGATCAGGGTCAGGGATTGAACCCACATCCTCCTGGACGCTACCTCAGGTTCATAACCCGCTGAGGCACAGTGGGAACTCCCTGATAAAACAGCTTTGATTTGATAGATTACACACTACAAACATGAGATAATGCTGACTTACAAATCTATAATAAAAAACAGAAATATTGAATACTGTTCAAAGAAGAAAAAAACTGAAACTAGATAATTTCATAAAGCCAATTGCTCCAAATTTGTTTCATCAAAGCACCCTATGTACCAGGAACTTTCAGAAGTACTTGGCTTTCTTTCATTTAAAATTTGCTCCCATTTTTTTTTGGGGGGTGGGATGTGTAGTTGGTATTAAATTTTATATTTTAATTCATATTTGTGTGTCACCATATCCAGAAAATTATTAATAAGAAGCAACCTCAATGATTAAATTATAACTTTCAGAAGACTTTAAATAATTTTGAAGAGCATCTTGATTGCCACTATAGCCAAAAATGGTGTTTTGTGAAAAAAACACATCATATTATTGTCACGGTAAGATGCTGAGATGCTAGAGTGAATTTCCACGTTTAGCAGCATTTCCATGGTTATAGAAACAAAACGTATACTGCTTCAGAACATGTTACCGTGGTTATTTCAGGTAATTCCAGATTATTAATGCCTTTAAGACGAAAATAAATTTGGGGGCCAGTGGCTGTGGAATAAAATTGTTCAAGTTGAGTAGAAAGAAGTATCTTTTCTGGTAGAGTATTTCACTTAGCGCCGCTGTTGGGGCGCTCCTTACCCCTCCCCTACCCCCACCAAAATCTCGGTGACGGAGGCCTCGCGGGGCCACAGAGAGGCTGTTGTTCACAAGCAGAGGCAGCAACAGATGGAAAATAAGCTCCAAAGCCGTGTCCCTCGGCTTCTGCCTGTAGAGACAGTGACAGAAAAATTGATGATGGCGAGCTCAGATGCAGAAAGGGCTGACCAGATGCTGTTTGTTCCGTGTTGCTGTCGTTGTTACTGTTTGCTTATTTTTCTCACTTTCTCCACTGATGGACAGGCAGGTTGACATAAACTTGAAGAGCAGATGAGTGTTTGGGAACAGAGATGCGAAATCGTATTTCAAGAGTCGATTCTGAGCCAGGACTGTGGAGGTCCAAAGTCTGCCAGGGCCAGGAGGAGGCGTGGACGCCCAAAGTGCTGGCTGGACTTGGTCCACTTCTAAACAGGACGGGGTTCTCCTGACCGCACGTGAGCTTATAGCCAATGGGCTCAATTTACAGGCATCTGATCTTCATATTACTTGGCAATAGCTATAAAAATCTGTGACTAAATTCTGGTTCCCCTTGACTGCCTGGAAGAGTGAGTGCAGGTGGAAACAAAAGGCAGACACAAGTCTTCCTCTTTTTTAAGTTAATTTTTGTATGGCTCCACATGCAGCATATGGAAGTTCCTGGGCTAGGAGCTGAATGAGAGCTGCAGCTGTGGGCCTACACCACAGTCACAGCAACATGGGATCTGACCCGCATCTGTGACCTACACACCACGGTTCGGGGCAATGCCGGATCCTTAACCCACTGAGCGAGGCCAGGGATCGAACTCATGCCCTCAGGGATACTAACTGGTTTCTTAACCTGCTGAGCTGCAAGGGAACTCCCAGACACAGGTCAAATATCATAGAGCTTCTGTGACTTTTTCTTGGTCAACTTACTCCCGTAGTTCCTTAGTCCTGTTCCCGTGCTCTCCCCTTTCTTCTGATTTAAATTTTATGACATTGTGTTGTGTCATCTGTGTTTATGTAAAGGGTAGTAAACGCCTAATGACACAGGTTGTAGTGGGAATTAATAAAAATAATAGAAGTCAGGAAATACCATCGCCATGAAAGCACAAAGAGAAATAAGTACCACGCACATTGCACAAATACACAAATGTGCCTAACTGTACAGCACTATCTCAACTATCTAGCTACATCTGTATTTATTTACAAAGCAGGGTTTTTTTTTAGAATTTTAAATGAAATTATTGCTTAAAGATTAAAACGAGACATCCATAAATATTTTCATACATAATTTTTACTCCATGTCTATAAACACTGGAGTTTTTCAAGGAAAACTTCAGAATCTAGCACAATATCTTACTGGAGAAATTTAAGCTACTCCTATAGTTGTCCTAATGCCAACATTGATGGAGTATGTATTTGAGCAAGTAAAATAATGTGGCCACAATCCTGTACCAAATGTATCTGACTGAATAGCCAGACAAGCCTGTGGATGAATGCTGTCTTGTTTCCTTCCTTTCTTTCTTTCTTTCTTTCTTTTCTTCCCACAGAGACAGGGAGAAATCCTAATGAGAAAGAGAGAAAGAATACTCAGAGAAGAAAGACCTGGTTCAGTGCAGCAAGTGGACAAACGAGGGTAATTTTACTGAATTTTCTGACCGGTTCCTAAAGTGCAGATAGTTCCTGTCCCCAAACCCTCATAGAGCTGCTGTGAAGTTCAAACGAGAAACATACACTGCCAAATTAATAATAAAACATGAAAATTCAAAACTCATCATTCTCCTTTCCAAATAAACTTAAAGCATGCAATTCCCACTTCACAGAATTATCTGGAAAGAATATACTTGATTTACTGGAACCCCTCCTCACAACATTTTCATTTGCTCTCTCTCTCTCTCTTTTCTTTTTTTCTTTTTTTTTTCTTCACCTTGGACACTTTTGTTTCAGACATGCCACTTTTTCTGGGTGCTTACTGGACAAGCTGTCTGAATGTGCCATTGAGTCAGCCTCTTTCAAAGAAAGTTACACAGAGTATATCAAAGGAAACACAATTCCAGCTCAGTTCTAACTACACTTTGCTTTATTATAATTATAAAATATGTTCAATGGCAGTTTCAAAATTAAGTAAAAAATTGTACATGACATCATAGCAGCCACTGGATAATTGAAAAGAAATGTTGGCTGAGTGGATTAGGTTATGAAAGCTAACATATCTAAAGAATTTTGGTAAAGTATATATATTTATATAATATTTAATTTATGTAAATTATATAATTAATATTATTATATACCTATATGTTCACTTCAGAAAACAAAGGGCAGGAAAATCACTGGAAAACTAGGAATGTTAAATAATTATCTGGCACAGTCCTCTAGTACAAAAGACATTGCTTTAAAAAAAGAAGACAATGATTTCAGATTTTTAGAAACTAGCATCAAGTAAAATGAAAATCAGGTGCCTGATTAATTTCTTACTTGAACCTGAAAAGGATACTCTTGGCATTTAGTCAGAATATTAATGGTTAAAAAAAAAGTTCTCTATGTATCAAGGTAAAAACATGATACCCAATTATAGTATTATTGTTTATATGGCTCAAAGTATTCAAGTTTATTTACTATAAGGAATTTTATGTGACCGTCCTTTTATTCTCCATACTATCTGTAGCATTTTGACTATGATGCTTATATTAGTAACATGATATTGGAGATTGAATGTCCTCACTTGACCTAGAGTTTTGGTAAAAGAAAATCTACTCTGCATTTCCGTATTACCTGTAGAATGCACCTGCTGAATCTTCCTTCTGTAGATATCAGACTGTTCCAATTAAGGCAATCAATTTATTCTGAAATAAATTAGCATGTTCTTAGTGATCGTTTTAACAGTGGAAATCAAGAGTTTAATCTCCCTCTGTCTTTCTTTCCCTCTCTTTCTCAAGTCTCTTTATTTTCTTATTTTAACCAATATTATTCACACACACACACACACATATATATAAAGCAAAATGAATTTCAATTGTTTTTTCAAATCTTAAAACAGTTCATTATTATTGGAAACACAAAATGAGGGCTTAGGCTGTGCCAGGATCAGATAAGTTTCCTCCTCACAAGAAACCGCATCAAGATGGGTATGATTATTGCGCACGAGGCACAGTCATGGGGAAGTTGACTGCCCTGCTCACGATAGGGACATGGCAGAATCCAGGCAGTTTTCGTTTCTGGATTTCTTGTGCTGTTATTTCCTGTGTCATTAGTTCTCGGTGATTCCGATCTCTGGACGACGCTATTAAAACACATTGAGTCCACTAAGAACTTCTGTTTACGTGAGAAGTATCAGTGGACTTTACCACATCAGAATGTAAAATTTTAAAAAACTGATCATGTATTTAGTCCTTTAAAAATAGCAATGAGGGGAGTTCCCACTGTGACACAGTGGGTTAGGAATCTGCAGCATCTCATATCATTGCAGACATGCAGGTTCCATTCCCGGCCCAGAGCAGTGGGTTAAAGGATCCAGCATTTCCACAGCCTTAGCGTAGTTCGCAGCTGTAGCTCGGTTTCAGCCCCTGGCCTGGGAATTTCCATATGTTGCGGGTACAACCATAAAAAACAATAAAATAAAAATAACAACAATAAATCCATTATATGTTAACAAAAATAAATTGTGTTTTGACCCCTAATTGTTTCTCAAGACAAATAATTAGTGGGAAGGGGACTTTTGTTTTACATTTTTTTGCAAATTTCTTTAATATATATCTTGACATTATCTGCTTGTCATATCTACGTCTGCGTTCAGTATTTTGTTACATATTGCTTAGGTTAACATATATACAAAAAAATATACAGACATATTTTAGAAATATACACTGATACAGATATATTTTTATATAGAACTGTTTCCTATGTCAATGTAATTTATCTATATCAGTCCAAATGGAAAGAGAAACAGAATAATCACAAAAGAAACAGAAAAAGTAATTAAAGAGTATCACTGAGGTTTAAAACAACAGCTGCAACAACAGAAATCTATCTTTTCACCTTTACCACTTTTGACCAATTTTTGCTTCCTGTGCCTGGAAGCTCTGCTATTAGAAGCAAATGTAATGTTGTTGTATGTTGACATGTTTATCATCATTTGATGTCTTTATCCCTGGTACTATATATTTTTTTTTTTACTACAAATCTACTTTGTCTATTCCTAATACAGGAAATCTAGCTTTATTTGATTGATGTTGTATGGGATATCTCTCTGCTTTCTTTTATTTTTAATCCATAATGAAATGACAATTTATTTGCTTATTCCTCTAAAGCAGATTTGCTGTAAATTAATCCATCTACATAATCTACATATTGTCTAGCAGAAGTCTAATAAATGAGTAAGAGCTAAGTGAGGGACAGGTAAAAGTGCATGTCTTGAAGGATATTTTTAGAAAAATATCTAAATATATAATGAGATCATCAGTGAAGACCTAACATATAAAGGTCTCCAAAAATGATCATGCTCAAGAAAAACAAATATTACTGTTCTGGTCATGTGTATAAAAATGACACTGCTATCCCAAATGGCCAGCTAATGCAACAACCTGCAATGAGGGCATATAAAATTAATATTTTCGGACTGTAATTCAATCTTTGTCAAATGGCCGATGATGTATGGAGAGCTGAGTCATATATTGGAAGACATGCTTCACTATTTCACACGAATAAGACTCTAGAAAATGTAAAGTAAACTTTTGTGCTTGACTTTCTAAATAATATAATATTTTGTTTGCTTTTATTTTCTTCTTGCAGTTGGGTGTGGTTTATCTGTTTCATAAGCTGGGTGAGTCACTGAAATGATTCCAGTTCAGCAGGGCTCACTGGAGTTGTATAAGGATAGAAGTATAGATCCCCTGCCTTCTTAGAAACTAGGATTATGTGTATTCCTCTAAGCCATTGTCCTTGCTCGAACTTGGGTTATGGGCTCGGGGACAAACTTTAAATAACCAAGAAAGGCTAGGGTGGTTCACGTTTTAGAGACCCTGAATCAGCCCTAAATCTAATGGCAGTCCGAGAGTCCATGTCTGGAAGACAAAAAGGAAAGCACAGGTTTGCCTGGGCTGAGTGTATGGCAGATTCTCTGAGGAGGAAACTCGTGAATAGCCTTTGTCAGGGGTCAGGGAGAGTCAGGTGAAGAAAGATGACTTTTTGTTTATTTAGTTGTAAGTCATGAATTCTGATTTTGTTTTGGCCATTCTTCACAGCACAGCAGGGAACATTTCAGTTGCTATTGAATTCTTTTACTGTATAGGCAACCCTTTTGCATTACTGATTTTGAAAGTGCTACCGTTTTGAGGCAGGTTATAAGGTAGCCCGTCTTCCTTCAGGTCACAGGAGTTCCTCCTGGTGTCTGAGCACAGGTTATGGTTGGTCTGTGTTTTCAGTATTCTTCTGAGGTCCCACTTTGTTTTGCATCTATACCCACTTGTTAATGAGAACTGAGGAGAGGTTGTTTTAGAGATTGCTGCTTTCCAAACACCATTTCAAGATATATTAATTTGTTCTCCAGAAAGACAACGACAAAGACCATATGATATCACTTATAAGTGGAATCTAACATACTGCACAAATGAACATTTATGCAGAAAAGAAAATCAAGGACTTGGAGAACAGACTTGTGGTTGCCAAAAGGGTGGGGGAGGGAATAGGATGGTAGGGGGGTCTGGGGTTAATAGCTGTAGATTGTTGCCTCTGGGCTGGAAAGGCAAGGAGATCCTACTGTATAGCACGGGGAACTATGTCTAACCACTTGTGATGTGTAGCCCTGTCACCATGCTGTACAGCTGGGTATAATGTAAAAAATAAAATAAATAAAATAAAAATAAGTGGAATCTAAAATATTGGCACAAATGAACCTATCTGCAAAACAGAAACAAAAAAATAAAAGGAATAAAATAAAAATAAGTGGAATCTAAAATATGGCACAAATGAACCTATCTGCAAAACAGAAACAAACTCACAGACATAGAGAAGAGACTTTTGGTTGCCAAGGGCGAGTGGGGAGGGAGTGGGATGGACGGGGAGTTTCGGTTGGTAGATGCAAACTATTACTTTTAGAATGGATAAGCAATGGGGTCCTACTGTACAGCACAGGGAACTATATCCAATCTCTTGGGAAAGAATGTGATAAAAGATAGCATGAGAAAAAGGTGTATGTGTGTGTGTGTGTGTGTGTGTGTAACTGGATCACTGTGCTGTACAGCAGAAATTGACATGACACTGTAAATCAACTATACTCTAATAAAGATAAAATAAATTTTTAAAATGTATT
>PVHT020000085.1:1598065-1642477 GCA_004024745.2 Catagonus wagneri
TTAACGATCCGGCGTTGCCGTGAGCTGTGGTGTAGGTTGCAGACGCGGCTCGGATCCTGCGTTGCTGTGGCTGCGGCGCAGGCCAGTGGCCACAGCTCCGATTAGACCCCTAGCCTGGGAACCTCCACATGCCGCGGGTGCGGCCATAAACCCGCGGCCATAAAATGACAAAAGGCAAAAAAAAAAAAAAAAAAAATGTATTAACTTGTTCTCCTGTAACCTACATTTTTTTCCTACTATTTAAACCATAATCTCAAAAATAATAGGTCATAGTCCTTTGGCAAACACTGTTTATTAATTTTCTAGTTACAGAACAAAAATATTAAAGCTATTTTAAACAGAGATTTTGATCACTGTTTTCTCCAAGCAACTAAAATAAATCTCATGGAGGTCTGACTGTATTTTGCAGATATTCCCTTTATAAATTGCTGAGATTTGTAGTACTTACTCAGATCCATCATTTGACCTTTCTGCTATACATAACATGGCAATAAAAATGATTCTTCAAAGAGGACAATATTCTCATTAAATACTATTTCCTATTATAGCATCTGATTTTTCAAACCATTGAACTCTCTCTTCAACAAGAGGTTAATGCTTGAGAAATGAACTTTTCAGGCCTCCATTCATCTCCATGCAAAGGACAAACAAGTGTTTTATCATAAACTAATCCCAGAATATAACCACTATTAAAAAATACTAACAATGAGGCAATAATTCAGAGGTTTTGATTTTTAAATACCCAGTGTAGAACAGCTTAAGAGACTATTGTCTCTGTATTCCAGGAGAAAACCAATTAAGCCAACCACATAATGATCAATGAAGTTATCTCACATCTGCCAGCAAAACCAATCAACTTAATCTGTTGTAGACTGGTATGCTTCTCTTCAGAATTCTGTGTGGATGCCTTCAAACAAAAATCCTGTGTGCGTTGCATACACTGGTGATATATTTGGGAAGCAGCAATTCTCAGAACCAAATTTCTTTGTAAATCAAACTGTTAATTGTCCACACTTTAGATCTCGGGTCAAGCCGGAAAAACGTTTTTAATATTCTGCATGCTATATTTTTCTGGATATTGATTCTCACTTTACAGTCCCCAAATTATCTTTAAGTCAATCTAAGTAAATGCTATAGTTAATAGAAAATCTAAACTGAGACATTGTTACTCACTGAGTCCTTTATTTTTTAAATGTTAATTTTTTTTCTGAAATAAGAATAAAAGCGTCAATGCTGTGTCAAATGCTTTTCATGTAATCCAACTATTTATTTATAAAAACTTGGGGTTATTTTCACTTAAATATTCCGAATTATTTATGGATCAAATTGCCGTCTCTGGGCGATTTTTTTATAACTTTGGGAACTGTATTAACATCCCAAATCATGATTCACATGGAAGAATGATTATTCTATCTCTAGGAACCAAAAATATATGTCAGGGATATTTATAATTAATGTTTTAATTCCCTAGGGCCAGATGGAAAAATGAGAAATGAAGTATATAACATTCAACCTTCAAGAAATTTACCCATTAACACTTTTATTCCTTAGGGCTCCCTAGAATCCGAAGCAAATAAACAGTTTTCCAACAACCCTAATAAGGCAAATAAGGGCAAATTAAAAGTAACAATCTTTCATTTATACTTTAAACAAATATTTATTGAGTGCTTTCTGTATTCTCAGCACAATTCTAAAATAACAGATAAATGTGCAATGCAATTAATAGGTTTTGGTAGCAATTCTTTCACTTGCTGAAAGATTTCAGTTCAATTTCTTAATCTAAGTCTCAGTTTACTGGGCAACCTGAATAGTTTTCACAGGAATATTGTAGGGTGTGTGTGTGTGAGTGTGTGTGTGTGTGTCTGTGTGTGTGTAGACAGAGAGAAAGAGAGAGAGAGCCCCAAACGTAACAGGTATATAAACTCACAGTCAATCATGGTAAAGATATATGTGCATCTTGGACCTGATTCTATTACAGTCTTTAATTTCTGTTTCTACTCACCCGATGTGTTGTATCAAATTGGATTTAACAGCATTGCTCGTGTATCTTGAACTTACACTATCGCTGGGATGGAGAGTCTTTCCACATTCATTTGTGCAAATGTAGTTCTTGTTCCTTACTTTTTTAAGGCCGCATCCACAGCATATGGAGGTTCCTAGGCTAGGGGTTGAATCGGAATTGCAGCTGCCACCTGTGCCACAGCCACAGCAACATGGGGTTCGAACTGCTTCTGTGACCTACACCACAGCTCCTGGCAACGCCAGATCCCCAACCCACTGAGCAAGGCCAGGGATCAAACCACATCCTCGTGGATACTAGTTGGATTCATTACCGCTGAGCCACAATGGAAATCCCTACAGTTCTTTTTATGTGAACTCTGTTCAGGTTTGCTTGGTGTGTTATTTATTAATCGGTTTGGCAAGCGACCTTTATAAATGAATACTTAGCAATACTTCATTATAGTTATTGAACACATATACTCCAGAAAATAATGTGTGACTGCATGTTACATTTTCAGAACAAAAAGTGAGCAGCAGTATTTGAAATTATCTTCCCTATATTTGAGATGGTTCGCTAAAATCTTTCTAGAATATCACCTAAATTTTGAGAATTAAGTACAATCCTGTATTACATATTTTGTTAATATTTACTATAGCTGTTATTGCCTAACTTACATCATTTTAATATGCTATGTGCATATATTTTCAACACTGAAACTTGTTATAATATTGATATAAAATATTTTTGTAATATAATAACTTAGAGATGGCATTTTAAGCTGTAAGAAATGTTTGCATGTGACAGTTGTCTCTGTCATGTTGCAGGTTTCATTGCCTTTCCTTAGCAATACAACTAATAAATAAAATTCTATGACATATTCTCCATGGAGAGGAAAATTCGTTTACAACAATGGACAATGATCGTTTTTGGTCTCACCCTTCGTGGCTTGGGGACTGTGTATGATGCGGTGCTCGGCAGCTAAAGCAGCAGCAGTGCGGATGGAGTGAAAGGAGAAGGGGGCTGCGGACAAGGTTTCTCCATGAGGAGGAAGGAAGGAAAGGAAACAGACAAGGGGGAAGGGAAGCAGAGGCAGGGAGACTGGCCGGAGCAGAAGATCTGGGGAAGACAGAGGACCAGGCGTCTCTAAGAGGGAGGATGGGCACCAGCACGTGCTGCGCAGAGAGCCGAGAAGGTGGAGCCTGAAGAGGATGCTCGGAATTGGCAATAAGGAGATTCCAGCCACATGGGATGGTTCAGTGACGGAAGAAGCTAAACACACAGGAGGCGTCATGCTGCTTGGAGCAGCTTCCCAAAGAGGAGGTGACAGGGGACCAAGGAGACATTGGGGGAGGGTAGGTGATTCTAGACTGCGGGCATGAGAAAGGGGTAGCTGTGGCTTCAGTTATATGTCCCGGGCACTGAGGAGCTGAAGGTGCTCACATGGGAGTGACCTTGACTTTCTCCACGAGTGGGCTGGGGGAAGCAGCAGCAGCTGGGGAAGGCATCCGTTACTAGCTGCCTTTATCTCTCAGGTCCTCACGGCTTCACTCAGTGTCCTTCCTGCTTCTTGCATGTTCCCTAGTGTCTATCAGCATAAAGTATTCAAGAATTCTCACATAAGGACAGCAGCAGAAACTCTCAAAAGTATTAAATCAGGAGTTCCCCCTTGTGGCTCAGGGGGTTAAGAACCCAACTAAGGAGGTGGGCTCGATCCCTGGCCTCAATCAGTGGGTTCAGGATCCGGCACTGCTGCAAGCTGCAGCAGAGGTCGCAGACACAGTTCGAATCTAGCGTTGCTCTGGCTGTGGCGAAAGCCTCCAGCTGCAGCTCCAATTGGACCCCTGGCCCGGGAAATTCCCTGTGCCGCAGGTGCAGCCCTGAAGAGAAAAAATATATACATTTAATGAATGTCTTAGTCTATTTGGGCTGCTCTAACAAGTACCATAGACTGAGTGGCTTTGAAACCATAGCACTTTATTTTTCCAGGTCTGGGGGCTGGAAATCTAAGGCCGGGACACCTAGAGAGCTGCTGTCTGGTGAGGACATGCTTCCCAGTTTCTAGGTGGCGCTCTCTCTGTGGCCTGACGCGGCCACAGGGGTGAAGGGGCTGCACAGAGTCCCCTTTACTGGGGCAGGGATCCCATCATGAGGACCCACACCCGTGACCTAAGCACCTTACAAGGGCCCATCTCTGAATAACTTTACAATGGGGCTTACTTAGCAATTTGAGGGAACACAAACATTCAGTCTGTAACATTCAAGGACACTGAAAGAAAAATAATTTAAATGAAGTTACAAATTACACAGTCAAAACAGCGATCTAAACCGATGATTTAGGTTTTAGACTTTTAAAACTACCAACCTGGATCTAAACTTACAATTCAGTTTTTTTTCTGTGCAGTGATCAATCTTCTTAGCCAGTCTTGGCCAAAGTATCCAAAGAGTGGAAACCTTGAGTCTGGATACAGAAACCAGGTCGTAGGTCCTAAGAATCTCCCCACAAAACAGGCACTATGCCTCCAGAACCCCCAGGGCTATTTGGCACCCTGACCCATCGCTGACCACCAGATGGAAGTTTATGTTTCAGGACCACAGGCACTCTTCAAGAGAAACAGAGAAGTTACAGATCGCGGCATTCTTAAGCCATTAGCCCATCTTTTGAAAGAACGTAAGGCCGCGTTTCCTTCCAGGTCCTCTGTCACTGCTTTGACAGAAAGGCGGTGCCGTTTTCCTTCAACGTGAAATCTGCATGGAGGCTGAGAATGAACAAGTGTTGTTTTGCAAAGATCCATACATCGGAGAGCCCTCAGGCCGCGTCCGATTGAACCGGTGATGCACCGTCCCGCCGCCTGAAGCAGCAGCATCCGCGGCAGCCACGGCCCCGCATCATTCTTCTCCATCCAGTCACCTGCATTTGACAGACAGCCTTCTGCTTCCCAGAGCTAAAAAAACCTAAACTTTCCTCTCTCTCTGGGATGCTGCAGGTAAACGGTCAGTGCCAGGAAATACGGCAACAGAAAACAATCAAGAACCTCATACCGGGGCGCCTCTGCGCGTCTCTGAATACGCGTCTTTTCTTTCTTCATTTTTTCTCTCTACCTTTCCTTACCTTTAACGGCTGTTCTTCTTCTCGATCGCTTCCTGTCAGACCTGCTTCACTTTCACTTCGACGGCCGTGTGGCCTGGCAAACGGGTCTCTTCAATCTGTTCTGTGTGTTTCTTCCTCTTTGCCAACGTTAGAATGTGACAGAAAATCGGGAGCCGGCTTGACACTGACAGGCCAGCGCAATGCAAACCATATTTCTTTGTTATTCGTGCCTAAATACGGTTGGCGGCCCCGTCTATTTTAGCTTCTTGGCAGTGTCTGGTCGCACTTCCTTTGGCATTATTCCCTCATTTTTGAACACCCGGGAAATTTATGTAGAGCGCCTTTAAATAGTCCATTTTTAGACCAGCAGATGTAAAACTCACCAGCTGACCCTATCCTTTCAAACAGCCAAGAAGCGCAGTCTTTTATGTAGCCAGCAGGCACTGAAGTGGCTGTTCAAATAGATTCCGTATCTGAGAAACACAATATATATTTGCAATTTTCAAAACATATTTGTAAACACCTTCCAAAGGCACTTCTGTGAGCGTGCAGAATTTCGTTGTGAAATACTCCATCTAATGAAGGAAAATGCATTTAACACAATGCCACCTGCACTGAAATGAAGATCTTAGTGATAGGGAGCTCTGACGGTGACTTCTATGACTTGTTTAATTCAATTTTAGCTCCTGAAAGAGAAATTAGAAGGGGCTTCTTCCTTTCAGTGTGAGCATAACTGGGCGACCAGCTGCTTGACTGGGAACGCTTCCTGCTGACGGCCCGCTTCAGTTCACACGGAGCACAAGCCGGGACCCTGTGCACTGCGGAATTTCATTTCACCAATACAGTTATGCTTCATAAAAAGAAATTCCACCCTGAACACTGGTATCTGCTAGTTAGTTTGTCTGACCCACATCTTATTTGATTAACGGGGCTTTGAGGGGGGGGGGAGAAATAAAACTTAGGAAAAAAGTCTCTTAAAATGCGGAGTCCATCACCGGTACAGTAGAGGGCAGACCCACCCTACCAGATCTAAGTCCCAATGCCTTCTAAGCTGTACTTAGACCTTCCTTCCACAGTTATTAGAAACGCTGAAATCCTCAGGTACATGGATCCTGCACTGTCAAAAGACTCTATATTAGCATTTAAAATATGCATTAGAAAGCTTTGAAAGCAATATCGCACTTTGTTAAGAATATTTACCTCTGAGGTATGGATTTGTTTCCTTTTTTATTCTTTTGTATGCAATCCTTTTATAATTAAAAAAAGGTATGTGATTTTAAGAAAGTAGAGACATGTTTATGACATTTTTGCAAGTATAAGTGGAATGAACAATCATAAAAATTAGAATCGATTATGTGTGCAAGCAATTTTCCAAATACTTGAGCAATTTTTGGACCAAGTCCTAAATTTTCACTGCTGAAGGCATTTCCTTGTGCACGCCCCTAAAATTGCCCTGCTGTGTCAGTGGACGATCCTCTCCACCAAAAGCTGGTGAACTTTTAAAAGGAGATTTCCCAGTCACTTTTTTCTCCCTGTTCGTTCCCTGAGAGAAAGCATGGGTTACAGACCAGCCTCTAACCCTTCCTTCTCCTCTCTTCATCTTCAAATCTCATTTCACAAGCACTTTTTGTGGTAGGCTTTGAAACTGAAATCCGTGGCGTTCTCTAGCAGCACAGCAGGCTAAGGATCCGGGGTTGTCCCTGCAGTGGTTTGGGTTCAATCCCTGGCCTGGGAACTTCCACATGCCGCCCCTATAGCCAAAAGAAAAGCAAAACAAAACAAAAACTGAGACAGGAATTAGCAAATGGAAACAAATCCCAGTGTTAGACAGTAGCATGGGAAACAGGCTTCAGGATGAGAAGAAATGAGTTTGACTCCTGACTACACGCATTCTGTGACTTGAAAGCTTCACCATGTATATAATGGGCATTTTCTTAGGTTAGTACACTGGCCTCATAGATTTACTTAAGGACTCAGGAAGATAATATATCCAGAGTGGTGAGCCCAGGGTCAGAATCTTAGTAAAACCAGAATAAAAGCTATTGTGTGTTATGGTGTTGTGGGCCACGAGGTGTGGTTACTGGTGACCTTGAGAGATAAAGCAACTCAGAAGAGAAGCACAGAAAGTAGACAACTACTGTTTGCCAATAACCAGTTCCCTCTCTACCCACGTTGGGGACGGCCAGATGTACATGACTTCTTGCCCTGGCAGGTAGGAGTCCTGAGACACTCCCAGCTAGACCTTCCTACCTACCTGAGCCCTCTCCAGGAGGTCCCTCCCAGGGGCAGCGATCTTAGAAGCCATCACTGCCCTGGGGGAGCATGTCAGTAAATTCTAATTGAAGCAGCCTATCGCTTCTGGGCCTCTTGGCTAAGATCAAGTCTAATTGAAGCAGCCTAGATCAGTCTAATCCATGGTTCCAACTGTCTTGGAGATTTACCAGACCTGCAACAAACCATCTCTGGCAGAGAAAGCCCTCCTCCTGTGATTAATTCACTGACATTGTTTATTTCAGAATATCACAGACTGCAAGGACTCCTAGAAATTGCATCTCCATAAAAATCAGCAACTCATTATAATTAAGGTAAGATTGTTTGAATTTGTGTACCTGAGTTTTACTGCCGTTTACATTTTGTGCTTCCTAAAATGCAACAGCATTTAATGTATTGAGGAAAATGGTTATACGTGCATTCAGTGAAAAGCACAGTTTCTTCTTACACTCTGCATTTTCTATAAAAAGGTGTAGATGCAGTAACATTCTTGGTACCTCACGTAGTTGATTTTGCAGACTAATTCTCCACCGCTGTATGCTGCTTGCACTGAGCACAGTGCTCAGAATGCATATTGACAAATGCCTGATTCTTTCCAGTCCTGAGGAATAGAGCAGGTTGTCATAACAAATTGCTATCTTCTAGAACAGATTTTGAGAGAAAAAAAGCCAATAGCAAGAATGTCAACGATTCTTGGGCTTTTCAGTTTACGATAAGCGGAGATCAATACCGTTTATTTAAATGGCCATGTATTACACCTGCTATAATTCTTTTCACATTCACGTCAACTTGGCATTTTCCCTAGAAATTTTTCTACAGCAAAAGCAGCAACAATGTAGGCTTTGTTTGAATGTGTGTGTGTCCTATGAATCTTTATGCAAGGTGTTTCTATAGAAAGACTTCAATAGCCAGTCATACAAATAAAAATTTAAAGAGAAAGTAATTGCTTGTTAATGCATTTAATTTCCTTATATCCTGGATGAGAAACTTGATTAGAATACTTATTGT
This sequence comes from Catagonus wagneri, assembly GCA_004024745.2. Classification (NCBI taxonomy): domain Eukaryota; kingdom Metazoa; phylum Chordata; class Mammalia; order Artiodactyla; family Tayassuidae; genus Catagonus; species Catagonus wagneri. The sequence goes on from PVHT020000085.1 coordinate 1,606,435, forward strand.
AATAGGTAAATTATCTCAGGTCATATCAACATCTTACATGCAATATACATATTTTTCTTTAGTTCAATAGAATTATATAATTAACTGGCAAAACTTGCAGAGTTACTTGTAGGAAATGCTGATTTTATTTATTATTTAAATACATTTCATCAGTCTTCAATGATCAATCAAAGGTCCCATATACAACTATCAGAACAGAAAGAAAAAAATCTAACTTAAGGGTAAGCAAAAATTTACAGTGTATTGTTCCCAGAAAACTACTCGAAAGAAGACCACTTAGAAAAACAAAAATAAAAACAAAACAGCGAAGCAGAAAAGACAGTCATCCGTGAACACAGAAGGAGAAACACAGAAGGAATGGCAGTATGGCAGTAGCATTTACACACACTGATACACTGTGACACACCATCACACACAAGCACGGATGCATTTTGTGCTGACTGAATGAACTGCTACAGAACTGTCAATTTAGATAAGGCGGCCCTTTCAGATCTACTGTATTCTGAATTATTCCTTTATAATTTTCCAATAAGTTAGAAAGGTGTATTAATATCTCCACCTACATTTGTTTACATCTCCAAAAATACCTGTTGATTTGTCTATTTCTCCCTTAAATTTTGTTGCTTTTTGCTATAATAATTATGCAGATGCCTAGATCATTATCATTTCTAGTTCGCTCTCTTTTTTTCTCATAATACTCCTATCTTGAATTTTGTTTTGTCTTTTATTAATATAGTCTCTCCTCCTTTCTAACATTATTTGTTTTCTGGGTATATTTTTTTAACTTTAAAAAAATTTTTTCTTTTGCTCTTTAGGGCCGCACCCGCAGCATATGGAGGTTCCCAGGCTAGGGATCCGAATCAGAGCTACAGCTGCCAACCTACACCACAGCCACAGCAACTCAGGATCCAAGCCACATCTGTGATTTACACCACAGCTCATGGCAACGCTGGATCCTTAACCCACTGAGCAAGGCCAGGGATCGAACCCACATCCTCATGGATCCTAGCCGGGTTTGTTAACCACTGAGCCACAGTGGGAACTCTAACATATTTCAAACATATTTATGTTTGTGTGTTTTAAGTGTTTCTTTAGTGCACAGAATAGAATTGGCTTTTTTTCAAACCCAGCCAGTACTCTTGTGGCACAGCAGGTTAAGGATCCGGCATGGTCACTGCAGCAGCTTGGGTCATTGCTATGGCACAGGTTCAATCCCTGGCCAGGATTCACATGCATGGGTGCAACCAAAAAACAAAAAACAAACCCTAACAAACCAAAACTGTTGGCTGATAATCTGTCTTGAATGGATTGCTCAGCCTATATTTAACCCCATTATTGATATGGTTGTATTTAAGTATGCCATTTTACTAATCGTTTACTATTTTCCTCTTCTGTTTTATTATTTTTCCCTCCTTTCCTTCACTTTTTGGTCACATAAACTTTTTATGATTCAGTTTTATTCCCTCTTCGCTTTTTAGTATAGTTATTTCAATTATGTTTTAGTAGTTTCTCTAGGGAGTACAAGAAGCAGATTTAATTTATCACAGTAGACTTAGAATTACTATTTAATAACAAGATAAAAGAAGAAACTTCTGTCCAGTGTATTTTTATTTAATACTCTCAGCCTTCCTGCTTATTGTCATGTTTGCCATATACATTGTAAATGAACAAAAAGTGATACTATTTTTGCTTTAAGCAGTCATGTATATCTTTTAATGAGGCAGGAAAACATTAATGGCTTCAGTTAATGTTCAACTTTGTTTACTAAAGAAGACTCAGGAGACCCAGAGACAAAGTCCATGAATGAAGTTCACTTCAGGCGAAGACACCCTGTAGCAATTGCAATGAGATAAGGATATCTGCCTACAGACCAGCGTGTTCCCCTATAGCCCTCTCTTTACAGGGCCTCCCAGCTGGATGTGCTTTTTGTTCCAAGCCAGAATCACTAATAGGTGCATGAATACCTCAAAACAGGTTCTCCCCTGGGTGCCTGACACCCTGCTCATCATGGCACAGACACACTAACTGACCAGCCCCCATGACACAGTGCTCTGTGCCTCTTACCTGGACCAGTGCAAATCATGAATCCCACTGCCGAACCACCCCGACCTGCCCCTATGCCCACAAAGCAACACTCAATTAATCGATTCATTCCATACCCTCCTTAGTGGCTGGTGTTGTGTGATCACTTATTTCAACAAGTCCGCTCGGGTTGAGCTGAGGATCACCACTGTGATTAATGCTCAGAGTGTGCAGATGAGCGTGGCGTGTGTACCTGAATTTGTGTGTGTGTGCATGTGCGTGTGTATGTCGTATTCTTTCCTGTTTGCCCACGTATTCACCTCCCATTACTTGGCCTCCTCCTCATAGATCAGATTTGGTATCTTGGATTATTTCCCTTCAGGTCTGAAGGATCTCTTTGGCGTTTCTTACAGGGCACGTCTGCTGGTGACACAGACTCTGCATGTTTGTTTACCTGATTCCAAAAATAAACACCATAGAATATCACTTGTTCGTGGAGTTGAAAATAAATATGGCACAGATGATCCTATCTGCAAAATAGAAACAGACCGTGGCCAAGGAGAGCAGATCTGTGCTTCCTGGGGGAGAGGGGAGAAGAAGTGGAATGGACAGGGAGTTTGGGGTTGATGTATGCAAACTGTAACATTTGGAATGGATGGGCAGCGGTGTCCTACTGTACAGCACAGGGAACTCTGTGTAATTGGGTCAATTTGCTGTACAACGGAAATTGAAGAAACATTGTAAATCAACTATAATTATAAAAAAAACAGTTCAAAAAAAGAACAGTTCATAAACAAACAAAAAATATATTTTCTCCATTTCTTTTCATGATGTCTTACTTGCAGGTAGAATTCTTAGTTGAGACTTTTGTTCTTGTTTTCTTCTTTCAACAGTTTGAGCACTTTGTTCCACTGTTTCTTTTGGCTCCCATTTTTTCAAAAAACGAACTCAGGATGGATTCTGTTTTTGCTTCTCTTTATGTAATACTTTTCACTTTTTCGCTTGTTTTCAGTTTCTCTGTATTTTTAGCTTTTTAATGTTTCAGTTATGATGTGCCCAGGTGAAGTTTTCTTACTATTGATCTTGCTTGGAAGTTTTTGTGTTTCGTGGATCTGTATGTTAATGATTTCAGTAAATGTGAGAACATTTTAAACATTGTGTCTTCATATATATCATCTTTCCCTGTCTCTCTCCTTTGTTTCTGAGACTTCAATTATGTTCAGACCAAAACACTGACACAATGCTGTGGGTCTCTGAGACTCTGTTCCTTTCTCTCTTGATTTTCCTTTGTTCTTCAGATAAGGTAATGCCTATCGATCCATCTTCAGGTTCACTGAGTATTTCTTCTGTCATCTCCAATCTGCCATTGAGTCTGTCTAGTGATTTTTTCCATTTGAATCATCATACTTTACTCTGTGGAATTTTCATTTCCTATACTTTCTATTTCTATATTGAAATTCTCTCTCTCTTCATTGAAACCATGTTCTTTCTTTGAACATATTTATAATAGCTACTTTGAAGCATTTTTCTGCTAAATCAATATCTGGATCCTGTCAGAGTTGGTGTCTATTGACTGCCTTCTTTCCTGAGCAGGGGTCACATTATTCTGCATCTTTGAATATATAAAAATCTTCATTTGAAAAGTGGATGTTTAAATACCACACTGGAGGATTTCTCAATTCTCTGTGCCATTCTATTATGTGGTTACCTTGCCTGATTAAAGCTGAAGAGTATGCGGATATCAATGGGGTATCTGTGCTTGGTTCTCACAGCTCCAGAGGCTGCCTTTTCATCTGCGACCCTTGGGCTTCTCCCTAGAATATGTGTAGCTGTGTCATCTGATAGGCATGAAGGAAGGTTTTATAGTCAGATGAGTCTGCTGCTTTTCTGCTTCCAGGATTTTCTCTCTGCAATTTTAACCACTCTTTCAGTTTAGAACTCTGTCTTCAGTCACCTCAAATTGGTAAGAATGGAAATTTTAGCCTCCTAACAGTTTGAGAGTGCCCTCAAACAAGAAAGATTTAAAAATCTGTAATTGGAAGGGTTCCCTCATATCTCAGCAGGTTAAGGATCCAGTGTTGTCACTGCTGTGGTTCTGGTTATGACTGTGGCTCAAGTGTGATCACTGGCCCAGGAACATCTATATGCCATGGAGATAGCTAAAAGATAAAATAAATCTAGAAGGTTCAAATAAGATTATCTAACCTTAAGCTTAGGTAATACAAATGAGTCCACAAAACCCATTTTGAAAAAAAATTGTAAATCATACAGTGGGTGTGATAACAATTTTCAGAAGTAAATTCAAGCTTCTTAAGCTTCTCAGTACATTCAAAGTGTGTGTGTGTGTGTCTGTGTGTGTGTGTCTGCGTGTCTGTGTGTGTCTGTGTGTCTGTGTGTGTGTAGTTTTCTAATTGTTACCTGTGGGATGATTTTGCCAATCACTTCACTTAGCATTACCAGAAGCCTTCAACCTTCGGGACTTTTTTGTTTGTTTGCTCATTTTATTGAATTATAGTCTCTGTACGATATTATATAAGTTACAGGTATACAATATAGTAATCCACAATTTTTAAAAGTTATATCTATTTATAGTTATTATAAAACATTGATTATACTCCACTTGATGACAATATATACTTGCAGTTTATTTTATACCTAATAATTTGTATCTATTACTCCACTGCCCCTCCCCCACTGATAACACTAGTTTGTTCTCTATATCTGTGTGTATGCTCCTCTTTTGTTATATTCACTAGCTTGTATTTTTTTTAGATTCCACATGTAAGTAATATCATACAGTATTTTTCTTTCTGACTTATTTCATCTAGCATAAAACCCTCTAAGTCCGCCCGTGTTGCTACAAATGGCAAAAATCCCCTCTTTTTTTTCTTCCTTTTTTTTTGGCTATACCCATGGCACATGGAAGTTCCAAGGTCAGGGACTGAATCCGAGCCACAGCTATCCTATGCTACAGCTGCAGCAATGCCATATCCTTAACTTCCTGCACTGGGTTGAAATATAGATTAAATACTTTATATTAGTAAATAAAGTAAAAAAGTAAAAATAATAAATAAAGTAATAACCTGGGACTTACTAAAAATGATTTATCAGGCTTGCAAAAGTGCAAAGTAGAACTCTACAAATGAAAAAATGCTAAAAAATGAAATTAAAACTCAAGGAATGTGCTTTAAAAATAGACATAGCAGAAGAAGACATTAATAGATAGAATAATATATCAAAATAAATTATCCTTGCATAAAAGGCAAAGAGGTGGAAATAGGAGATAATAAATAAAGTGTATGGAAGATAATGTGAGAACATCAGCTTTGTTTGAACTGTTAGAAGGCGAGCTAACACAGAAAACATGATGTGTTCAATAGGAGAGATACATACTGAGGGTTTTTTTTTTTATGTGGATTGGATGAAAGACACCAATCCACAGTATCACAGATACTAATGCAGTCAGCCTGGCATTTTTACTTAAGGGTAGACATCACATTTGTTCACAATTACCCTGCTAACCTTCCTCTCCTTCCCCACAACCTTGAAGCGGCGTGGCTGTGTGAATTGCTTTGCACGGTGAAATAGGAACATAATCTGAGGTTCAAAGTAGTGTTTCTAGGCAGAAACAGGTGATCACTTGGTCATTTCTCTCTTCTTTTTGGTACAAAACAGTGGAAGCACGTGAGTGGGTGGATCTCAGAACGACGGCATTGGACAAACACAATGAACAAAAAAGTGTTTGTTGGCTTAAAACACTGACATTTGGGGTATGTTTGTGAATAAGCATAAGCTAACTGATAGTTACTGAAACATGAAATTAGAAAAATAAATCACTGGAACAAAAGTTGGTATCAGGACATAGAAATAGGTGTTAGCCTAATCCAATAAAAAAAAAATCAGTGGTTTATTTAATAAATGGTATTACCACAGTTAACTGTCTATCTAGAAGACAAAAATAAGGGGTTCTACACTCACACATATCTTGGACCACAAACTAAAATAAATTTTAGTAACAATGTTTAAAAAAATATATCTGGAAGGAGTTGATGCTAACAGGAAACCTATCATACTACAAAGAAGGGTCAAAAAGAACCTCTTTAACTAAAGTTTTAAACTCGTACATTTTTGAATAAAAATAGTATATTATACTACAGGAAAGTTTAAAACTTTGTATAGTAAAAGTTATGAAAAATGCAGCAAACATGTGAGTTGAAAATTTTATGCAAATAGCCACACATAACTAATTATAGTATAAAATGAAATACTAAGTATGTGCAGGGAGGGAATAAATAATGTAAAGAAAATTAAATGTAATAATTAACAAAAGTTCCGTATGTAAACCTATGGAAAGTTCAAATTCACTAGTAGACAAATGTCAGTAAAAGTAACAATAATATATCACTTTACATTAGACTAAAAACATGCAAGATATAAAGTCAATTTCCAGTAAGTGGTAAAGGATACTTTACATTTCTAATGCAAATGGAAAACCTGTCTTTTAGGAAAATCTGAAAACATCTAATAAAATCCTAAAGAAAAATATTTACGTATCTTTTGACAATGAAATTTCACTCCTCACTTTAGCCCCTAGAAATCAAGTAGTAGGATATACAGGGATTCCTTCCAGCTTTATTTGAAATGGGAAAAGGATAAACAAACAAAACTATCTTGCCATGTGTACAGACATCCTGAGGCAGGGAGGGAGGGAAAGAGTAAATGAGAGAGAGAGAGAGAGAGAGAGAGAGAGTTGGAATTTTCATGCAAAATAATGAATGAGATGGAGTTCCCGTCGGGTTAAAGAGTCTGACCAGCATCCTGAGGATGCAGGTTTGATCCCCGGCATTGCTCAGTGGGTTAAGGATCCGGCGTTGCCATGAGCTGTGGTGTAGGTGGCAGACTCGGCTTGGATCCTGCGTTGCTGTGGCTGTGGTGTAGGCAGGCAGCTACAGCTCCCATTTGACCCTTAGCCTGGCAACCTCCATATGCCACGGGTGTAGTCCTAAAAAGCAAAAAAATAAATAAATAAAAATAAAATAATAAATGAGAGAATCGTGATGTAACCAATTTCTTTAACATAGCTCATTTTTATAAAACAACTGCAACAGAATCCACAGCCACAGGTATGGACATCAGGCAGCTCCCTTTAATCAGAGCCTGGGAAGTATTCGGATGAACTTGGATTTGTGGGGGTTTATGTCCAAGTAGGAGTGAGAAAACAGAGAGGATGAGGACTGCCAGTACAGGGCTGGAATGTCAAGAACACGTAACTGCTGCAGGTAATAGCACATTTCTAAGGGGGCCCTGGGAATCAGACAGGGGGTCTCCCAGAACTGCCCACCTAAAGAACAGAAAATTCAAGAATTCCTCCAGCGTCTCCTGTCCCAGGTGTCTGAGGGTCACCTTGCACTCCCACGTGGTGCTTGCTTATCTTTACAGCATCTCGTGATCCTGGGGCTGAGGGAAAGGAAAAGAAAGGCTGATGCCTCTGGTTGTTGATATGTGATCACAAAGAAGAAGACAGAAGATGCCTGCGCGATAAAACAGAAAAGAACAGTAGGAAGGAAGACAGAATTTACTAAGAAAGGGACATATACGCATGCATACAGTCACACTATGTATTGCTGCAAAATTATGTAAGCGGATATAAAAATGTGTGTAGTGAATCCATAGTGTCCTAACAAATATTTCCTAAATCAGGTAAAAAAGAACAATGATACAGCTTAGCCAAACATGATTTAGGTCACTTTTTTATTACAAAGCCTGAATTTTTATTCATTTATTTATTGCTTTTTAGGGCTGCACATGTGGCATGTGAAAGTTCCCAGGCGAGGGATTAAATTGGAGCAGTAGCTGCAGGCGACACAGCCACAGCAACACAGGATCTGAGCCGCGTCTGTGACCTACGCCACAGCTCACAGCAACACCAGATACTTAACCCACTGAGTGAGGCCAGGGATCAAACCCACCTCCGCATGGATACTAGTTTATTTTGTTACCGCTGAGCCACAATGAGAGCTCCCTTAGTTTAAAATAATTAATAAACATGAAAGTATAATAGTTACAGAATATTAAAATGATATAAGGAATAGTTAAAAGTGATTTAAAATATTTCTACTCTTTAGATTAAATTTTAATTAGCAAACTTATAAGGAAAGCAATATATATACTTTTTTAAGTATAGGAAACAAAAAAATAAAAGAATCTGTTATACATGTTAAAGCTAAAAGGGGATCGTGCTCTATTTACTGTTTCTTAATCTGTTTTGCTCTATTCCATTAACCTGCTTAACTTTTATCAAAGCGTTTATTCCCTGAAATCATCTTTAACTCACTAGCGGGCAAACTGTGAGATTAGGGACTTTACCTGTTTTTACCATGGTACAGAGAAAAGACCCTGACGCAAAGCAGATGTTGAGTAAATATAAATTATGAAAGAATAGCGTTTTTTAGGCAACTTGGTACTGTGGTTTGGTAGACAAAGAATCAACTATTATAAGGAAGTATAAAGTTATTCAACTACAGAGCTAGGGTTATACATTTAATTTTGTTTTCAAAGTTGTCACTATTAGAAGAAATGCTGTTCATTCTTGCAGCTGATCTTGGCACACGGCTTTTTTTATTGCTTTGATTTAAATTTCTAGACGAGACTGACGGGGCAAAAGGTACGCAGAATTTGAGTATCTCCATACACCTTGACAAATTCAGACATAACCTTTTTCCTTTTCTGTCAGCTGTCCATGAGTTTATCTTGAACATTTGCCAACACTATGTATTACCATTTACCTCTGCCGATTTGAAAGAGGGTAAATGGCTCCCTATTTGGTTTCCATTTGCATTTCTTAGATAATTAACAAGGCTGGACTTTATCATAGTAACTTATGAATTACTTGTTCATATCTTTTGCCAGCTTTTTTTCTGTTTTGTTGTTGTTGTTGTTGTTGTTCCACCTGGAGCATATGGAAGTTCCCAGGCTAGGGGTCGAATCAAGAGCTCAGATGCTGGCCTCCACCACAGCCACAGCAACGCCGGACCCTCAACGCACTGAACGAGGCCAGGAATCGAATCTGCATCCTCATGGATACTAGTCGGGTTCATTACCACTAAGCCATGAACAGAACTGCCCCCCCACCCGCTCCCCCTGTTTTTAGGGCCACACCCTCAGTGTATGGAAGTTCCTGGGCTACAGGGGCCAGAGATCGAATCTGAGCCACAGCTGTGACCTATGCCATACCCACAGCAGCACTGGACACTTTAACCCACTGCACTGGGCCAGGGATCGAACACAGACCTACATAGCCACCTGAGCTGCTATAGTCAGATTCTTAACCCACTCTGCCACAGCAGGAACTCCCTCGTGCCTGTTTAATGGAGACATTGTCTTTTTTTAACTGATGTATTCATTACCTTTTTTATATATATATACACATACATATATATATAGTGTTTTTTTACTGATTTATTCATTACATTATATATATTATATGTATACATATATATATATACACACATATACATATATATGTATAAAAGCATTATTTATCTGGTTCCATGAAAAATCCTGTTAAAGCTTTGCCTGTAATCACATTGTATGTATAGATTAATTTTGAAGAATCAATGTATATTCACCACACTGATTCTATGCCATGGACACAGTTCCCCTATAATTCAGACTACCTTTATGTCTTCATAATTGTCTTCGGATTTTGCAATGTCACCTTCTATTTTTATGTTATTTCTTTTTACATTTCTACTCCTGTTATTTTGTAATTGGTGTTTGTTGATGTATAAAATCATATTTTGATCTTATGTAGGCCTTTTTTACCTATAGTTTTTCAGTTGATTCTCCTGAATGTTATAGGTAAACTCACATTGTCTGCAAAAGCCTTTTTCCTTTCTATTTTACTCTTTATACTCTTTATTTTTTCCTGTTATTTTTCTACTATACCCATCATCTTTATATGTGTACGTTTCTTTCTTCCGCTTTGAATTCCAGGCATACATGATAATCTCACTCTGGATTTATTTCTCTGCATTTGTAAATTGCCTCTTCTAATGTTTATATTTTCTTTTATTTGATTTTTGAAGAAATTCAAACAGCTTTTGTCCAAAACTGGCTTTCATTCAATTGAAAATGTTTAAAACCTAATTTTTTTCTTTTTATCAAGTGATAGTTTCATTCTTTTGTATTGCAAAAGAATGTCACAGGACTCATACTAGTTTTTGTGCTTTCTTGTCTTCAAGGAGAGGCCTAGCTCCTAGAGCTAGCATATCCTAACATCAATTACTCAGCCCAAACTGAGTGTGAGGATATGCCCTTACAATGCACTGCATGAGATTAGATTTGTTCCCCCCTGGATCTTACATTGAAGGATGAGATAAGCAATGAGTTGAGGGAATCAGATCTTGGTTAAGTACCTGAGGAAAGAAGCCCTTATGCCAAAGTCCGGCTTTGCTTACATGGTTTGATTTGGCCCCATTGTTTGTCTCCTTATCTCACTCACCTGAAAATAGCACCTAGGGAGTTCCTATTGTGGCTCAGTGGTAAATAACCTGACTAGTATCCACGAGGATGCAGGCTTGATCTCTGGCCTCGCTTGGTGGGTCAAGGATCCAGCACTGCCATGAGCTGTGGTGTAGGTCACAGAGGTAGGTTGGATCCTGTGTTGCTGTGGCTGTGGTGTAGGCCAGCAGCTGCACCTCTGATCCATATGCCATACCTGCTGCTCTAAAAACCGTGTATATATATATATATATAATACAGCACCTACACTGAACCAATTGCTCAAGCCGAAGCCAAACCTGGGAATTACTGCTGACATTTACCTGTCCCTCACCACTAAAAATCCCATCAATGCAACTTCAAGGATATTTCCAAAAAATATCCATTTCACTCCTTCTGTATTGAAAAAACCCTAGTGCAAGTCACCATGATATCTTCCCAGAGTAGAATCACCCCTCCTGATGTCTCGACTTGAATTCCTGTCCCTCACATCCACTCTCTGTACAACACCCAGGCCTGTTTAAGCATCTGGATTGACTGACGGCTGTCCTTTCCTTAAAGTATTCCAAGGTCTGCATAAGGTACTTTCTTTAAAATACAAAGTCCGAACTATGGCCAAATGATCCATCGTCTAGCCCTTTCCAAAATTACTTGTTATCCTTCTGTCTTTTCTCTCTAATAGCCAGGCAGACTTCCCTTTCCATTCCAGCTATCCCAAACACTTTTCTAGCAAAGCCGCTGGTAGTCTGGTCCATTTGCCTGGACTACACTCTCTCAAACGATGACATGGCTTTTTCTCATCCTTTGGGTCTTAGTTTGTTTCAGTGCTTCAGAGGCAGGCTCCCTAAGCCAAAGCCCCACACTCAGTGCCAACTAGGTTTCTGTGTTGCACTTTTAACAGTAACTGCAACCTCCCTCGCTAGCCTCTAGTACTACAAAGGCAGTGATGTCTGGGGTTCTGAGCGACACAGTCCGGACCCAGTAGAAATGTGGATGCTGGCTGCATTAATGATGTGACTAGATTCATTCTTCTGCCTTCCTCCTCCTCCCCATGTCAGGAAATAATTCCTCTAGATTAGTATCAAGGAGAATACACTTGAGAGACACGCACACCACAGGATCTCTGCGTGGTCCCCCAAACCTCCTGATATGTTTGATAATGAAAGCTACTCATCTGACAGCATCTTTTTATTGACCATCCTCACAGCCTTGTCTCCTCTTTAGCCTTCATCGATACAGATAAGGGATATTAGTGGGATCCTGTTAGGGTACTTTTAAAAGTTTTCTTTCAACGTCCCATTACTTTTGCAGGAAGACTTTGAGTTGGAGTTCAATGTCATCCTTCAGTGTTATTGAGCAATGACAATTGCTCAAAGATAATGACATGTGGATTCTGTTTTCCAAGTTTCCAGTTCTCGAGATATTGGAATTCACAAACCAAGAGATTTAAAGTCCCGCTGCGGACTGAATCGGGTTCCCCTCAGATCCGTGTGTTGGAGTCCTAAGCCCTAGTAGCACTCCACGGGAGAGTTCTTAAACTTATACGATTGGTGGGCTTCTAAGAGGGAAGAAAAGAGGGCTCTCTAAGCACATGTGCTAAGAAAAGGCCATGTGAGTTCACGGTGTGAAGGCAACCATCCGCCAGCCAGAAAGAAAGAGGGTCCTCGGCAGAAACCATCCCTGAAAAACAATGATGAGGGACCTCTGGGCTTCATCATTGTAAGGAATGTTTCTCTTCCTAATATGGAGCTCAGGAAAACTGCCAATAGTTTTCAATTTGTAAAAGTTTATAGGTCTGTTTATATTAAGGCTGACATTTTAATTTACCTGGAAACACTGATACAGTGTCTCTTTACAAATTTAAATGTAGAAAAGGTATCTTCTTTCTGCTTTTGTAAACAACCAAATACATATTTTTTTTTGTCTAGAAGACCACATTTTTACAATAGAGGACCAAATAATAAGTGTTTCAAGCTTTCAGGACCATATGGTATCTGTCAAAACTACTCAACTCTGCTGTTGCAGAGTAAAAGCATCCATAGACAATATTTAAACCAAAGAATGAGGCTGTGTTCCAGTGAAACTTTATTTACACAGACAGGTGGTGGGTAAGATGTGGCCTGATGATTTGCTTTACAACCCTTACTCTAAGACCTGGTGTCTAAGAAAAAACTGGTGGATGAAGACAGATGTAACGTCTTAACAAAGTGCATCTATTTGCATTTATATGGAGCCAAAGAGGGACTTCCATCATAACGCATTTCAAAATTATATGGAGGAATCAAGGGCCAGCATTAACCAAGACACTCCTAAAAAACACAAGATTTATCTTATATAGTGAGTACATTTTATATATATATATATATAAAGTATATTATATATACTGGTTATAAGCTATAGTATACTTTTTGGGTGATATAGATTTAGGGAGTGATAAATAGACCAATAAAGAAAAAAGAAAGAAAAAGAAACCCCAAAAGAGATCCATGCATATATGAAAACCTGAACTAGATCAGCGGGGTCTTTTCCTATCCATGGGGACAATCATCAATACGTAATCCCAGGAAAGCAGTCAGTTATCTATGTGAGAAGCAAGAAGCAGGTCTCTGTCTTAATTGATAAGCAATTTATTCCATATGCCTAGTGAAATTTGAATACAATGCTTACTTAAATTATTAGGGTTGTATTGACATCGATGTCCTGCTCTTTCAAATTGTACTGTGGGTCTATAAAATATTAACATTAGAAGCAGCTGGGAAAAGGCACTCAATGAATTTTCTGTACTATTTTGTAACTTCTATAAATCTACAATTCTTTCAAAATAATTTTTTAAAATAGTATAAATAATATATGGCCAATAAATAATTGGATTACACTGAATCATGAACTTAAAGGTGAATAGCAAAACAATATTTTAAAACAATATAGGAGAATATCTTTAACCCTTTGTAGTAGGAATGATTTTCTTAAATAAGACAATAAATGCAAACATAAATAAATGTACTGATAAGTCCAACTATGTTAAAACAAGAATGTCAGGAGTTCCCTTCGTGGCGCAGCGGTTAACGAATCCGACTAGTAACCATGAGATTGCGGGTTCGATCCCTGGCCTTGTTCAGTGGGTTAACGATCCGGCATTGCCATGAGCTGTGGTGTAGGTCGCAGACGCGGCTCGGATCCTGCGTTGTTGTGGCTCTGGCGTAGGCTGGCGGCTACAGCTCCGATTAGACCCCTAGCCTGGGAACCTCCACATGCCGCAGGTGCGGCCCTAAAATGACAAAAGGCAAAAAAAAAAAAAAAAGAATGTCTGCACATTACAGTTTTTATCTCATTGGCACAGTTGCCACGGTAATCTTAAGGAAGAGAAAATCAGTAGGTCAATACCAGTTGATATCAGATAGTTATTACAATTTAGAAATCATATTTAATCTTAGGTCTGCCCAATTCCTAATTACTTGCTTTCAGTGTTATAATCTGTTCCTTCCCTAAAGTGATTATTTGAAAAATAACATGATCAGCCTACAATCTTGAAAAAAAAATGAATGACATAATGTGCATTCACATCTGAGTAAACAAAAGATCACCTATTCTATCTTTAAAATAACTGGAAACAATTAAAATAATGTAATTTATAATAAAATTTGCATTTTATTATGTAAATAATCAGAGGGCAAATACACTAGATCATCTCATAGTTGGATGCTTGCATCCACTTAAATTTCTATTCAAGAGAGGACAACACCATTAATTACTGGTCACACTTTTCCATAGTTTTCACTTTTTAAAGAAGGCACCACAAATAAGGATACACATATAATAAAGTTATTGTGAATATTATGGTTACAAATACAGGTTGACACGTATGTTGGATGGATGGCATGTGCCACACGAGGCATGGCTGTGGTATTATTGATACATATATTGACTTTCTAGAGTTGTAAACAACTTTTGGTAAGTGTCTGAACAAAACAAAATACATTGTTATTCAACTTACATGATGACTGTTTCTGGATCACCCATTAATATTGCAGCCCAGCAGAAAATACTTTGTGTTTCCAAAGACAATTAGGTTCGGGCTCAGACTTTCATCCTTTTGTAGGGTTCTTAGAGGTTACTTGATTGTCAAGGAGAAAGGACTTTGAAGAGCTTCTTAGTGTATGGGGCTGTTCCATGAATTTTAGTACAGATAAATCATATGGGTCCGACACACTAAAATTCAGTGTATTGCTATTCTTTGTGACAAGACAAAACAGCTCATGTTTTCCAAATAACGTTTGAGGACCCCATTGAGAACTGATGCCTAACTTAACGCCAAACTTCAAATTAATTTAATTAAGCCTGACAATATTATAGTTCCTAGAAACCATGGAAAATAATTCCTTTTGTTTGTTTGCCCTCCCACTTTCAAAGGACTCTCTAAACAACGCCTCTTCTCAAAGACCCTAAAGGTAGTCATCACTGCTTTTCAGATACATTTAACTTAAAAGGTTTTAGTGATCTGTTCCAAGTCAGAGAGCCAGAGAGGGGAAGCGTGGGTCTCAGTCAGACGTAAGTTAAGCCATCTAAGCCCCCGCTGTGGAGCGGAGCCTCGGTGAATTAGAACACATGCCATTTTCTTGGCTGAGTTCAGCACAGGGAAGCACAGCAGTGGGCTAGGGGCTTTGCTGCCACTTTCATAGCTCCTGCCCCATGGCAGCCTTCATTCTCCCCAGCCTGTACTTCGCAGTGCAGCCAGCCTGTCTCTGAGCTGTGCGCCCAGCATATCTTGAAGCCTCTGTGATATATTAAGAGACTGTGTTCACTGCTGAAGGCAACCATCTGTTACAAAGTGCTGACACATTTGTTCTGAGAGCAGTGCTGGGAAGAAAGCTACCGGAGTTCCAGTGGGGTGATGAGGACAGAAGGCAGCTGAGGCCCCGAGCCCCACAAGAAGAGGCTGGCGGTCTCTGTGGGAACTGAGCAACACCAAAAAGCTCTTATGCAAGCAGTCCAGTGGTGGGCCCTGAGCTATCCGCAAAGCACAGAGTGTAAACAGCAGAGTGTCGGGAGTGTGAGTTCGTCCTGGGAAAGCCTGCACCCGCACTGGCAAACTCCTGCTTTCCTTCTGGAATGAACAGTTCAGGTATAAAAAGACCCTGCAGCAAATTCTATGCTTAGAGACCCACCTTCTTGTAGACATAAGATAAGAACGCCCTTGTTCTCTGCTTCTTGACAGCGCGGTGCAGCAGGTGAGAATTCATGCCTTAGGGGAACCCTGGCAGGCTCTTGTAGGAGGGAGCCCTGAAGCAGGGACATTAAGGGGGTGTGTTAGGCAAAATCATGGCCCCTCAAAACTTCCGCCTCTGAATCCTGGGAACCTGTGAGTTTGCTATGTTCTGTGGTTAGGCGAGTTAAGATGGAAAATGGAATTTAATTTGCTGAAGAGCTAACTTTTGAAATGGGAAGGTTACCCTAGATTATCTGGACAGACCCAGTGTAATCTCTCGGGTCCTTTGAAGTGAAGGATGAAAGAAGTGTGTCAGAATGATGCACTGTGAGACTGAGCCAGCCCCTGGAGACTTTGAAGACAGAAGGGGTCCACCAGCACCAGATACTTGACACCCTGCAGAAGCTGGGAAAGGCTAGAAAATGGATTCACTCCCAGAGGCTCAGAAAGGCATACAGCCCTGCCAAGACCTTGGCTGTCACCCAGCGAGAGCCATTTCCAGCTTCTGAGCTCTAGAACTGAATCCCAAAAACACGGTGTTTTTAAAAGTCACTAAGAATAATTTTTCAATTTTTTACAGCAGCCATAGGAAACCGATATGGGTTTAGATAGATGCGGATGCCTGTTACATTTTTACGTGGTGGCAGACACAGAGCCATAGAATGATTTCGTGGCGAGAGAGGAAGATATTTCATGGCTGCATGTGTTTGCCTTATATGTTGAATTCTATCACAATTTGAGCTATCCCAATTTAGAGGCAAAAGGGACTATAATCAAACAAGATCCTCCTTGGGAATAACTCCAGGGCTGTGATGAGAGGAAATTGTGAATGAGGTCCAGGCACATTCACTTTGGCTCTAGGAAGAAGGGGTTTGTATCACACACTTGTCAATGGTATAGTAATTCTAAGAGAAGATATGAAGAATAATGCCTTCAAGAGGCATAGGAGCTAAACTGAAGGCAGCTGAGGCCAGCTAATGACCTTTGCTTTATTTATACATTTACCAAACATTTTAGGAGCCATGCTGAGTGTGGAGATGACAAAAAGATGGCCCAACTTAGCCTGTGTTCTCCAGAAGTTAATTGTCCAGTGAAGGATGACTAAAACACAGCCTGGCAAATGCTCTGTACCCTGGAGTAGAGAAGGGATGCAGGGAAATGAAGAGATGGAGTTTGAGTGTAACTGCAAGAGGATAATCAGCAACATTTCACAATATGATCATCTTGCCTGAGTGCCCTCACTGCATCCACGAGCACCTGATTCTTGCAACCAGTGTCATATTCGACTGCTGTAATTATTTGCTAATCCTGGCAGAGAAGGGCTGTCTTCCTTGCTTGCTTGAATTCTTAGCAACTGCTTCAGGCTGTGGCCATTCTGATGGTGGGCTGAATCAAGTCACTCACCTGCTGGATGAGTGAATGAACCACCCAATGAATGAGAGGGTGAGGGGGTCAGTCAGGTGACATTTGACCCAATGGACCTTGATGTCCAAGGAAAGCATCGGTGGGCTAGGGCGAAATATCTTCTAAGTAATGCAGACAGATTACTTACCAGATTCCAAAGATATCCCTCAGCGCCGGTCTATTCTTACATGGAGTGTCTAGAAGCTATTATGTTTGTATTTTCCATACTACAATCTCAGTCCTTCTTTCTCTCTCTCTCTGTCTCTGTCTCAGACTCTCTCTTTCTCTCTCTGTGAATGGGAGATTGGAGTCAATGGCATAATTCTCTCAGAACTGAAGTCTGTTGATACCGTGATTTTAAAACAGCTGCAAAGTTATGCTTTTATTTTTTTTTCTTTCAAACATTTAACACATGACCTAAGAAATGAAAAATATATATCAAGGAAACTCCAACATCTAATGTTCTTGAGAAGCCAGGCTTCAAGGGACTATCAAGATCTCAAGTTTCTAAAGATAAATGCTCTTTTTAACCTTTTTTTTTTACTACAAGACTTGAATCTGTCTGAATCTGACCTTCAGTTTCTTAAGAAGTCCTATCAGAGTCACTTACACATGAAGCAAATGGCAACAGGAGATCAATAATGAGGGGGTCTTGCAGCAATGAAGCCAAGCCTCCTGATACAGGCAGGTCTACAGGATGACTGACAGCATGACATTTGAGCAACTCATGAGCCTCTCAGACGCAGGAGGGAGACCTCAGGAAGCATGAGCTGAAAGCTGGCACACTGACATATGGAATCGTCTTCAGACAGAGTTGAAGCAGCATTAATGCATTAGTGTGCCAGGCAGCCACATGAGACAGGATGATTCATTTGGGGCAAGAAACATAGCCATCTAAGAGGCAGAACCCTAAAATATGACAGGTCTCACTGCTGGGGCTACCACTGTGCCCCAAAGAATGTGTGTCTTCTCTGTTAAATAGCTGCTGTGCATGCTGTCAATACTGACATTTTTTTTAAAGCACTCGGTAAAGGATGTCTTCTTTGAGATGGCAGCTTCTGGGTATTTGTCAATACAATGGACACTTAATGTCATTGCAACAAATTTGGTAAGAATAATTTGTTTATTAAGGCCTTTAAATTGTCCTCCCAGTATCTTAGCTCCTGCTGCTTTGTGGCGAGATTTAAAAAAAAAAAAAATTAGAAAAGAAAAATGAAAATGTAGATGAGGAAAAGCAAGGGCCAAAAGACAAAGTTCTGTGTATGTACTTCACTATCAGAATTCACCTTAAGACGTAGGGTTGAAAAAAAAATAGAGGGTTGATCACTAGTACTGTGAAGATGTGACAAGATAAGTTTTTGCTTATTATACAATATTATGGAAAATTGTTAACATTTCAGTGGATACGAGGTTTCAATTTCAAGGCCTCTTTAACACATTTTTACTACCATAGATAATATATTATGGCAAAACCGTGGTCCCCTAGGACTAACACTTTGATGAGAGAAAAACACTTCGAGTATAACGTATCCATCAACATTTTCAAACTATTGGAA
The DNA here is from genome assembly GCA_004024745.2 of Catagonus wagneri. Classification (NCBI taxonomy): domain Eukaryota; kingdom Metazoa; phylum Chordata; class Mammalia; order Artiodactyla; family Tayassuidae; genus Catagonus; species Catagonus wagneri. The sequence continues at coordinate 1,625,125 of PVHT020000085.1, forward strand.
AAATTCAACAAAAATCAGATTCTTCTTTTTAATGAAACCTTTTTAAGTGCACATTATATGCAAGGACTGTGAGTTGGATACTGATGATGCAATGATGGAAAGTATCTAAAATCCTGTCCTTAAGAAAAATGAGGTGGGGCTAGTGGTGCTACATCCTACGGAGTAGACGGTCAAGGACAGCAATAATTAAAATGCATTGTAAGTACTATTATTTAATGTATAAATAATGTGATATAGAACCAGGTAAGAGCAACGCCTTCTACTGTTTGGAAGAAGATTGATCTTAGGAGGCTTCCTGCAAGAGAACATGTAAAAGCTGAGTCTTGACCAACATAGAAGAGGTGGTCATTTGGAAAAAACTGAGGAGGCTGATTAAGATGAAGTCCTGAAAGAGAGACTAAGTTATTTTTTATTTTAATGTTTTATTGAAGTGTACTTGATTCACAATGTTCCGACTTGTGCTGTACAGCAAAGGGACTCAGACGTATATATATTATATATATGTGTATACATATATACACACACACATACAGACACACATACACACACACACATATTCTCTCTCTCTCTCTTTTTTTTTTTTTTTTTGTCTTTTTAGGGCCACACCCGCGGCATATGAAGGTTCCCAGGCTACGGGTCAAATCAGAGCTACAGCTGCTGGCCTACGCCACAGCCACAGCAACGCAGGATTTGAGCCAGGTCTGCGACATACACCACAGCTCATGGCAACACTGGATCCTAATCCATGGAGCGAGGTCAGGGATCGAAACCGCAACCTCATGGTTCCTAATCAGATTCGCTCTTTTGATATTAGAGACTAATTTATTAAGTTTTCAGTTAGCTTGAGAAGCATGGTGTTATTATTATTTTCCAATATTTTAGTTTTAATGCTCCTTTTCACTCAAAAGTTACTGAAAATATCATGAAGCTACCGTTTTTGTGGATTAAATTTGTCAGTATTTACTGTATTAGAAATTAAAAACAGAATTTTAAAATATATTTATTAACCTTTTTAAATAAGCATAATTAACTCATTGTCTTTTAACATAAACAACATATTTTATAAAAATGATTACATTTTTTAAATAAAAAAGCAGAGGAGTGGTATTATTTTACCACTGAAACCTGTTAATACCTGGCATAGCAGATGATGGATTTACATCTGCTTCTGTACTCGATCCATTTCAATATGTAGTTTCAGTTGAAGCTTAAACGTAAAATGTAGTCTTAGGCACAGCCCATAGCTCAAAGAAGAAAGGATATTTTAGCAGCTTTTCTGGATAACAGTGGGTCTTCTTTGATATTACACTAAAATTCAACAAATGGTAGTTTTTAAAAATTTAGTTGCAGTGTAGAATCTCTATCAATAGTGATGAGCTTTCAGTTTATTGATCGATATCATACTCGTCTATCTTACAATTTCAGTGGATCCTTGAATTGTGATTCTGGCCTTTTAGAAAATATTATTTTCTTGAGTTATGCAGATCTTTCAAAAACTGACTCATTCTACAGTATTTTAAAAAATTACATTTGTTTACATCACCACAAATCTTATTGGAAAATTCTATAAATTCTTTGAAGTTTTTAAGCTCGTGTTGCTGGATACTTATTTTCCAAAAATCTAGTTTTCACCTGAAAGCTCCAAGATTATTTTGTTTTAAAATACATAATATATAAATTCTTTATGTTTTAAAATATCCATACAATTTTTTATGAGTGCATCCAGACATTTCCGTCTTAGACTATTTCCTTATTCAGTGCAATATTAACTACAGTTGTCATCTTGCGCGTTGGATCTCCAGGTTTATTCATTTTACATAGCCGTAATTTTGCACGCCTTGACTAACATCTCCCCAGTTTCCCCCTCTTCCCCAGTCCCCAGTAACCACTGTTCTAGTCTCTGATTCTGAGTTTAAATTTTATTTTCGATTTCACATGTAAGTAAGATCATACAGTATTTGTCTTTTTCTTTCTGGTTTATTTCATTGAGCGTAATGTCCCCCCGTTTCACATATGTCATTGCAAATGGCATCATTTCCTTCTTCCTTCCAGCTAAATAACCCTCCATTGTACATATACATACACATATATGTATGTATATATGTTTATATCTGAATGTATAATATATATGTGTATATATAGGTGTGCATTTATGTGTGTGTTTGCATATATAAAAGAACATTTTTACCCATTCATACATCAAAGGATACAGGTTGTTTCTGTATCTTGGTTATAGTGGATAAGGCTGCAATGAACATGGTAATGCAGATGTCTCTTTGAGTAAGTGATTTCATTTCCCTTGGGTATAGACCCAAAAGTGAGATTGCTGGATCATGTGGTAGTTCAGTTTACGTTTGTTTGAGGGGCCTCCAACTACTTTCCGTTTACACTTTCCGTTTACGTCCCCCACCAACGGTGTGCAAGGCTCCCTTTTCTCTACATATTTGCCAACACCTTTTTTTTGTCTTTTTGATAATAGCCATTCTAACAGATGTGAAGTGATATCTCACTGTAGTTTTCATTTGCATTTCCCTGATGATTGGTGATGTTGAGCATCTTTCATCTGTTGGTCATTTGTATTTTCTTTTGAGAAATATCTATTTCGACCCTTTCCCCATTTCTTAATTGGATTTTTTAATGCTGCATTATAGGCTTGTAAATGTTTTATTCTATTTCTAGTGTGTCTCTTCACGTGATTGCTTATTTTGCTGTTGAAAAGATTTTTAGTTTCATACAATTGCATTTGTCTATTTTCACTTTTGTTGCCTTTTATGAGCTTTCGGGGTCATATGCAAAAATAACATTGCTTGGAACAAGGTCAAGAAGCTTGTTCTCTGTTTTCTTCTGATAGTTCTGTGATTTCACATCTTATATTTGTCTTTAACTTATTTTGAGTTGTGTGTGTGTGTGTGTGTGTGTGTGTAGTGATTTCTGTCAAATTTAATTCTTTTGCATAGAGAAAACCAGTTTTCCTCACACTGCTTATTGAAGAGACTGCCCTTTCCCCGTTGTGTGTTCTTGGCAACCTTGTTGAAGGTCAGTTGACCATAACTGGGTTTATTTCTGAACCCTCCATTCTGTTCCATTGGTCTGTATGTCTATTTGTTCTCTTTTTTTATGACAATACCATGCTGTTTTATTTACTATAGATTTGTAGCATATTTTGAAATCAGGGAGTATGAGGCCTATAACTTTGTTCTTTTTTTCTCTAAATTGCTTTAGCTGTTCATGGTCTTTTGTTTTTCCATAAAAATTTTAGGATTACTTGCTCTACTTCTGTGAAATGATGCAATTGGTATTCTGATAGAGATTGCACTGAGCCTATAGATTGCTTTGGATAGATGGCAGTTTTGACAGTACTAAATCTTCCAATCAGTGTGCTTGGAGTGAATATCTTCTGCTTTTTTTTTTTTGGTGTCCTCTTCAATCTCTTTCATTAACACCTTACAGTTTTCAGTGCACAGATCATTCAAGTCCTTTGTCAAATTTATTCCTATGTATTTTATTTACTTCTGATGCTGTTGTAAATAGAACTATTTCCTCAATTTCTTTTCTGTATAGTTTGTTGTTAATGAATAGAAATGCAACTGATTTTTGTAGGTTGATTTTTTGTCTACAACTTTACTGAGTTTGTTGATTAGTTCCAACAGTTTTTTGGTGGTGTCTTCAACGTTTTCCACACATAAGATCATGTCATCTGCACACAGTTTTACTTACTCTTTTTAATTTGGGTGCCCTTTCTCTCTCTCTCTCTCTCTCCTCTTTCTTCCATTCTTTTTCCCTTCCTCCCTTCTTCCTTTCTTTTCTCCTTCCCTCCCTCCCTTCGTCCTTTCCTTCACTCCTTCCTTCCTTTTTCTTTTTTTCTTTCTTTCTTTTTCTTCCTAATTTCTCTGGCTAAAACTTCCAGAATTGTAACACATAGAAATGGCAAGAGTGGGCATTCTGTCTTGGTCCTGAAATCAGGTGGAAAGCTTTCAACTTTTCACCGTTAAATATGATGTTAGCTACAGAATTGTCACTTATGGCATTACAGTCTTAAGGTACAGACTAAGTCAAGTTCCAGCAGATTTCCTCTCACGCCCCTCTTGTCCTTTTCTTTTTCCTTCTATACTCCCAGGGCATTGTTTGTTGGCTATAAACCATGCTCCAGCAGGCTGGACAGCTGGTTCACTTAATGAGGGCTGATTTGCCCAGAGAGGGAAAGAGAAAAAGCAAGAGAAGCAGCCCAGATAAGAGGAAAGATATCTTAACTCTGCTGCAGATTCTCCTGGCATTTTAGCGCTAATGAAGCAGGTATGGTTTAGTAAAGGATGCTTAGGAGATTCATAATTAGAGATTTTATAATATATTTTACTCTTTTTGGAGCAGAAACCCATTTTCAATATATAAACTATTGTGAGACTTGTGGACGTTGTCAGGCATTGGAAATGACCATCTGAGATGGGGATCTTAGCTGTCCCTTGATCTTGGTGACCGTCTTGTTTACACGGAACCTAGAGCTGTCAGCTTTCACCAGGTACATATCCTTGTGGTCAGTTAAGTCCCTGCTGCTACTCTTTCCAAGGGGAAATTCATAAAATCTTTTTCAGATAGACTTGTCAAACAGGAGAATTTGTTTAAAAGTATATTTGTTTATCAAATTACATCAGATAAACAGAAAGGTACACAAATCATAATTATACAGTTTAATAATTATCCATAAATGGACACATCCATGAACCATGATCAAGTTCCTTGCAATCTGGACCAGCTTTAAAAATTTTATTTCTGAAATGTATTCTTTTGATTTGGGTCCATAGCTACAATTGTAGACATCATTTTGCAGAAGCAGGATCTCCAGGGGATCAGAAAGCAATTGCTTTTTTTTCTCCCCACTGAGCATTCAAACCTACTCTGTGGGAAAAGATTTTTCTTACACATGAATGAACTTTAGGCCAGGTAAAATAACTTTTAATTCACTTTTTTAGTGATAGAAAGTTTTCCAATCACTTTCATTCTTGCATAAATTGTCTCAGTTCCATAATTTTCCATACTTAAAATATTTAATTTTATAAGAAAAAAAAAGAAGACATTCTAAATTAATTGGAAATGAAATTTGTTGGCTTAGGCTTACCCGAATGAAGGAATCCTGCTGTTCAGGAAAGGGTGGTAAGGCCTGCCTTCCTCACCCAATTTGAGACTGTTTTCTGATTCTTCTACGATCAGGGATGGGAGCAAGAAGTGAGGGGGTAAATGGGAAGGAAATATTTTAATTTTGCTGATACTCTCCTGAGAACTCCAGGGACCTGGTTATTATTCAAAGGTGATTCTGTCTATGTTTGATGCATAATCAAATTCTTTTAACACATTTGTGAATTTTTTTAGTGCCCTCCCAGGCTATGAAGTGGTCCTTCACGGTCCTTTACCCAGACAATTTATGTCTATGGCTGCATCTTTTAGCCTTCTGTGGTCCATCCATCAACTGGGGCCATCTTACCATTCTGAGTATCTCACATGGGCAAGATCTAAGGTTAGTGGAAAGGAAGTTCTCTCTCACTTGGCTTCCCTCTTCTCAGCCCTAACAAACATGCTGGCCTACTATGGTCAGGGGCACGCCATCCTCTGAGCACACGGACACACACGTTTCTGCCCCTTCACATTTCTCGGACAGGCATCAGACACCGGTGGACACTTACTCCCCTCTTCTCTGGTTTCCCTGACTTCCCTCATTATACGTTTTTGCAGGACGCACTCTTTTCTGAGAGGGCTGTGGAGAAATGAGAACCTGCAGTTTCATGGAACCTGAATCAGAAAAGTGTCATTTTGTCATTTCAGTATATGGTCTAAGGAAACCTTTTGAAATCTGACTGTCCAAGCAAATGTACTAGCCCCCCTAGCCTGGTTCCACCCATAGCTATTGTATGCAGATCTTCCATGTCGCTGACACTTTATTTATCAGTTGGAAGAAAATGGAATGGTCGGGAGTAAAGTCCACATGGTAGGTCAAGAGATACCTGCTTCTGAGTTAGCCCGATCTATGAATCATCAGCACACACGTATGATTTAAGCTATAGCTCCAACTAACTACATTATTCTGTCGTCATTGCTGTGTTATGTTCTCAAGTATGTACCTGAGTGATTTTTTTCCAAATGCACAGATATTATATTTTATTTATATTATGTATGTATTTTAAGTAATCCACAGATATTAAGTGCATTTTTAATACAAAATCAGCTCAAAAGCATATACAACAAATACACTAAAAATTTAGGTAGAAAAGGAAGATTTTACAAAAATGTCATTTGAGATTTTTTGACAAGAAATGCTGACTGAGGTGCTAGAAAGTGAAAAACTAAGAATATTATTAGAAAATTATCAATGTGACTAAAAGGCAAATTGCAAGCTGGGAAGAATATCACATGACAGGCAAATGATTAATGTTTTAATTATTACAAGACGATGGTAGAAAATAACAAATGTAGAGCTTTTCTTTCAAAGATATCAAAACATATGTTATATTTCAAGTTACCTAAATGGAGTAGGATTTGTATTAACTGAATAATATGAACGATAACAGGGTATGTAAATGAAGATATACATTCATTCATGAAGTTGAATGGGCCAAAATTCATACCTAGAAATCCTAATGCCCAATACCACGGTGCCAGGGGATGTTAGGTCATGAGGCAAAATCCGTACGAGTAAGATTAGGGTCCCAAAGAGTTCCCTCTCCCTTCCACCATATAAAAATGACAAGTCCACAGCTCCAAAGAGTGTCTTACTCAGAACCCAAACATGCTGGCACCCTAATTTGGGACATTCAGCCTCCAGTATTGTGAGAAATAAGTTTCTGTTGCTTTGAAGGCACCCAGTCTTGCTATTCTGTTATAGCAGCCTGACCAACTAGCACAGGGAGAAAAGGACTCGTAAAGAAGACCCTAAATCAAAGCCTAGTAAATACTGATAAATGCTCTTCATCAAAAGTAATTTAAATTTTTATTTTATTTTATTAGAGTATAGTTGATTTACAGTGTTGTGTTGATTTCTGCTGTACAGCAGAGTGACCCAGTCATATGTACATATTTAGACATATACACTTTTTCTCACACTATCTTCCATCATGTTCTATAACCCCACAAAAAAAATAAAAACATTCAGGAGTAGTTTATAATTGTTAATGCCTAGTTTTAACTTTATAAAGCTTATAAATAAAGAGGGCTTTGGAAGATCCAGAAAAAGTAATTTATATGTACTTAAAAGCAAACTTAAACGATCAAGACCTGCAGAAAATATCATCTGTGAATATAACAAAGAGTAGAGTAAAACATAATTTAAAAATTATAAAAAGATAATAACCACCAAAATTTGAAAAAATAACAATAATGATATAAAATACTTGGTAATGCAAGCATACGTCATTTCATTGTGCTTTATTTTCTCGTGCTTCACAGATAGTATGTTTTTTATAAATTAAAGGTCTCGTGTTGGAGTTCCCGTGGTGGCGCAGAGGAAACGATTCCAATTAGGAACCTTGAGGTTGTGAGTTCGAACCCTGGCCTCTCTCACTGGGTTAATTAGGATCTGGCATTGCTATGAGCTGTGGTGTAGGTCGCAGACACGGCTCAGATCTGGCATTGCTGTGGCTGTGGTGTAGGCCGGCAGCTGTGGCTCCAATTCAACCCCTAGCCTGGGAACCTCCATATGCCACGGGTATGGCCTAAAAAAAAAAAAAAAAAAGTCTTGTGTTATCAGATGATGGTTAGCATTTTTTAGAAATATTTTTATTTAAAGTATGTGCACACATTTTTAGGCGCAGTGTTATTGCACCTGATAGAGAACACCACAGGTAAACGTAACTTTTATGTGTGCTGGGAAACCAAAAAATTTGTATGACTCCCTTTGCTGTGTATTCACTTTATTGGGATGGCCTGAAACATAACCCACAATATCTCTCCAAGATCTCCTTTAGGAAAAGTTGTTGAACTTCGCTAATATTGCAGAATATGCAAACTAAATCAGAGTTTATATTTCCACTGGTAAGGCTAGTAAAACGTATAGTTTTACACCATCGTTGTTAAGTGTGAGTAATGCATATCTCTGTGCACTCATGGTTAACTGTCATTTTATGTGGTCCTTGAAAGGAAAACAGAAAAAGAGAAAACCCTGCCATTCAAGAATTCCACATGCGGAGCCTTCATTAAGTCAGAGAGGCATACTCAGACGTGTTACCAAAAAACAAAATCAAATATAAGAGCTGAATAATATTGTCGTGTGAGCACAGGTTATATTCGTTGCACTGTATTTGAATTATCTAAGTACAAATTGAAACTATCCAATCAAGTAATAGTCTATTTTTTTGGTCTTAAATGTGATGCAGTTGCCATAGAAACTGTCCCCCTCCCAAGAAATTTTTTAAAAGAACACCTGTATCGATACATATACATCTGAAATACGTAAGCCCTTACAACACAGTGTGCTTTAATCTCTTCTATATTAATTTCGCATTTCCCCTAAAGATTAGGATTAATAATGTATCTAACTATATCGCTGTAGATAAAAATGTCTCCTTTTATGCACAGTTGTATTTTTCATGATTTCCTGGGAAAGCAAAACAAAAATTCAGAACAAATACCTTTGAAATGATGGCTTTTATTTTATTTTATTTTTTTGTCTCAATGGAAGGGAAGGAAAAGGAGAGAAACTGCGATTTTGAGGAAGAAGGGATACCAGAATGCAGCCTTGGTTAGCGGAAGTCTATTAAAGAAATTTAAAATCCACCTGGCACCCAGATATAAAAGGCGATGAAGATTAGCTGCAGTGCTGACATTTCCTCCTGGATGCAGAGCACTGCGGTGACTCACTCTTCATCGCTATGCTGGTCTGTGTTTCCAGCACAAGACTTTATTAAGCTTAAAACAAATGCGAAAGCAAAAGGCAAGGCCGGTGTCGGGGTGGTCCTGGCGAATCTCGGTGGCCTGTCATGGTGACATGACCCGGATGTGACCAGCTGGAGGCTCCACCGGCAGATGTGTCTAACGACAGGGCCCTCGGAAGGCTCTATATAGAAACGAAATTAGGAGTCACTTAAACACCACCGAGGCTATGTTCACAGGCACTAAGGTGACATGAAGGATGCCTGAGAACCAGGCTCAGAGAAGCATAATTGGCAAAGTAAGGGATTTTAATAGGGTGTATAAAAAGGTGTGTGGGGACAGAGAGCTGCAATCTCTTCTATGTAGTTTTCTAGTAGTAGTAATGTGTGTGTGTTAAATGCAAGCATGGGTAAATCCAGTTCAGCCTTTGGGGAACAGCAGCAACACCAAATATAAAGTGATCAGAAAATCCTAGGGGTGTGTGCTTTAAAGTGCATTTTTCACAAATGAAAGTTGTCAGGTTGCAAGTCAAGATTGTGCCTGAAGGCTAGACCAGACTGAGGTTCCCTGGAAATAGATTCCTAATTCTTCTATACGGTGATATCACACTGTTCTCTGCCAGGGGTGTGGTGTGTGCGCACACGTGTGACCAGGGGGAAGGGGTGGATGCATGAAGAATGAGGACCAGGAGACTGCTACGCATTTTCCATAGGGCTCATCAGTGGCACCTAAATTCCTAAGTAAAGGAATGCTCAGGATGGAAACCTTGTTGGCAGAACTTTCCTTGAAGCTGCACAGCATGCCTGCTCCTTAGATTGTGTGCTTATTTAGGCTGGTGTGAGGAGCTAGCTGAGATCTCCTAAGCCCTCCAAAGCTCTCCTCTGCATCCTCCTCCTTGCTGATGGAGCAACATCCCCGGGTACTTAACCTGAATGTGCGGTAAACGACCATGAAGTCACAAGGACCATGGCATGATATTTGGAGCTTAAATGGCTCCTCTGGTCTCGATACTCTGCTCTTTCCATTTAGAATCTCCAAACCTTCCATTTTCCCACCCCAAGCTGAAAACGATGAACATAAAAGTCACAGATTCATACTGTACTACGTAATTATGTGCAAAAATATAACTGGAAAGATAACGGTGCCTAGATTACGTAGCACGCAAGCTCCTCTCAGTAGGTGCAAATCTTATTTTGCAAGGGTTTGTGAGTTTCAATTTTCTTCCGAAAGGTACCTTGCAAATGGCATGAACTGTGTCAAGCTTCATTTCAGAATACATGGCAGTCACTGGTTCTGCTACTTGCTGCTTCCATGTCCTTTCTTAACATCTTTGTACCTCCATAGACGTCTCTTATAGGATTATTGTAAACATTATTTGAAAGTATAAAGATGATGTAATAAGAGATTTCCTATTAAAAAGTAAGCACTTAGTAAACGTCAGATATTATTATTCATATTACAGAATAATGGCTTAAAAAAAATCCACCAGAGCCTTATATACATAGCATGACAAATGTTCATGCTAATTGGTTTTTATTTTTTTGGCTATGCCCAAGACTTTTGGCATGTAAAAGTCCCTGGGCTGGGGACTGAACTCAAGCCACATCTGTAACCAGAGCCACAGTAGTAACATCTCCAGGTCCTTAACCCACTGAGCCACCAGGGAACTCCAACATTGCTAAGGCCTCCACTGGGGAGGCTTGAAACTTACCCAGTGAGATGCTGCATTGTATCCCAGTGGGAGGTCATTAAAACACTTTGAATTCTTCGCTTTGAACAGCTTTCAAAACCTACAGATTTTTTAAATAATGAGAATCCTGATTCAATAAGAGGCATGGTTTCTGACTTCATTTTTATTCCTCAAAAATGACAAATGGAGTATACTAAGTGGCAGACACCATGGGAGATATATCCATGAATAATGAACTCTTCCCGCCTGCCCTCATGAAGATGACAATTTAGAATCCAAATTGATAAACAGGATGATTAACTCAGTTGCCCCTTTTCTGATAAAAATCAGACTTATATTTATGGCTTACATAGAGCCAACGCTGCACTTCTAATGGAGCGTTTCAAAATACTTTAATTCTGAAAATAGAGTCAATGAGAAGAATAAGATATATATGTTTGTCATGGAAATAAAAAACATAACTTACAGAAAGTGAATTGCTAAGTACCCTTGGTGGGGCTGGCGCTGTGCCTCTGCTACAGCTCAAAGGGGAACCCAGAGCCTCACAAAAAACCCTCAGATGTGTTTGTTTTTACTTCCTCAGCTGAGGTAACCTCAGGTCTGTACATAAGAGCCCGATAGCTATCTGTCCGTCAGCCTTAGCATCTCACTGTTGTTGCTGCTCTTCCCTCAGTAAATAGATGTGCCTGCTTCATTTTCCCTTATCCCTTTTTTTTTAAGTTTCATTGAAGTTCAGTTAGTTGGCAAGGTTGTGATGATTTCCGCCGTACAACCAAGTGACCCAGTCATACATCTGCGCATATCCGTCTCTCCCAGATCCTGCTCCCACGTAGCTTGTCACAGAACACTGGCTAGACTTCTCTGGGCCATGGCTCCACACGCCACAGTGTGCATACACCAATCCCAAACCTCGTCCTTTAGAGGAGGGACTGTGTTCTTCTGGTGTTTATACAAGACTTAGCAAGGTGTTTGCTCAAGAAGAAGGCAGGTACGGTAGTGGGTCTTTATCCCGAGAATATGTGTTAAGGTCCTCAGTGGATGCCTGAAACACTGGAGCATACGGAACCCATGCACTATGTACTATATTATATACTATACATATATAAACCTGTGTACACATATGAGTCTATATGTACATATGCATAACTATATATATATATATATATATATATATATACACACACACACACACACTATGCATATACATATACATGGATAGTGCAGAACCCATATACTGTATACTGTGTATCTACATGTATATGTATAAACCCGTATGAGTATATATGCATATACTATATATATATATATATATATATATATATATATATACACTATGCATATACATGTCTATGGATAGTACAGAACCTGTATGCTATACACTACATATATACTATGTAACATATATTATTTTTATTTTCCTACACGTACATACCTATGATAGAGCTTAATTTATAAATTAGGTTTATCAGGAGTTCCCGTCGTGGCGCAGTGGAAACGAATCCAACTAGGAACCACGAGACTGCGGTTTCGATCCTCAGCCTCGCTCAGCGGGTTAAGGATCCGGCATTGCCGTGAGCTGTGGTGTAGGTCGCAGATGTGGCTCAGATCTGACGTTGCTGTGGCTGTGGCGAAGGCCGGCGGCTACAGCTCTGTTTAGACCCCTAGCCCGGGAACCTCCTCCATATGCCACAGGTGCGGCCCTAAAAAGACAAAAAGGCAAACAAATAAGAAATAGTAAGAGATTTACTAAAAAAAATTCAAATAGAACAATTATGCAAATAAACTGTGATACATGTTATTGAATGCGGTCTCTCTTTCACTCTAAATGATCAGACCTGGCGTTGCTGGGGCTGCGGTGCAGGCCTGCAGCTGCAGCTCTGATTCACCCCCGGGCCTGGGAACTTCCATATGCTGTAGCTGCAGCCCCAATAAGAAAATAAAAAATTCTCTATGCCTAGCTATATATATTGTGAGGTGGCCAGTTAATGTCTGTTTAACTCTGAGTCCAAAGATCCTTGGATCTTTACAAACCAGGAGGGCAAATATTTTCCACTGAGGGACAAGTGTGGATCGACTCAGGAGTTGGGGTTTTTAGGGGTAGTGAGGCCAAAGAGGTTTTGCTACCCGATTCCTAGTGGAATCCTTTAAACAACAACCACAATCACCACCCCAATAACAATTACAACAACAAAACAACATTGTTCGTCATTAATATGAGGGAAAATTCACCCTAAAATCTCTGTGAGGAAATCAGAGGAACATTTCCAGTATATTGACCGTGATCTCCTATTGTGCACTTTACTGAGATTCTTCTGTAGCATTTCTGATCATTGTGGGTATCAGCTGGGTTGATCAGAGCCAAATAATACAAAAGATGCAAAAGTCTCCAGTATATTGCCCGTAACTTCCTCTTGTGTACTCTACTAAGGTCATCTCTAGCATTTCTAATAATTGCGGGTATTCAAATTGGGTTAATCAAAGCCAAATAATATGAGAGATGCAATCAAATAGATTTCCCTTCCTAGTAAGTCCTATTTCCCTCGACAGCCATCTAATAACCTTGGTCCCCTGTGAAAATAGAGGCAAATGATGGAAGGTAATGAAGCCCACCATAACACGATTGTTCACCTGTTATGCTTAATGAGGCTTATGTTATATTCCTCCACTTTGTGCAGGGTCTAAAGCTGGCCGATTCATTTAATCAGGACCCTGATACATAGCACTGCTATTTTCCTCCTGGTAACTGCTAGCCACCAATTTACCTTGATGAACTTCAGTGAATCTAAACAATGAATAAAAGGGACACGGAATCAGTTAGATAGTACCATGAGAGTTCTTTACAAGCCGGTTCACAGTCATTACAAGGTTGCATCCGTAATATGTAGCAACAATTTGCCAACCTGTACAGCTCTATCTCTCCCGCTGTTCTCTCTACTCTGTTATACAAGCTAAGCTTTTTCTCTTGATTTAGTGCTCAAAACCATTTTTATCCAATTCATTAAAGGGTAACTTAAGACAAACATCTTTAGCTGGTGTTTTGTTTGTTTGCTGAGATTCAAACAATCAAGAAAAATCCTTAATTCAAACTTCATGCTTGCACATGGTTTTTACAAAATGCTTACACTGCATCATCACGCAGATAACCATGGATATGATGGTGGATGAGTGCTCGTTTCTAAACAGCCTGGAATGTCTCTTGTCGATAGGAACTGATTATTTCTGTCTTACACAAATGTGAAAGAGCCTAGACCATGTACTTGAGCTCCAAGTTCAACCCCTCAGTTTGCCAATAAGACTGGTTCTTTCCACATTATGTGTAATCTTGCTTATTTTTTTCTTTTTGTGACCACATCTGTGGCATATGGAAGTTCCTGGGCTAGGTGTTAAATGGAGTCACAGCTGAGGCCTACGCCACAGCCATAGCAACACCAGATCTAAGCCTCATCTGCAGTCTACACTGCAGCTTGAGGGAATGCCAGATCCTTAACCCACTGAGTAAGGCCAAGGATCGAACTTGCATCCTCACAGAGACAGTGTTGGGTTCTTAACCTGCTGAGCCACAATGGGAACTCCTAGTCTTATACTTCACACACCTTGAATTGATTTAAAATTCACCCTCTATCCTCACGCCTTCTTCTAAACATATCAACACCAGTTACACTGTAAATAAATACAGTAAAATAAAACCATAAGCATTTCTGCTTTCTCTTCTATCTTTTCGAAGTAACTCTTTCAGTGCTAACTCTTACCAACCCACACAAATTGTTAAGGAAAGAACATGTCACATAAATCAAACCCATTTAGTTGTCTTCTAATTTGGTATCAGTGAAGAGTGATGGTGGGACTGAAGCCAAGATATTAACCAGGATGACCTTCCTAGTTTTTTCATACACTTTCCCACCAAGACTTTCACTGCATTAGAGTCTCAATATAAGTAAGACTCTGGAGTTAAGCAAATAAGTAATTTAGAAGAACCTGGCATCTTTCCTCAACATCCATATCCATAACTTCTTATACTAAGCTTTAAAGCTTTTTTCATCAATAAAAGAAAGTCTGTGTGTGCATGTGGGTGTGGGTGTGTGTATGTGGGTGTGGGTGTGTGTGTGCTCTTTTATACTGAATACTTGCCAGCATATTAGTCAATATTATTTTCACTTCAGTGAATGATTATTTGATACTACACTTGATCTTAGCCAAAAGGCCAAGAAGCAATTCGTGAATGATTATTTGAAATATTCTTTACTTACAGATATAAATTTCAACTCATCACTTAAGTAGTATAAAAATTAGACATATTTCCTGAGTCAAATTGTCGTATAATATACAAAAAATTAGAGAAACATATAATATAGTCAGGCTAAAACACAAACACACACTAATAATAATTACCACTGTAACAAACAAGGTGGCTTCTCAACATATTTTCATAATTGAACTCATTTGTCTTGCAGAGAAATTCTTATATCTGTTTAACTGGATTCGCATGCCGTACGTGGGCTAAGATGTCGTGGCATAGGTGACAGCCTTCCTGCCATCGTACTTACATTTTCACTTCCACTGTGGCTGATCCCAGACTTCATCTTGACCTCTTGTCCCTTATTCCCTCTACTTTCCCCCTGGTTACTGTCTTTCTCTTCCCAGTTGGTTTGGAATCACTGTCTATCACCACAACCATACTTTCATTTATATCTTCAACTTCATTGTCCCCTTATTCCACCATACGATTCACCTGGAAAAGCTCATTTCTAGAACAAGGGTAGGATGACCAGTCATTCTGGTTTCCCAGGACCTGAGAAAGTGCCAGACAAATCAGGATGGTGAGTCAACATAAGATCAATGGTCCAACCACTCACCTTCAATATTCTTTGTACATTTTCCTCTATGGTCCAGCTCATTCCTGGGAATTCTTTCTGCTTGACATTACCAATGTCAAATCTGAGGGGGAACCGCTAATTCCAACCTTTCTTGGTGCTGCAAAATCTCCCCAGGCCTTCTCTTGAAGTAGTCTGTGGGACCAAGCATTGCTCTACACTTCCTAACACTGTGATTTCAAGTTTAGTAGGTTCCTAGTTTACCGCCTCCAATCAGCATGTGCCAGTAACCACAGCCTTTTTCCCCAACTAGACATAATTTTGAAGCCTGAATTTTCCTCTTGCTCTCAAGATTTTCTCTCTCAGCTTAATATCAATTATCCTGAGACTATCTGAAAATTAAGTGTAAAGCAGGGAAAGACTCTCAGGGACGAATCTCTATGAATAATTTTTAAATCTTAATGAACATTTGTTGTCCCCAATTCTTTTCTTTCAGTTTTTGCCCTGCTCGTTGGGATCAGGAGGTAGCTGTATTATCAGACCTTTCAAAGCCCCAGTGTTTTGGATTAATTTTATTTTACGTATTCTCTCAAGCAGTTTTTGCCTGGGCTCACCTCTTTCTTTCGACGTCTTACTAAAAGCAGAAAGTAAAATTAAATGATACCTTATTTTGACTCTCACCAACCCTTCCCCTAGACCACACTTCAGTAGGTATGTGGGTTGTGTTTCAAGTTTCAATAGGTGACATTTTACCAAATGTTTTGCCACTGTGTATAAAAGGTCCCCTCTTCCCAACCCACATCAGTTTCCCCATAGTTTCCCTTCTCGTCACTAAGATCATTTCTATTACGCAGCATTTCAGTTCAAAGTACCCATTTTTGCACTCTTTGGTATAATTAAAGAGTTAATTAGGTTGAGAGAAAGAGGATAACCTAACTGAAAAGTAATTAAGAGGAAGGGATCTATCCCATATACCCACTGTATGCCATAGTCATCCCAGACATTTTATCCATCCAATAAGAGAAGAAGGGTAGAAGGCATAATTGCCTCATTTTTCCTTAGCCTGGGAATAATTCACATCATTTCTACTTCTCCACTGCTGAGAACTAGCCACGTGGCCACATATGAACGCGTGGAGAGGTGGAAAGTGTTCTCTTCTGATGTGCAGCCATCTAGGAACAAAAACCCCAGCCTCCAGAGGGAGAAGCACAGCCAGAATCCACAGCATTGCTTGAATCAGACGTGTGTGCCATCTTTTACATTTGCTCTATCATTTGTCAGAGAAGCAATGTCCACTTGCACTAAACTTATTTTCTAACTTTCTCTAATTCATCAACATCTCCCCATTCCCAGTGCCACTATTCACAGGTCAGCCCTCTAAGATTTAATTTGTGTTACATTACTGAGATTTGGCCATACTCTCCCCTCCATCAGTGCACTGAGCTGTGTTTCTAAGCCACAGCTCATATGGTCCAGTCACCCCCCTCCTTTTAAAAAGACTCCAAAATTTCCCCATTGCTCTCCATCATCTTCTGCCTCCTCTCTCATCACTCATTCACAACTTCTTCCCTCCAGCTTTCCTGAATCACTTTTAGATCCTTGAGCTGAAAATGCTGTGCTCTTTTTTCCACATCTGAGCCTTAGTATGGTTATTTCTTCTTCCTGGCACACTCCTCTCTCCATGTCCCCCCCAGTCATTTTGCCGGGATAACATATACAGTCCATATCTGAGAGGGCTCACTTTAAACATCATTTCCTTGGGTATGCATGATCTCCTAACCCCAACCCCCAGATTCTGGTTAAATTTTCTTACTTTGTCTCATAGTAGCTTTCCTTCTGCCCGATTGGTACTTATTGGTATGTATTATAACCACAGTATGTGTCGGTATGTATTATAACCACAGTATGTATCGGTATGTATTACAACCACAGTATGTGTCGGCATGCATTATAACCACAGCATGTGTCAGTATGCATTATAACCACAGTATGTGTCGGC
>PVHT020000085.1:1642577-1734891 GCA_004024745.2 Catagonus wagneri
ATGCATTATAACCACAGCATGTGTCAGTATGCATTATAACCACAGCATGTGTCAGTATGCATTATAACCACAGCATGTGTCAGTATGCATTATAACCACAGCATGTGTCAGTATGCATTATAACCACAGCATGTGTCAGTATGCATTATAACCACAGCATGTGTCAGTATGTATTATAACCACAGTATGTGTCACCATGCATTATAACCACAGTATGTGTCAGCATGCATTATAACCACAGTATGTATCAGCATGCATTATAACCACAGTAAGTGTCGGTATGCATTATAACCACAGTATGTGTCAGTATGTATTCTAACCACAGTATGTGTCAGTATGTATTATAACCACGGTATTTGTCAGTATGCATTATAACCACGGCATGTATCGGTATGCATTATAACCACGGTATGTATCGGTATGTATTATAACCACGGTATGTATCAGCATGTATTATAACCACAGTATGTATCAGTATGTATTATAACCACAGTATGTATCAGTATGTATTATAGCCATGGTATGTATCAGTACGTATTATTGCATTTCAGTGTGGATTCCCCTAGGATACTGGAAGTGTATGCCTTTCCCATATATTTGTATCTGTGGCACCCAGTACCCTTTTGTGTAGCTAGTAGATTTTCAGGGACTATTTCTCGCCTTGACTTCGATTTAACTTCCAGACATAAAGTCTCAGAACAGTGGCTCAGATTATTTGCCAGTTACGAACAGAATAAAATGGTTAAACAAGGTCAAACTTTGTACACGTTTAAATTGGAGTTGGTAGACTGAATCTCATATGAGAAATCTTTCAACAACATTATCAAAATGAATCAAACACTTTTATAAGCAAATGCAAATTGAGAAAACCACATAAATAGCTTGTGAGAGAAATTTCACGTTTACCTTGCCATCAAGGTAAACTAAATCTATCTGGTATAAAATACTTAGCTAATCATAAAACTACATAAAATATATTTTAGCTATAATTGATTCATATGTTTTGAAATCTGATGAATTTAGAAACCAAATTGTTCTCTTTTTTTTTGCAATAGTTACCGTATCTATCCTCAGTATGTGCAGGTGAATCTAGTGTCACTAAATTCAGGAAGAATAAAGAAGAAGGTAAATTGTACACACTAGAATTACATCTTGGCCACATATAAAGTAAAATATTTTAGTATAAATATTAATAACTTGGGAGTTCCCTTTGTGACTCAGTGGTTTAAGAACCTGACTAGTATCCATGAGGATGTGGGTTCAATCCCCAGCCTCGCTCAGTGGGTTAAATGATCTGGCATTGTCGCAAGCTGCGCAGGCACGGATTTGGCTCAAATTTTGTGTTGCTGTGGCTGTGCACAGGATGGCAGCTGCAGATCCACTTTGACCCCTAGCCTGAGAAGCTCCATGTGCCACAAGTGTGGCCCTAAAAAGAAAGGAAGGAAGGAAGGAAGGAGGAGAGAGAGAGAAAAGGAAAGAAAGAAAGAAAGAAAGAAAGAAAGAAAGAAAGAAAGAAAGAAAGAAAGAAAGAAAGAAAGAAAGAGGAGAAATATTAATAGCTTATCTTAAAATGCTTTGCATATTTCTTTGCAGCTTATAAGATGACAGATAATTCAAGAAAATATAAAGAACTTTTCATATTATTTTATTCTTCTAGGAGTAAGAGACTTTTAGGGTTAACATAAAATGAACAAATGAAAAACAACTAATTTTTCAAGAATCCTACTATTTGAAAAAAACATCCTACTGTTTGAAATTAAGAACTTCTTTCCATTTTTTCTTTTTTCTTTTTTATCATTATTAAAGTATAGTTGATTTACAATGTTTCATCAAGTTCTGTTCTACAACAAAGTGACCCAGTCACACACACTTCCCTGTGCTGTGCAGTAGATCCCACTGCCCGTCCATTCCAGATATAAGTTTGCATCCCCAAAATACTTTTTTGCTCCTAAGATGTGTTAGTTATGACACTGTGAAAATAAAGTCTCTGCCTTCAGAAAGTTGATTGAAAGAAAAGTAGAAGTAAAAACCAGCTCACTGAGCATTCCCGTACAACGTGGTGAGCACAGAGGCACGGTGCAAGGTCACTTGCCTCCTGGTGAGTTCTTACAGCTGGGGCTTGGCCCCACAAAGTTTGGGTCCCAGAGTCCATGCTCACATCCTCGTGGGGAGAGCTGGTGACGGTCACACTTTACTAAATTGCAAGTCAGACTGTGAGTACGAACGACTAAACTGAATGTTTGTGGATCCGCACATCATTTTGGACTACTCGCCTCTCTTAGGTTCTCTCTCTCAATCGCTCTCTTTTATTCATCAAGACTTTTTTTTTTTTTTTAGGGCTACACCTGTGGCACGTGGAAGTTTCTAGGCTAGGGGTCGAATCAAATCCGCAGCTGCGGGCCTACACCACAGCCACAGAAATGCGGGCTCTGAACCGCGTCTGTGACCTTCACAGCAGCTGGTGGCAATGCTGAACCCTTAACCCACTGAGCGAGGCTGGGGAGCAAACCCAAATCCTCATGGACCCTAGTCAGATACATAAGGTGCTGAGCCACAACGGGAACTACAAGTCATCAAACTTTTTATTTGTTTGGAAATAACTTTACAGTCATATACAGTCTAAAGAAATAATACAGTGTGTGTGTGTGTGTGTGTGTGTGTGTGTGTGTGTGTGTGCGCGCGCGCGCACGCACACGCGTGCACATCTGTTGTTTCTGCATTGCTAACTCCGTGTCTTGGCCTCTCCAGCCACAGATCCACCCACCATGAGCTTTTGATGCTCACAGCTTTTTGCCTGGAAACCCCTTCGCTCTGCCTGGGACAGCCCAGAGGCAGAGGCACAAGCAGCAAGAGGAAATGAAAAGAAAAAGACATTGCCAATGGGAAGGCTAAATGGTGTGCTTAGTAGATGGAACAAAAAAAATTCTCAAGGTCAAGAGAAGTGATGTGTGTCAGGAAGGAATGACGAGTCAACCAGTTCAAGTGCTGCTGAGAAATCATGTGAGGCCGAGTGAGGTGAGACTTGCTGGCAGGACTGACGGTGCTAACCTGGATCCGGTGCGCGGCTGACGAGATGCTGCCACCAGCTGACCAAGGCCAGCGCCCACATCCGCAGGACACGGGCTGCTGGAAACATGTAAATCTTCCAGAGCTGCCATTCTTATAAAATTATTTGCTGAGCTTGGCCCCCCTACCAGGAAATTTATTAAAGTCTGTCGTTCATTTCCTTGTTGACTTTAAGTACCCGAATTCTCACTGACAGGCAGTAATGACTATAATTAAAGGCACCACCTTTTAGCAACAGATGCCTTAGTTGACAGTGGAGTTGTAAACACAATCCCAGGTAATGATTTCATTTTTGTGAGCTGGCGTATAGACCTATATTTATGTACATGTCAGTGTGCAGATGCACATGTGAAATGAAATGTAGTAAAAAATACCAAATGATTTTTTTCTGGGTGTACACAACAAGCTTAGAAAAGTATTATCATTTCTTGAAGTTCATTGCCTGGGAGTTTGTACACTGTGGAGAACAAACATATCACTGAGGAAAGCTACACATATCTGCAGAGTTCTCTTGTTTATGGTCTCTGTCTTTCATGTACAAACGGGATAAAGATCTAACCTGTGCCATTGCTGTTCATTTATATTTTTTTCTTCCAGGAGGACAATGTGAGGTTTTGAGGCTTTAAAAAAAAATTTGCTCTTATGAAAAATCAAAAAATTAGCCAGAAAAAGGAAAGTGCTTAAAATAAATTACACAAGTAAGAGAGAGTTGCAGGATTTGTGGTGGATACATTTTCTGTATTTTAAAATTAAACTTTAAAGCAAAAAATCTTAGTAAAATAAGTTCAATGCAATATGTAAATTTTCCTTCCAATATCTAGAAACTCACAAAAATAAGCTTATTATCATTTCTTTGCTGCAAGTAACTAAAGAAATAACTATTTTTAACCATTCACACTGGGCACTTGCTGCCATTCCTTTCCCAAGAATTCATGGGTCAAAGTCTCCGTCTCAGCAGATCTGTCCTTACTCCTGTGCCTGATCAGTATGTGTCACTCGGCATAGAATGCAGTCCCCATTTTCATCAGCAAGCAGGTGCCATGTACGCAACTCACTTCTTAGAAGAATGTGCTTTAGAACGGTATGTTCTGTTCTGCTTACTTGACCAATACTAGATTATATTTAAAAATCTCAGATTTAGCCTCTGAGTCTTCAACAATGTAACAACTACTCAGTGATTTTTTTTTTTTTTTTAATGGCCACACGTGTGCAGCACATGGAAGTTCCTGGGCTAGGGGTCAAATCGGAGCTGCAGCTGAGGCCACAGCCACAGCCACAGCCACATCAACACGGGATCCAAGCCACATCTGCGACCTTTGTTGCAGTTTGCAGGTCCTTCACCCACTAAGTGAGGCCAGGGACAGAACCCACGTCCTCACAGACACTATTTTCATATCTCAGCCTGCTGAACCACAACGAGAACTCCTCTGTGAATTTTCTTTTGCTCCATTATACAGTAGAAAATAAAAGCCCAAGTTGATGCACATAGACAGATACAGATGGATATAAATGAATTTTTATCATTAATTCCCTTATAGGACATCACTTATTATCTTTTTATATTTTCATCTGGAAGACAGACTAGACTAGAAGCTAAAGACACAATTCTTTGATTCTTTTCCTTAGGGGGTCTGGGAAATAAAACATGAAAGAAGAGAGAAAAAGAAAACTTTAATACACGTTTACTATGTACCAAGATCTGCACCAAACTAGCTCTTTCCATGTGTTCCGCCTCAACGGATTCTTGCGGCACTGTGGCAGTGCTCGCATATTATTTTTGCAGGCAGCAAAAGTGAGGCTCATAGAGCTTCTGTTTCTCCTAGTAAATATTATAATCATAAAGACCCTTCTGACACCAAAAATGCTCATTCTGTGATTTCCCTAAAAAGAAATAATTTGAGGATATAGCGCATTCAAATTTTTTATTCTGTGATTTCCCTTAAAAAAAGCAATTTGAGAATTTATCCCATTATCTACTATAAGACAAATTGACATTTAATATTGCCTCAAGATTTTGTACTAAATGTTAAAATCTCCATGTTCCCCCCCCCATACCCCGAAGCATGTGTTTTTATACTTGAAAGTGATTGCTTCTCTGCTGAGTTCCTGAATCAGAACTTACAAGCGGAAAGAACACAGTTATCATGAAATGTTGACTTCAAATGTATACTGGCAAATGCAGGGTTCTACCAAAATAATTTTCTTTGTTCCATTGAGTCTGTCCTGGCAAATGACCAGAGATTTAAAGTAAGAGTTCTCTATTATTTCTATGTTTTAATATAATGACATTCGTATCTCATTATTTACACTGTTTAAAACTGAAATAACCAAAATGCCCAATGATGGCAGATTAATTTAATATATAATAATACCAATATCGACAAAATACCACAGTCTTACATAGTTAAAGATTATTAGATTACATGGAAAATATTCAAAATATTAGATTAAACTATGACCACAGTTGTACACAGGAAATGGCCATTATTCCAGGGTGCGTATGTGAACACGCATACACACACAGAATTACATACACGTATTTCAAGAAATATTGCAGTTCATCCATGCTCTGGACAGTGGGAAATCACTTGATATTTTCACACAAGAATAGTCAAGATCACATGTGTTGGCCAAAAAAAAAAAAGAATCTGACCTCACAGTGAGGCATTTATCACAGGGGGCAAAGCTGGAGAAAGGGTAGTAATTAGGACATTACTGAATAGACCAACTTTTTTATTATTTTATTTTATTTTTAGGGGAGTGCAGATGGCAAAAACAAAAAAAGGAGGAAGCAGCACGGGCAGAATCTGTGTCACCACAGATGCAAAAAGCTGGGTGTCTGTATGTTTGTATATCTTCAAGGACGCACCACTTTGAAAGGAGTCTAAGAGCTCCTCGAAGTCAGCACTTTGCTCCCCAAAGTCAGCTTCCTCGGGTCTCTTGTATTCAGTTTCATAGGCATGTCATTTCTGTGTTTGGTTAAATAAGCATCGATATTTACATGAAGACATGTTGAACCAAGTTCTAAGACGCCTCACAGCTTACAGCACTTAAAATTGGGACACATACACTGTGGGAACAAGGGGAGCAGAGGACGTCCCCAAAGAACCTATTAGTTGCCAAGAATCCAGTACCGGTCAGGAACTTGAGCTGCGTGTCCGCTAGTTGCTTCCCGCGTGTGGCCTCCCAGGTAAGGAGGAGAGAATCAATACATCTCTCTCCCTGACTAGCGTTGGGTCTAGGAAAATTCACAGTGGTCGAGTTTGACAGAACATTTCACCTTGTCTGACTTAAAAGTTATTGAATTTGATTCGCACCCTGGGACACACTATTATAAATGCTTTGGTTGCTATGGCACTTGCTAAAAATAACGAAATCAGATGCCGGGATGAAGAAGTTAGAAGAGCAAAGCACCAACCAGGTGAGTCCACTGACCCTTGATGGCAGCACAGCCCAGAGGTCCCAGAGGTCCCAGAGGTCCCAGAGGACCGAGGAAGAGGCAGACGCAGGGTGGTCCAGCTGGACCTGGATGAAACCAAGAAGGAGTTTCAGTTGGATAAAATCCAGGAAACTGGGAGCTCTATTTGAACGCATGGCTGAATTTCTATCCTAAAGGAAAACTTGTTTAATGATTTTTTCATTAACTTTAAGCAAGAGATGTTAAAAAAAAGACACACCTATTTTTAGTGTAATAGTCGTAGAAAATTGGAAAATACAGGAAGTATAAGAATCAATGAAAAAAAAATCTCATAATGTCACAATCTAATAACCAATGTTTACATGTGAGAGCGTCTCAAAATAATTATGTGTGTATGTATCAAAATGTGCATATGCTTTGTGCAGTAGGCAGTGTTTATATGCTCTGCGGTTTCACCCGGCATTTTAACGAAAATATTTTTGACAAAATTTTCAAAGTTAAATGATGTTAGCTCCATAAAATAAAATAATACAGCTTTTTATTCTTTATTTAATTACCTATTTTTGTATGCTTGGATGGCTTTTAATATTCTGTTACTTTAAATGGTGAGACCAAACCTGCTTAAAGATAATCATACATCTCTAATTATCCTCATAGCATGAACACCTAGAAGTGAAAATTAGGGGATATGAAAGTATCTAAGAATAAAAATTTGAGTGTCAATGTAATACAGAAGCAGAACGTGGTCCCTGGAATAGACAGACGTGGTTCCAAAGTCTAGTTGTGTTTCTCACCGCTGTATGAAAGTCGGCAGTGCCTTTTACTTTTTCTCTTATGTGCATTGGACATAAACATAGTTTTGCCTTATAAAATGGTTAGATGAAATAGCACAATACGTATTATCATTCAATAAAAAGCCATGCATGGAACAAACACTCGATAAACATACTGTATTCAATATTAAATAAAATGATGTCCTTTGGGAAATGTGCTGTGATTCCCAAAACTGACCTGGGTTCCCAGGTTTTTTATTTAACATAAGAATCCTTTTGATAGTTTAACATGCTTTTTAAAGAATGTAGCTAAGGATAAATTGATTTAACTGATTTAATTTGCTGTGTGTTCTGGTTTCTAAACTGGCTTTAAAGCCTTAGTGTAGTAGCTGAGAAGGTAGGCTACCTTTGCAATAATACAATTGCTTAGAATGAGTATACTTGAAAAGAATAAGGAATAGTTATACTGAATGCCATAAAGACTGTTCTTAATATCAAACTTTCCAGAAACTCTTTAAACTTCTGACATTAACCATTGTATTATGTAGAGAAAGAGGATAGAATCATGGCTGTAATAACCTCAAAGGTGGTTTCAAGCTTTGACCTGGGAAAGTCAACACAGATAGCATATAGGTCAGTTGACCTAGCGATGTCAAAACAGGTGGCATATAGGTCAGCTGACCTGGGGATGTCAACACAAGCAGCACATAGGTCAGTTGTGTTTCTTTCCAAAGATGACCCAAGACTCTTTGAATCAGTTCTGCACCACCTCTGCCATTGGTGAAGGGCTTAGAAGTGTAGATACATGAATCTCTGTTAGAATCATGGATTAGTCTCGTTCAAGGACATGAGAGAATAGGCACAGGGCAAGTTTATTCTTTCAAATTTTCTAAAACTACTTCCACAAATGATAAAAGGAAAAAAAAGGGGGGGGCAAGTTTATCTTCTCTTCTGTGTATGATTAAATCGGGGCTTTACTTTTACCTTTATTTCCAATGGTAATATTACTGAGGGACTCTATCTATTAAGCACCCACCATGTGCCAATTTAAATGTTTTATTTTATTCAGTGATTGTTGATGATTACACAATAATTAACACATTCAGCATTATTAACCTGTACCCATAACTGGCATTTGAGATTGAGATTGAGAGTTAAATGGAGGAAAGAAAGGAATGTCAGTTTAATATCGATGTTCTTTGTTAGGAAAAATCCTGCTGCGCTTCTGAGCTCAAACTAACAAAGCATGTTCCATAAACCGCAAAGCCCAGGAGGCCGAGAGCTCACCCTGAGGGGCTTTGATGGAAATATCCCCCAAATTTGGTCTGCCAGGGGTGCAGCAAACAGACCTCTGCCCCCTTTCCGGGGCAGTAGCGTTTCACCAGAAATGCTAGGGTTTAAAGGATAGCTGCTGAATTTTTCAAATAAGGAACCGGAAATTCCTCCATAAGCCTCAACAACTCGAGACTTGAATCAACTGAACAGTAGTCCAAGTTTTATTTAGGAAAAAAAAAAAAACGCACGTGTGAAATCCTGCCTTGACTTCTTCAAAGTCCAGCCGCTTTTCAACCCACTCGGTAGCCATCCACCCAGCAGAACCAGCGGATGGTTTTTAGTGCTTATCTGACTGCCACTACTTCCTTCCTGAAACACTCCTTCTCTGGACATTTAGGATGTGACGTCAAGCGGTTCCTTACTCCTCTGTAGCTGGTCTTTTTCAGACTTTAGCGATAACTTACTTTTGGTCTCTTTTCAACACCCCTCTTCCTCTAGCTTGTTTCTAGATTCAGGAATTGGAGCTCACTCCTGGCACATCATCTTGCATGGCACAATGTCTCGTGTCCTGATGGATCTGAGTGTGCCTCTTCTCCTCACACCTCCATGTCTACTGACTCGCTTACGTATTTCCAGCAATCTTACAGATATCCTGAAAGCAACCAGATCCCCACACTTTAACTATCAGTGCTAATATGCTACTTCATAGTGGTTCCAGAGAAATCACTGCAGGTACTACTCACTCTCTCCCCCAAGGCAAGCCCTTCATGTCTGCCTCTAAAGAGTAACTGGAATCTACCCACTTGGCATTATAACAGCCAACAAAATGGGATCAATCGAATCTTTGATGGATATGGACTCATGCAAGAGTCCTTTAACCAGCCCCCTATTCCATCCTCGTTTTTTGACCAATCTATTCTCTGCAAAGCAGTCAGAATGATCCCTATGATGTGCAAAACGTAACAATTAAATGTAAAATTTCTCCAGCCTAAAACCACTACACTGATATAATCTGACATCTTACTAACATCTATACAGCTACAAGACTTTATGTAATCTAAGCCCTTACAATCTCATCTTGTTCTTCTCATATTCTCTCCCTCTCTCTCTCTCTCTCTCTCTCTCTCTCTCTCTCTCTCTCTCTCTCTCTCTCTGTGTGTGTGTGTGTGTGTGTGTGTGTGTGTGTCTGTCTGTCTGTCTGTCTCTGTCTCAGTCTCCATATTTTTCTCTATCTGTATTTCCAACTCTCTCTCTCTCTCGACTTGCTTCTGCAGGGCCACCATTTCAGAATTTCATGCATGATGGACCTGTCCTTTAAAAAAAAAAAAATCCCAGAACATGCCAAACTCTTTGTTCTCCCAGGATGGTTACTCACGCTATTTCATTCACCTGAAATGTAATAATGCTATCCCCCCACTGTTCAATCAATAAAATCCAATCTTCATACAAATTTACATATATATGACTGCAGACCATAGGTACCCAGGGTTAAAGAAAAGCTACAGTGTAAACTGTCATTTTTCCTGTCAACTATCCACGTCCACAATGAAGACAGAAACCTAGAAACAAATGTCAAAGAACGCGTTCAAGGTCTGGGAAATCCTATCCATCTGAAGTTCCACTGGCCAGACCAACAATATGGAAGAGAGTTATCCAGAAATGGCCAAGGTTAAGTGATCAGTGTGTCACAGAACGTACGAAACAATCTTTACTGATAATGAGTGTTTCATAATCACTTGAGAGCCCTGAGTTAATTGATGATTAATGTGAAAGTGCTTGAGACTCTACTCCTGTTTCAAATGACACTGAAAGACTTCTTAGACTTCTGTATCATAGGCAGTTCTTTGCATAAAGCCAAACTCTTCAAAAATAAAAGATAGGAAGTCATCTGTCTCTGGGAATGAGAGAAACCATCCAGCTAGACTCCAAACAAAGCAGGTTGCAGATTATCCTACGTTTCAGGGTTCCGGACAGACAACACACCAGACTTACTCTTCCATCCTTGTTTTGGTAACCGCATATTTTCGCTAAGTGATGGCTCTGAGATAAAGACGAGACATGCGTCTCTGATAGGATCAACATGGTTATACTTTGCTCCATACACACATTATCTTGAAGATGGAGCGTTTAGGAATCTGTGGTTTGGACACTGAAAAAACATTGGTCAAATGAAAATCGTGGGCAATATTAAGAGCGGATGAGTAATGGTCCTTCTCGTAAAACAGGGGTATGTTTACTATACTCTGTCTAGGCAGCCTTAATATTCCATATAGGAAAGCACATATTCATAGGGGTAGAACCAGGAGAGGCCAGGAATACAGTGTTAGCCCCTCACTTTCACCCAGATGTTGCCCCAAGAGTCCAGTTAATTAGAAAATCACTTCAGTTTATCATGTTCAGCAAATTTGTCTGATATTGTTAATGGTGTATATCCTGATACTTAAGTAAGAATTTCTGAACGTCCCGCTCCGAAGGTTCAAGCAATAGCATTAGGACGTGGAGGGGGTCAGAGCACCAGCAGGC
Source organism: Catagonus wagneri (assembly GCA_004024745.2). Lineage (NCBI taxonomy): Eukaryota > Metazoa > Chordata > Mammalia > Artiodactyla > Tayassuidae > Catagonus > Catagonus wagneri. The sequence continues at coordinate 1,653,633 of PVHT020000085.1, forward strand.
TTCGGGCACCCTTCTTCCGGATCTTCTGTCCCTGGAAATTACATGAAGCCTTCGGGGGAATAAAGCCTCTTCCCCCGCACACTGCATTAACAGTCACATAAACCGAGTAGCAGTGGCAGTCGACACCCAGTGGCTATGGGGCGAAATCACCCTTAACAAAGCCCCGGGATTTGGGAAGTCCTCCGCTGCTAAAGACACGTTTTCCACAAGGTGCTGCTTAACTGGACCCCTCAGGGATGCAGAGTGGAGCCTACGAGCCACCTCGGCGGGCCCCGTGGAAGCGGGGGGTCTGATCCCAAGGAGCGAAACCAGACAGAGTCAGCAAAATCACGGTCCCAGAAAATATGACCAAGCATAGAGTCCTGTTTCTCATTTTTAGGTGCATAATACCCCTGAGTCTCCGGTAAATGCAGATTCTGATGTAGCAGGTCTGGAGTGAGCCTGGAGCCCTGGATTTCTGCCTTTCTAACAACTTCCCAGGTGATGCTGCTGCCGCTAAACCAAAGACCAGACTTTGAGTAGCGAGGCTGTGGAGGGCTAGAAAGCTGTCCCGGACCTCAAACCATTCCAGTTAGCAGCTCAAATGGGGGAAAATGCTCTTTTAAAGAAAAGGCTCAGTAAATCTAAAGGCGGAGCTGTCAGCTGGAATGGTGCTACCCCAAAATTTTTCTGTGACAATCCAGTTCAACTGAAGCACCTTCATCAAGGAGAAAAAAATCGTCACTTTGGTGGCACCACTACTATCAGCATTGAATACAAAGGTACAGATATACACAATGTCCCAGGATTATAACAGCCAATTTGAATTGACTCCAACTTCAAGAGTAAAGGCCACTAAGGCGGTGAGAGGTCATGCACTGGAGGAGTTTCGAGACAATCTCCCAGAACTGCCAGGATGCAGGATGTTGGAGAAAGAGTTATATACGCAGCCATTTAGGGAAACAATCTTGTTGGTGGTATTTCAAAGAGTAAAAGAGGTGTCACTCCAACCTGAAGCTCAGGCAGGAAAAGGAATGGATGTGTGATAAATAACAGAGGTAAAAATCCCCCATAGAAAGGATGGAGAGCTGAGTTCTCTCCGTTATGGTGCTACGCTTGATCTGAGGTGAATTAAACTAACAGGGCCGTGCCCGTGAGAAGCTGAAAATCTAAGATCGGCAATGCGGCATCCGCTGCTCTTGCTGTCGAAAGAGATAAAGAGGTTAAAGTCTCTGTCATGGTGAACATCTATGACACAGCTTGGGGGGTTTACCAGAAAGCAAAGAAAGGCTGGGTTGCCCTATGCAGAGATGGAGAAGCACAACCGTGCTCTTCTCTCCTCTCACTCACAAATTCATTGCTCCCTTTAATCTTTCCTTCTTTCTTTCTTTCTTTCTTTCTTTCTTTCTTTCTTTCTTTCTTTCTTTCTTTTTTGTCTTTCTAGGGCCACACCCATGGCATATGGAGGTTCCCAGGCTAGGGGTCAAATCAGAGCCATCGCTTCCAGCCTACACCACAGCCACAGCAGCATCAGTTCCAAGGTGAGTCTGCAAACTACACCACAGCTCACGGCAACGCTGGATCCTTAACCCACTGAGCGAGGCCAGGGATCGAACCCCCATCCTCATGGACACTAGTCAGGTTCATTACCACTGAGCCATGATGGGAACTCCATTCTCTTTAATCTTCATCACTGATTCTGACCAGCAGCACTGGAATGCCTTGAAGGCAAATCCTCTCTGTCTACTGAGAGAAACAAGTTTACTCTCGGAATCTTGGGTGATCCTATCACACACATCTGGATCACATCCCATTTGACTGCTTTAACCATTGACTCGGGTGAAAACTTCAGCCAACCTATACGACTAACCCAGACCTGAATGATAATAAATTCTGCAATGTGCACCTGAAACTCTGCTTCAAGTGGCAAAGTGGAGGGGAGGTGGTAGGAAATATTGATCCCTTCAACCATGATTCGTTAGTATATTACTTGAAAACGAACTATTTAGAGCAGTAGGCTAAGAATAATTATTTTATTTTATTGATTTATTTTTTTTTATGTCTGCACCTGCACCATATGGAAGTTCCCAGGCCATGGATTGAATCCAAGCCACAACTGTGACCTGCGCCACAGCTGTGGCAGCACGGGATCCTTCAACCTGCTGCACTGGGCCGGGAATCAAACCCGAGCCTTGGCAGTAACCCAAGCTGTTGCAGTCAGATTCTTAACCCACTGTGCCTAAGCAGAAACTCCTAAAGTGTTATTATTTAAACACTACTATTAGACCTTTTTATGGAGGACGAAATTATTTCCAACCTGCAGTCGGGCTAAACACTGTTTAACGTGAAAGAAATTTACAATACAGGAAAAAATACATTTTATCTCACTTAATATGTAGGTTTTACCCAAACATACTTTTTCGAAACAATTTTTACAGGGAGAAACATCTAATGGTCATGTTCCTTTATGAGCCAGTATTCATCTCCCCAGACCCTGGCAGTTATAACAAGTGAGAAAATTACGCATTAGAAAAGTAGAAGAAAATCTCTAAGGAAAATAATTGAGTACGTCTCGTCTGGGTAAAGGGTGTTTCTCTTATCTCTCCATGCCCAGCCTGGGTAGGCATTATTGCCCAATTATATCTTTGAAATCTCTCCCCGACTCTCATAAAAGGCTCCTAGTTTAAATGCAAACATTTTAATTCACTATGCCTCCACGTATTTATTTCACGTATTGAAAAACTTTAAGCTTTAATACAAATAATACTTTCACAATATCTTATAACGAAGTGTCATCACCCTTTCTGTGTCAAATGAACGGGACATGGAACACCGTCAGTGGGAAAAACTGGTCTTCCCTCTGCTTACTCGCACAACGATTACCACAGTCATTTTTCCTGAACCAGGATGGACATTACACTCTGCTAAATCCCCGGTACAACCTGACATTTTTCTCTCTCCTTTAGGAAAATGACATCAGACCGTGATGGCGGGCTGCCACCGGCATAATCTGTTGTTCACTCATCTCACAATTCACCGGACCTCGGTGGTGACAGAATCGTCTGCCTGGTTGCTAAACTAGCTGCTGTCCCAGAGGCTTCCCAACTCTTTGGTCCTTGACCACAAATGCAGTCATCAGGTGCTCATTCTTCACTGTCTAAGCTATGATTCTGAGGACAGGGTGTTTCCGGACCTTGGCTCCGCAGCTTGTACTGTGTAATCGCCTCTAAGTTGTCTGCCTTGCTTTTGACTCATTGCCCTGCCTGACTTTTTTTTTTTTTCAGCCGGCATACAGTTGACTTACAGTCTTGTACTCATTGCAGGTGTACAGCAAAGTGAGTCCGTTAGACCCATGCTCTGCTTCGCTTCGGCGCCCATCGCTTGCCAAGCTCAAGGACTCCTCATTGTCTACACCCTGATTTGGCCACCGGCTTCTTCCGTTTCCGCCCAGTCTGTCTCCACCATTGGCCTCACCCCCACCCCCACACTATCTAGCATCTTGTCCTTAGCCAAGCTCCTGGCAAATGGAGAGCCTTGGAACATGTTTCCCAGCGTGGAAATCGCACGACAGGAGTTTGTAACTAGAAGTAGCTGACCAGCGTGGGCAGATTTTTACGGGTGGCACCAAGAGTGGAAGCAGGAAGTCCACTGCTTGATTCGCTTCTACTTTTACATCTGCTTCTCCAATCTGAACCCTCTTTTCTAATACACTCAGCATGGTCAGTAAAGTTCTCCTTTATACCTCAAAGACAATGTAACTAGAGAGGTTTGTCGCAAACTAATTCAGAAATTGGGAAGCAATGGATTTTTGAATGTTAAATTAGCATCAGTCATTCATCAGTGTATGGGTGGACGGCACTTAGATGAGCCTGGTAGAGCCATAGATAGTTTTCAACACAGAGTACCATAGGATTCAATTATTTTCTCCACCAAGAGAATATGTTACTGCCATGTCAAATTGCTCCCCTTTTGCAGAGGATGGACGTCTCCAGGAAGCTCGAAAAGCATTTCTAGTTCTATATTGCACTGAATTTTTATCATAAAAAAGATATGGGAAATTTTTTTATCTTCTTTCAGAAAAGTCTATTACAGTACTCAGTGCTAAGATGAGAGAGATGGAGACTTAAATCTCTTGAATATAAAAAGAGAGGAAGACAGCCTTTGGCCATAATCACTGCTTAGCTGCTTTGGTTAAACCGGAAACTCAGAAAGATTCCTTTCATTTTATTTCTTGGCTTAGAAAAGAAAATCTTTGATCTTATATACTTGCATCAGACTTCTGGTATGATCATGGACATTTTCACCTCACTGAGTAAACCAGAGAGGAGGTTTTTCCGGAGATGCAGAAAGATAGCTTGGAATATTAGAGGAATTTTATATTTCATACCCAGGAAGGGGTTTGGCTAATAACATGATTCTTGGTGTTTCCATCAGTACTTTTTTTCGTCCTCCTGCATATCACCCAGGCATGTATTTTATCTCCTGATACCTGTTTGTGGATAATGTGATCACTTCTATTTAAAAATAATAGCTTCAATTTCATTCCTTCAATATTGATCATTTTTATTCCATATTTTTTGAAGATGTACTCCAATTCCACCAACTATAAACATAGAAAATGTGAAGATCATTCCAAGTGGTACGTATGAGGAATGAATTAAGGGAAATGCAGGTGTCCTGAAAAGCTTCCTCTTCATTAGGTAGGAAGATCTATAATAGTTTAATTACACGTATCATGGATACCCATTCATCAAGAGTCTTTTAGAGGATCTACCTTAAGAAGATGTTATCTGAGGTAAGAAACAGTATATTGAAAGCCATAATGCAGCTAATTATCAGGACAATTTTGAGGTTAACCTGCTAGATGAATCCTAATTTAAAATGTGGTTTAATGGGTAGTCAGGACACCCGAAAATGACTTTTGCTGAGATACAAATGTCAAGCATTCGAGAGTGGGTTATCCAGTTATATTTATCATGAATGCCCCAAATGCCTAACACAACAGCAGAAGCTCAGTTATCGTTAGTTATATGTTGAAAGAAAGAGTTAATTAATTGGCAGTCATTTACATTGTAAAGGAAATAGGCAAATTCCCTAATCCCTAACTGGAGAGAAGTCATGGAGTTGGACAGCAAGACAAGTTATCCAAGTGAATCTGAAGAGAGGTTGAGCAAGCATTCAGATTTTCGGTGCATATGTTTTCAAAGTCACAGCTCCAGACGGCTTTCCTGCTCTTCCAGTTGGTGAGGAGACCACGATCAAAGTAGATATTATAGCCTCAGGCTCTGTTCCATCTCAGTCTTGTTTATTTGTTTTTGCTTGTGATTGTTTTCCCAATATAAAATTAATTCATTTGCACCATATAAATGAGAACATACAGAAAGACAATAGTAAGAAAATAAAAATCGCCCACAAGCCTGATGGCAAGACGCTCCCTCTGCAATTTATGATAATATGCCGTCTTTCCCTATTTACCATCATTTGATTTTTTTTCAGAAAAATGTCCTACAGTATACAGTGTTTTGCAATGTGCCTTTTATTTAGCAAAAATGCACATTAAGAAATATTATGCTACAGCATTTTAACTCACCCCATAATATTCCATGAATAAGTGTGCTCCTATTTCTTTTTTTTTTTTTTCTTTTTAGTTCCCTGCCTGGGGGTAGAATCAGAGCTGCAGCTGCCAGCGTACACCACAGCCACAGCAACGTGGGATCCAAGCCACACCTGCAACCTACACCACAGCTCATGGCAATGCCAGATTCTTAATCCACTGAGTGAGGCCAGGGATCAAACTTGCCTCCTCATGGATACTAGGTAGGTTGAGTATCCAGCTAAACCACTCCTGTGCTATTATTTCTTAACATTCCTCTTGAAAGACATTGCAATAATCTCAATTTTCTGATAAATAAAATTCAAAATCTAAGAATGTATCTATTTCTTCAGGCTGTCTTTATATAAATAGAGTTGCTTGGTAGAAAATGTTAATAAATATTACCAAATTGATCTCCAGAAGGCTTATATTGATTTGCTCTCTTCCCGGAAATTTGTAACATGGCATTTTTCACTCACTGTCATCAGTAATGTGTATTACCATTTTTTATCATCCTCAGTTTGACTGGTCATCTATATTGTAGTGAACATCAACAGTGTTTGCATGTATTCATCAGTTTTTTTATTTCTTCTGCAGAGAAATGATTACTCACATCCTTAAGGCATTGTTTCTATCAATGTGTATTTTTTTTCCTCACTGGTTCATGAAGATGTTTTAAATATTAAATGTATCAATATTTTGCTTGCCATTTATACAGAAATTATGTTTCCACTTTAAAACATTGTTTTCATTCCCAGGATTTTATGGTAACTCATAAGCTTGGTAAATTTGTGCCCAGCAAACTTTCAGACCTTGTCTTGGCTATAAGACATTGTCAGCTTTGTACCAATAAAACATTATATATGTTTGCAACATCATTTGAGATAACGGAGGGCCTTTCACATAATGCGGGGTGGACTCTAGGGTCAGTCCAAATAGACATTTTGGCAGTGAGACTGCCCAATAATTTCCTCCATATGTATTTATTCATTCACCTAACTAAAGGCATTGGGCCACTGCCCTGTGCCAGGTACTGCGTTAAGCAGGGAGGTGTTTGAAGTACTGTCCCCGCCCCAGTGGAGCCGACATTCTGCCAGGTGAGCCTTCCTGGTGTACTTCTAAATTACACAAGTATCGATGATCCCGCAAATAAATACGAGGGACATTACAAAATGAATACGTTCCATTAGTTTCTCACTGCGGAGGCAGCTGGTGAGACACAGAACATATGGTTTTGCCACGGTGCTCTCCTTCTGAGGTTAGGGCAGTTAGGCATCAGGAACTGGGGTGAGTGTCACAGAGTCACGTACCACGGGTTAAAGAAAGGCTTTAGTACAGAGAGAGAAGACTTACTATGTCAGAGGATCCTGAGAGAGGAAAAGGAGGCCCCTATTTCACCGCATCTCACGGGGAGGCCAGCGGCTACCTGCGGAAAAGCAGATCCAGGCGATAATCCACCCTTGGATGGGGAAGCAAGGTGAGCGGCCTTGTCGGTGGGGTTCCGCAGGCTGCCCAGCCCTCAAAACGTTGGGGAGGAGCTGCTAGGAATTTATAGAAGTCGACTAGACATATTAGTCCCTCAGCGCCTGGAAAACACGGGGCCTGCGGAAAGGAGAAACCTCGAAGCTGAGGAAGACACAGCTGCAGAGGAGGCTGCAGGCAGAGCCCGGTGTACAAAAGGACTTGACGGGAGTTGACGTTGTGGTGCAGTGGTGAAGAACCTGACTAGTATCCATGAGGACGCAGGTTCGAACCCTGGCCTCCAAGGATCCAACATTGCAGTGAGCTGCAGTGTAGGTCACAGACATGGCTCGGATCCTGTGCCAGCAGCTCCAGAAGCTCCAATTTGACCCCTAGCCTGGGAACTCCCATATGCCTTGGGTGCAGCCCTAAAACAACCAACAAAAAAAAAAAAAGAAAAAGAAAGGCAGGAGTCAGGGAGCTGGAGAGAAAGTGCGGTGCTCCATGAGAGGTGGGGAGGGGGCCCAGGATTCGTGAGAGTCTGCAGGTCTTTTGTACAATGGGACCTAGGGCAAGCCATCGAGAATTTGCTCAGTTTGAATCTGAGCAGAATTGTGTTCTCTGTGAAAGTGACATTTAGTGACTTTGGGCGCTAGACAATCAGTTTTTCTGCTGGACTCCCTTGAAACACTCGTTCTTGGAGGCCACTCAGCATTCCATGAGGAATTGAGAGGTTGCATGGATTTTTTGTTGTTGTCGTTATCTTTTTTTATGGCATACAGGAGGTCCCAGGCTAGGGGCTGAATCAGAGCCACATCTGTGACCTACACCACAGCTCACGGCAACACTGTATCCTTAACCCACCGAGTGAGGCCAGGGATTGAACCTGCATCCTCATGGATACTAAACAGGTTCATTACCACTGAGCCACGATGGGAAGTCCCAAGGCTGCATGGATTATTTACGTGTAGTATTCCAACATACACCCCCCAACTCCAGTATCAACCTCCAGCCATGTGAGTGAGACAAAATGACCTCAGCCCAGCCATTTTTTTGCCACTGTGGGAGAGATGCTAGTAAAAAACACTTTTTAGCATCTAAGATCCAGAACTTAATAATAAAATAATTTTTTTTTGAGCTACTGTGCTGGGAGCATTCATCATGCAGCAATAAATAACCAAAATGGTCTTAACTTTTCTGAAGTTCAACAGAAAATTAAGTGAAAGTATCTTTCAGTTAAATATTCTGCTCTCTTTTTCAATTCCAATAAATTTGTTCTGTATTCCCAAGAGAAATTCAGAAAGGTGATACATGTTTCTTTCTTGACCAATAGCTACTATCTTGACTGAAGCCAGGAGATTCTAAAGGAAAATGTAAGTCCAACACAATTAATTATTGCAATCAATACCTATCAATCAAAAGAAAATAAGTCAGTTGAAAGATTACAATATCTTCCATAATCATCAAATAAGTCAAGTTATTTCGCACTCCAAATGCAGTATAAAATGTAACTATAACGGCACGGTTGTGTCTGATCAGAGTGGACTCACAGGAAACAGATGCTCTCTTTCCCACACGATTCAATCAAAAAAAAAACAAGGACAAAACACATGAAATGTTGATTTTTCTTTTTCAAGACACGGGGCATCAACCAAAGAAAGAATGCAAGAGAGTGATGCAAGAGAATGCATAGGAAACAAATGAGGTGAACCCTATAATTACCACAGCTTAATGCCTTAAAATGTTTTCAGGGCACGCCACAGGAAAGGGAACCCAGGCAGAACCTGGTAGAGTCCAAGATGAAACTACAGAGCAGAACTTTGGGGAAGAAGCTGGCTGGTGTTTAATTGGTTAGATACTAGAGATGGGAGACTAAGAAAGACAGAGAGAGAAAGAGACAGAGACAGAGAGAACAGAGCTACAGAGAAATCTGGGAGAGGGACCAAGAGAGGGGAAGCTGGGATTTCCCTTCAAACACTTCACTGAGTGCTAATCAGGGCACAGTCATGAGAAACTAGCGCATGATAAGGAAAGAATCATCCAAAAGGACTAAAACGAGCAGAGGAAATATTATAGGAGATATTACGTAGAGAGCAACGAAGTTAAAGATTACAGGCAATTTCTCACTGGAAACAATGCAAGTGAGAGGAGAATGGGGCAGCAGCTCTGAAGCACTGGGAGAGAAATCTGTCACCCCAGAAACCTATGGAGAACAAAGTGAAAATCAAGACATTTTCAGACATACTACAAACACTATAGTGACAAGTAAAATAGGAAAACAAATACTTTTAGCTAATATACCAACAAGGAGATAAAGCCAAATCATAAGGACGTACTCAAACCAAAATATGAGAGAATATGAAAAGATATGATAAATTAAGAATAGAAAAAATGATAGGCTTAACCGTAACTAAACTGATAGTCACAGAAAATACAGTGATATAAATATTCCAGTTATAAAACAGAGATTATCAGATTGAATGAAAAATCAAGACCCAGCTATATGTCACCTACAATAAATGTATTTTAAATAAATAAAAATTGGTTAAAGGAAAGAATGGAAGAAGACATATCAGTTAACCTCAGTCCAAAAGAAGTCTGAGAAGCACTGACAAGTATTTACACCAGACAAGTACTTCAGATTAAAGACTATTACCAGAAAGAAGGAAGGTTATTTTATAACAGTAAGAGAGCCATGTATTCAAAAGGACATAACAACCCTAAATATTTATGCACCTAGTAAGAGAATATATTCTACCTACATGAACCATTCATGAAAATTAGAGGAAAAGGTATTCTTCCCAAATCCTTTTGTGAGGCTAAAAACCAGACACTGGATACGAAAGCCAGCAAAAGGCGTCAGTACAACAAAAATGCAGTCAAATATCCCTCAGAACATAAACACAGAGGTTCTTAGCACATTTTTAGCAAATTAATCCACCAATATATGAAAAGGAAAATAGGTCTTAACTGGGCATGGTTCATCACAGGAATGCAGAGTTGATTTAACGTTCAGAAATCAATGAATGCAATCAACATATTAAAAAACTAAAAAGGAAAAAATCACATGATTGTCTCAATAGATCAAGTAAAGGTACATAATGAAAATCCAGCACCATTTCCTGGAAAGTACTCTCAGAAAAATAGAAATAGAAGGGAACTTCCTAAATCTGGTAAAGGGCATCAGCAAAAAGCCTGGCATTCCCACCGTGGCTCAGTGGTAATGAACCCTACTAGCATCCATGAGGACCTGGGTATGATCCCTGGGCCCCGCTCAGCAGGCTGAGGATCTGGCATTGCCGTGAGCTGTGGTGCAGTCGCAGACACGGCTTGGCCTGGGTCATGAGTGCTGTGGTCGTGGAACAGGCCAGCAGCTGCAACTCTGATTCAACCCCTAGCCTGGGAACTTCCATATGCTGTGGGTGTATCCCTAAAAAGCAACAAACAAACAAACAACAGCAAAAAGCCTGAACTAATATCATAGTCAGAGGTATGACTACATGTGGGGGTTTCTCTGACAAATGGGTTTCTCTGGAAACTTCTATTCCATGTTGTGTTGAGGTGCTAGCCACTGCAAATCAGACAAGAAAAATAAAGGGCATTCACAAGACCAACCACACAGGCAATCTGATAGACTCTACAAAGAAAGTACCGGATCTAGTAAGTGAGTTTTCTATAGACTAGCTATTAACAAATGGAAATTGAAATAAATAAAATATCACAGATATATCATGAACATATAAAAATTAAGCAATAATTTAGGCCAAAACATATGAAAGACCTGAATACTGGAAATTACAAAGCCTGGCTGAGATAACTTTTTAAATGCTTAAATAAAATATTACGCATCTGTGGCTTGGAAGACTCAATATTGTTAAGATGTCACTTTCTTCTCAAAATGATTAATAGAATCAATGCAAATTCAGTCAGAATCCCGTAAGAATATTTTTTTTGTCAAAACTGACAAACAAAAGAACTCTGAAAGAACTTAGAATCATGTGCTGGCATACTTGCAATCACAAAGAATTCTGTCTTAGTGCTTGTGTTATTTTCTCTGTGGAGTTCAGTTGTAAACTGAAGAGAGAACGCACGTCTTAGTTATAAAAAGTTGAGCGGAATGTAAAGCATAGAAATAAATGAGGCAATGCTGTTGAAGAAAATAATTTCCTAATGCAAAGTCAGAATTTGGGGAAGATAGGAAAGAGAAAAGGCAACAAGCATCTCGAAAGCCAAAAAGAAGAGCAAACACAGATAATGTCTTTACATGATGAAGCAAACCCATACGTGAACCCAGTGATTCCTCCTGGTTTTCAGTTTTAATACAGACTCTTCTTTTTCTATTTTCTCTGTCATATTAATAAAGAATCAAGTAAACTAAGTGCAAGTATTGATGATATCAGTCATGTGCCAGTCATAAGTCAAGTGTTTATTTTAATCTGCAGTAGCTGAGATAACATAAGTACTCAATAAATATTTTCAGCCATTGGATTGAATTCCCCAAATGAGCAGCATGTTTGCCAAGTAATCCGATTCTTCAGTTGAAATTAAATAAGGATATGATGTGGTGAATTTAATCAAGACAGTTACGTAACCGTTTGATCATTCTCAGGATGGTGGTTAGGAAAAATGATTATGTTACTCCTGGAACATTGGCAGAGGGTTTACCGAGGTGAGAGAGGTTGGTGAAAGTGTTTCAGATAATTCAAGTGGCGCAGACCATGGTATGAGAATCAAGAAAATAAGGTATCTCGGGAGTTCCCATCATAGCTCCATGGGAAATGAACCTGACTGGCGTCCATGAGGACGCAGGTTCAATCCCTGGCCTCGCTCAGCGGGTTAAGGATCCGGCGTTGCCATGAGCTGTGGTGTGGTCACAGATGTGGCTCAGATCCCACATTGCTGTGGCCGTGGCATAGACCAGTGGCTACAGCTCCGATTGGACCCCTAGCCTGGGAGCCTCCATATGCCGCGGGTGCGGCCCTAAAACAAGAGGGGAAAAAAAAGGTATCCAGATATTTACAGGCAAAAGTGACAACAAGTGGTAGCAACTGTCTTTAAGGGTATACACCTGTACACCTGCTTCTAGTGTGTACATGGGGCATGCTTAGAGATATACTCCTCGTCACAGGGGCTCGGCTCGGCAGCCCTCCACCAGTTCACTGGGGTACGCAGCTGCAAAGTGTGCTTCTGAATCATCTCTGACAGCAGAGTTCAAGGTCTGAAAACACAGGCATCCAGTGAGGACCACGGAATGTCTGTAGGGTGAAAACTACGGAAATAAGCACATTCAGGGCGAGAAAAGGGCTGTCTTCCTTCTCTCGTCTCCAAAGCGTGTTTTCTTTTCTTCTCCAGTTTTGATCATTAAGTTAATCTACTGGAAAATTAATATGTGTTCTGTATTTCAAGTATAGAAAAATGACCTTTTTTAGCTGTTCACAGCTGCAACTGTAAGAAAATGAAATTAATATTGCTGCTAAATGTGGCCGTGAGCTGGAAAAATGCCAGCGCTTTTCTACAGGGTATAAATACCGTTTTCTGGGGAAAAGCAAGGCAGCTGCTCAATCCATTTCCCAGGAGGACAAGTAGATTTTGTAATCTGAGCACCTAAAATTTTCACGTGCACCTCAATTATTGCCCATGTTGTCTGGTACCTTGGGGTAGGCGTTCTGGCCCGTACTCACTACCATTCCCAAAGGTGGCATTGCCAGCCGGGGCTCTGCCTGCCTGGAGGAGGAAAACCCTAGCACGCCTGGGAGCCTGCCCTTTCCCTTTTAATCCAGGTTCCACACGGCTACTGCTCTCTCCACAGGGACCATGGCAGCCTAGCTAATACCAGCACTCGGGGAGACCGAATTTGCCCACTTCACGAAGGAGAAGCAGGTTTGTATCATGCATTTTCCTAGAACGTAAGGCCTAGGCAGGGAGTGGAGAGGCAAGTGACTATCCCCTCTGTCCCCAGAAAGGAGCCTGGGAGAGCCTGAGTTGCACCGAGCCCTTCATGTCAGGTAGCGTGCGGTACGCACGGATGCCCCGATTCCCGCAGGTGCTCTGATGCCGCATCAGGACCGGACTCGTTCACGTCGTCTGACTCTGCTGGGCTGAACGCCGCATCCTAGCTTCTCTCCCTTTTCCTCTAGATTTCCTCCTAGTTCCTTCACTCGACTCTAATCTATGAACCCAAACATCAGGATTCTTTCTCTTTATTTATTTTATTTTTATTGTTTTATTTCTTTACTATTATTGTTATTTTGCTTATTAGGTCTGCACATGCCACATATGGAGGTTCCCAGGCTGGGGGTCAAATCAGAGTTGTAGCCGCTGGCCTACACCACAGCCACAGCAACATGGATTCCGAGCCATATCTGCAAACTACACCACAGCTCACGGCAGCACTGGATCCTTAACCCCCTGAGCAAGGCCGGGGATTGAACCCACATTCTCACGGAGACCAGTCGGATTCATTATTGCTGAGCCACGATGGGAATTTCAGGATTCTTTCTCTTTAAAATTTATCTTAGAAGGCTTTTTACCTCCCTCTTTGCTGTTATAAATTAGGTTCCCAAAGTAGAATCTAAAAGAAACTTTTAAGTATAGATGCTGGATTGGGGAGATAATCCCAACACAGTCCAAGAGAAATGGAAAGGGCGGCAGAAAGGAAAGGGAACCAGGAGCGCGTGTCTTTTCAAACACATCACCATTGTCAGGAACGGGAGGTTACTCCAAAAATGCCAAAAAGCCAAGCAAGCCCGGATCTTCTCAGTGGCTCTTTTTTCATTGTGGAATAAAGATCAGATGCCTCGGTGGGTGTGTGGAAGCCCCTCGATCGGCCGGCGGCTCCCTCTCCGGCCACATCCAATGTCCGGCGTGAGCTCAGCTGCAGTGGGTGGTGTCTCGTTGCCTGCCCGCTCCCGGCTGCTTCTCCAAACCTGGTGTCTTCTCAGACTATTGCATCTGCGTCAGCAGAATGCAGACAAGGCTCTGCTCGGTAGGGTGCCTCATCTGTAATACTTTCCCCATCCTGCAGGTGGAATTTCGCAGGAACTAGCGACGTCTGCTTGAGGACCTAGGAGACTTTCCTGTTCGCTTGTCTGTCTGTCCCGCCAGGCGGTGACTGTCTCAGGGCGGGACCAGGACGGATGGATTCATCTTCATCTGCAGCCAGGTCCTGCCGGGGTCTGCGCCATGACTGTGTGTCTGGGAGCCTGGGGAGGTGTGGAGTGCCCGCTGGGCATCAGCAATGTGATTCGATTTGATCTGGTTCTCCTTTTGGCGGGGGAGGGGTCTGCACCCACGACATGAGGAAGTTCTTGGGCCAGGAATCGAACCTGAGCCACAGCAGTGACAACACCAGATCCTTAATCTGCTGAGCCGAGAGGGAACTCTGCTTTGACTTGATTTTAAAGCTTCCAGTGAGGTGTGTGTGCCTGTGTGTGTAGGCAGATGGACAGAAGGAGGATAATTAAATGTCTGAAGCAATTTAGCTCTGTACCTTTCCTTTTATTTTTCTGTTTTGCTCTCTGAATTGATGGCAGGCACTTGGCCTAAACCCTGTGTTAAGCGTTTCTGATGGTTTTGGCAAGTTTCCTGATGAAGTACCAGATGTGCAGGTAGCCGAGGAGGGCCCGCCAGTTTCGATCCACAGAGGAACTCAGTGAGCTGATAAAATTCACACCTTACAAATGACAAAAACTGGTATTTCCTCTCTTACGTGTGAATCTCTACAAAGGGACTGAAAAAGCAGGACGGGTAATGAGGCGTTATTATAAACTCAGATATAGTGTCTTTGACTTGAAAGGAAGCCTGGCTATGGACCAGATTTCTGACAGTGTCGCCATCACCTATGCCACTTTCTCCCAACATGTGTATATTTTTTACATCCCCCTCATCGCAAGCACAGATCCTGCTCTCTGCCCAGTAGGCAGCATAACATTTTTGGAAGCACAGACTTTCAGTTGCTGAAATGCTGGGCACAGAGAGCATGAGCTCCGGGTCTCCACCGCTCGCTCTCTCCTCCCTCGAAACCAATTCCGGGCCTCATCTCTCCCTGGATGAATCTCCCATGAATTCTAATTATAGCAGAAGGATAACAGCCAGCAGGAAGGAGATATTTTATTCTTATATCTGCTGCCAGTAGATTGCTCCTCACATTTGCTCTAGGAAAAAAAAAAAGTGTTTACAAATGTATCGTTATAGTGCAGATCTTAAATTGCACCACTATTAGCGGTTACTATTGACTATTGTCAGAGCAGTGCTACCGCCTGGGAAAGGTCAGGTCTTTTCATTTCTGTTTTTTCATGTGATGAATAACAAATAATGAAGCACGGAATTTATTGGGCTGTTGAGATTTCTTTCTCGTATCCACAGACTACTTACTGGCTTTATACTTTCTTTGCTGGCATCAGACAAATCAGTTCATATTTATTTCATTTTTTTTAATCCCAAAAAGGAGATCTGATTGGGGAAATTACGGCTCAGAAGAGCAACTACAAGCAAATTATATTACTTGTACAAATATTCTCATGCTAGTTCATGCCTTTGGCCAAGAGCTGAAAGACTCGGCTGTGCTCCCAGGAGCACAGGTGATCACTGAGTCCAAAGTGTGAAATGACAGCCTCTTTCATTTCCACACCCATCAGGGGCTCTAGCTGGTCAGGAAGTCTGAAAAGAGAAATGCTGTACTTTCTCCACTTAGCAGATCCCTGGCTCAAGAGAGGTGTCAGCCGTCGGGGGGGAGAGGAGAAACAGCCATCCTAATGGTCCGTGATTGACTCTTCACCTCCCAGAAAAGCCATTATGACGCCACGGCAGGTCCAAGTGAAAACGTCCTTGGCAGATCATTGCCTGCGCGCTAGGCAATACCTGCGATTCAGACCAGCGGCTTCCAGGAGCTGCATCAGGACACCGAACCCTCCTCTCCTGCCGACAGACAAGCTGTGATGTTGGATGTGGGTAATCGGGTTACAAGAAGGCACTAAATCCTCATGAGGGCCTGGGCTTCTAGACAAAACAAAACACCTAATTCTAAGCCTTCAGCAGGAGAGAGTTTGCGAAAAGAAAATTTAAGTGGAAATAACAAGATCTTATTGCAAGAATTACGTGCGCAAGCGTAGCATGCTAAGTGCTTCCTTAACACTTCTACGTATTATTATTACTGTTTGCATTGGGAAGAGCGGGATCTACGCAGAACGTAATCGTTTGTTCAGCAACGACAATCGTTTTATTATCTGCCACGTAGCCGTGCCTCCCAAGTGCAAGAGCGGAAGAGGGAGATTTTATTAAAAGACACCTGCCATGAGACTGAACAGCGTGAGCCAATTTCCAAGATGTATTTTGTTTGGTGCTCACGACCAGCCTATGGGGTACACAGTCACACTCGTATTTAGCAGAGGAAGAAACTCGGCCCCAGAGAAGCTGCACACTTTTCTGAAACCCAGCGGGCTACCGCAACAGTGACCTGGGGCATCACACGCAGCCAGAGGCTAAGCACAGACTTTTCCGCTGCTTCCTGCATCCGCAAACTGCCCTCAGACAAGGAGAGGAATCACAGGAAAGGTAAAGAGGGTGAATAGAAAATCCAAAACAAAACAGTAGACTAAACCCAAATATGTGACTTACTGCAGTAAGTAGGAGACGAAGGACTCCAGTTAGGAGTTAGAGATCATACAATTAAAATTCACAGTTCCAAATTCTATGCTATTGGTAAGAGACAGGCCTAAAACCTAAGGAAATAGGAGTTCCCGTTGTGGTTCAGCAGTTTAAGAGCCTTACTAGTATCCATGAGGATGTGGGTTCAATCCTTGGCCTCGCTCAGTGGGTTAAGGATCCAGCATTGCCATGAGCTGTGGTGTAGGTCACAGATGCAGCTCAGATCCCACATTGCTGTGGCTGTGCTGGAAGCCTGCAGCTGCAGCTCCAACTCAACCCCTAGCCTGGGAGCTTCCATGTGCCACACCTGCAGCCCTATAAATAAATAAATAAATAAATAAATAAGGAAATAGACAATGTTAAAGTAAAAGGATCAAACAGTATGCATTAGGCAAGAACTTTATGTAAACTTAATAAAAATGTTAATTTATGACCTTCCACTCGACCGATATAAGCAGTCAATTCACAAAGAATTTACTAAAAATTCGAGACAAAATTAATTCCCATGTATACAAGCCCATGTAGGGAACAAAAAGAAAGAAAATAATTTCCAATGTGTGAGGTTAGAAAAGCTGTGATACTAAATCCGGTGTGGATGGAAAGAAGTAGGAAATTAAATCATAACGGGAATCCATATCATAAATGCAAAACTTCCAAATATGTTATATAATCTGATCTAGGAATCTATGAAAAGAGAACACTTGCTCATTGTTTCTAACTAGAAGGTCAATGAATAGCTTTGGATAAAACCAAAAGTTCACTAGAGCTAAGAGTAAATCCATATCCTTTAACACTGGGAAAGGTAACTAGAAAAATGCAAACAAACAAACAACTTCCAGCAAAGAAGATGCACAACTCTGAAAAGTCTGACACAATTCCGCTAAGGCCGGGGAGACAACAATATGATATGCGAGAGACAAGTTTATGCAACATTTTACTGAAGTCCTATTTGGTGCACAAAGTCAAGAAAAAGAAACAAGAGTTTCAGGGATTATCACATCCCCCTCTTTTATAAGGTCTACACAGTAAATTGAAGGCATCTACAAACTTATAATGGATCTCATCAAGCTGAGTCTGGAATTTACATAGAAGAAGAAATAGTTTAGAATAGTCAAAAACATTCTGAAGAAGAAAAATGTGAGCGCTTTTGTCCTACCAGATATCAAGATCCTATAAAGTTATGAGTGTGAAAAATTCGCACAGACTGAAATAGAATTCCAGACTGATATGCAAACGATGTGTCAATTATGATGCTAAGATAACTGGCTGTTATATAGCAGGAAAGAGTATATTTGATTTGTACATAACACCCTACACAAAAGATTAAATACTTGTAAAGCAAAAAAACTTTAAAGCATTGGAAGGAACTGTAGAAAATGTCTTGATAATTCGGGGAATTATTTGTTAAATATTACACAACAGAGATTGATAAATTCAGTTCCACGATTACGAAAAAGTTTTATGTCCAAATACATCATAAGAAAGTGAAAAGATGACACTCACTTTTGGCGATGTTTACAATGCATATAACTGACAAACAAAACTAGATTCTATATTGTAAACAGTGGTATAACAAGTCAAAAGGAAAAGATACACAAGACAATTAAAAAAAAAAGAGTGGAAAATATAAATAGGTAGTTCACAGAAAAGGAAACCAAGGCAAATATAAAGTAAGACTATGAAAAAATGCCTGAAAGCAACTATTTTTAAAACAATTTATTTCTCACAAATTAAAATGTTAAAGGTTATTGAGAATGGGCAGCAACATACAACGCGATACAATTTCCTTGGAAATTAATTGGCAATATTAAGTTGAAGAACCCAATACCATATAGCTCAGAAAATCTATTCCCTAATTTTAATTCTCTAGAGAAATCCTTTTACATATTTACCAATGCACATATAAAATGAATGTTGACTGTTTAAATTTTTCCCAGGGAAATGGTAAAATTACCCACTGTCAAAAGAATGAGTACCAGAGTTCCCTGGCGATTCAGTGGGTTAAGGACCTGGCATTGTCACTGCAGTGGCTCAGGTCTCTGCTGTGATGTGGGTTCAGTCCCTGGCCCTGAATTTCCAGGTGCAGCCAAAAAAAAAAAGTACATATTTTGTGATATTTTCACAAAATGGGCTACTATGCCACAGTGAAAATGTTAAGAGCAACAGCTATGAAGATCAACATGGATTTATCTCAGTGATCAAAAAAAGTTTATGTCAATTATATAATATTTTAATATACAAGACCATGCCATACACTCCTTAAAGATACATGCATTTTTTTTTCCATCTTTTTAGGGCCACACCTGAGGCATATGGAGGTTCCCAGGCTAGGGGTCCAATCAGAGCTGCAGCTGCCTGCCACGACCACAGCAAAGCAGGATCCAAGGCGCATCTGTGACCTACACCACAGCTCATGGCAACAACAGATCCTCAACCCACTGAGCAGGGCCAGGGATCGAACCCACGTCCTCACGGATACCAGTTGGGTTCATTACTGCTGAACCACAATGGGAACTCCAATACATGCGTTTTTTTTTTTTTCAATAAAACTATAAAAGAAAAGGGTAGATAGGAGAACACCAAATTCCAAGTTATTTTCCCAGTAACAAGAGATTGGAGACTCTGTTAAAAAAATGTACACTTTGGAAGGGGACTTTGGCCATACTGATAATATTTAACTTCTGGAAGTAGCATTCTATTATTCTGGGCACTCTTTTGTATGTATATTTTCCAGCAAAATAATAAAAGAAACTTTACCTCAAACCAAATACAGATCTCTTGACATCTGATAACATAAATTAAGGTGTGGCCAATCTGTAAAAATCTGCTGCCCAGGCTTGGAAAAAGTGCCACTCCACGGAAGAAAACCAGGTTTCCAGAAGGAAATGGGCGTTCATGGCCAATGGCTTAATTTTCCCTTTGGGTGGAGAGCTCCAACCACATTGCAACTATTGGGGGGGCGGGGTTGCTATTCTGGGACTCCCACCTTCTTTTCCCAAAGTCCTTGTGTTTCCATTATTATTCCACTGATGTTCTACAACATGATGAAAAGAAAAATCAAGTTTTCTTCACTTGGGAACACCTTTTCCCTAAGCTCTCTCATATATACACACGTACACGTTCCGCAAGTTCAAGGCAGCTATTTCATCTGATGTGTGACATTCCGACCTGTGACATTCTAGTCTGGGCCACACCACCCTGCACACGCCCCATCTCGTCTGACATGTGACAACCCAGACGCCATCACTGTGCTTCACAGACGGTGATACATGGACAGGGGTTGTGACCTGGACTTTCAAAGCAGGCACACTGCACAGAGCTGCCCACGACCTTCTTGTCCACGGCTAGAACGTAAGAATCTGGCAAAGGCTCTCAGCCCTTCCCAAGTACGCAGGGCTTTGCGGGTGCTGCTTTTCTTTTAATTTTTTTTTAATTTTTAATTGGAGTATAATGAACTTATAAAGTTGTATAAATTTCAGGAGCACAGTAAGTCAGTTTCACATATACCTCTAGTCATTCCTTTTCAGATTCTTTTTGCATACAGGTTGTTACACAGTACTGAGTGGAGTTCCCTGTGCCTTTCATCTTTGCACTGACTCTCAAACACAGGCCTTGCTGCTTACTTCCCAGAGGAGGAAAGTGGGGTGCGTCCATCAAACAGCACCCACAAAGCGCAGGGCTCCCAAGTGGGGGCTGCTGAGCTGGCTCTTCAGGTCGTCCGCTCCAAAGCTCTTTTGACCATGACAACTGGTTTCTCTCATCATATGCTTGCTTTAATTAAATACGGTTCAGTTCCATTCAATTAAATAAGCTCTCGTTGAGTGTTTCCGATGAGCAGGGCACGGCTCCGTCTAATCAAGTTGCAGCAGCTGATCTCGGGGGGCGTCACGCACAAGCAGGGCTGGTGGGACAGACGGCCCGGCGGGAGTGGTCACCCACGTTGGGGTGGGTGCCAGTCTCCGGAGTAACCATCTGCGCCCTCCTGTGAGACCGGCCTCCCCGCTTCGCCATCACTCGCCGTGGCCCCTCCTTCTCAGCTTCGGGGCTCCCAGGAGTCGTGCAGCACATCAGCGGACGCGAGACACGCAGCATCAGCGCAGAAGCTTCGCGGACAACGACGTCCAGACTGGGCCTCGGTATGGGGACCCCAGGAGGGCTTCTGGGTTTGCAGCTGATCCACGGCGGCCACACTTATCACGTGAGCATGAGATAAATGCTCACTGTTGTAAGGGACGAAAACGGGTGTTACTGTCACCAGAGCAAACCCAGATAGTCTAGGCACCCGCAGGTGTACGCTCGCGCGCGCGCACACACACTCACTACAGTACCAAATCATATGTAAATCAGGGAAGCTTCAGAAAAGAGCCAACAGTGGACCTGGGGTTTTGCCCGGTATTCACTCCCCAATTATATTCAAAGTTTCGTTTCCTTTGGTCACCTGAACCTGCACATACCCGCCCTGGAGACCTAGCTCTGGTTTCTGCTTCCACACGGTCCTGCCCACGGGATCCGCCTCCCCTGAGGCCCTGGCTTCCTTGTGGTGTCTGTCCCCAAGTCACAGCGACCGTGCCCTCTGGACTGAGCTAGGAACCAGAGGGCGATGACACGGCACGTGCTTACAGTAGGAAACGGAGCGTCCCCTTCCGCTCAGCCGGAGGGACAAACGCTAGCGGTCCCTTGACAATACCGTGTTGTTTTCATAAACAAGAGCAAGATATCCTGGATTTATCACAGTCTATTCCTGTCCTCTTGTTTAGTAAAGCTATTCTTTTCTATGTTTGACTGTGTCAGGAAATACAGGGGAAAAATCAGGATAGAAGCAGCTTTTTCTCTTCTTTTTTTTTTTTTTTTTTTTTTTTGCCACACCAGCAGCATATGGAAGTTCCCAGGCCAGGGATCGAACCCAAGCCTCCACAGTGACCCAAACCACTGCAGTGACAACACCAGTCTTTAACCCTGCTGTGCCACCAGGAAACTCCTGAGTAGACCTATCTTTGAAGAACATTCTGAGGTTATTCAATGGTCTTCTCCCAAAGACACTGGATATTGTGTCATACGTTTATGCAACTACTTCCCCAAGCCAGACTTCCAGGAAACAGTAACTGGTATCCAGAGGGCACCCAAGAAGTCTTTTTTTCTTTTAGGGCCACACCCATAGCATGTTGAAGTTCTCGGGTCCAATCGAAGCTGCAGCTGCCCACCTACACCACAGCCACGCAGGATCCAAGCTGCATTTGTGACCTATGCTGCAGCTTGCGGCAACTCGGATCCTTAATCCACTGAGCGAGGCCAGGATCAAACCAGCATCCTCATGGATACTAGTTGGTTTCATTACCGCTGGACCACAATGGGAACTCCCCCAAGGAGTCTTTGATAAATGAATTACTGGTAGCGATGAGGCCAGTAGAAGAGGATGAAGGATGCAGGGTAGGGTTTTGTTTGAGTTTGTTGGGCTATTTTTTTTTTTTTTTTTGACTTCATAGGGCCAAATTTGTAGTTCGCAGGCTAGGGGTCTAATTAGAGCTGCAGCCGCCGGTCTGTGCCACAGCCACAGCAACACCAGATTCAAGCCATGCCTGCGACCTACACCACAGCCCATGGCAATGCCAGATCCTTAACCAGGGAGCAAACGCACATTCCGCTGCACCACAACGGGAACTCCCGTGTTGGGCTTTTATCTCGTCCCTTTGCATACAGTACAATCAGGCCTCTGAACACAGTTGTTAACGGCACAGGATTCTGAATCAGATGGGACCAGTTGTTAATGGCTCCATTATTTGTAGCTTGGAGCCCTTGGCAAGTCACGTGGCCTTTCAGAAACTCCGTGTCCTCGTTGATAAGGTGGGGCTGATCCCTTCTAGGAAGGAAGATGTGTGGATTACAGTTAAGTCATGGAAAAAGCATAACAAAGAAAAAACCAGTTCCCAAACAGTAATTAGTTAACATCCATCAGTAAGTATCTGTGTATTAGTATTTTTTCTTGGTTCTGTCTTTCCTAATTTTTCCATAATGCAAGACAAAGCAAATGCATAAAATGGGGAAAACAAAAAATTGGTAACAAGATAAAAACTGGTAGATTGGCTCAATGTGGATATTGAGCCTATCCACATTGAGCCTTATTTTTAGGGCCACACCCACGGTATATTCCTTTTTTTTAGGGCCACACCCATGGTATATGGAAGTTCATATCGGAGCTGTCACCAACTACACCACAGCTCACAGCAATACCAGATCCTTAACCCACTGAGCGGGGCCAGGGATTGAACCCTCATCCTCATAGATACTAGTCGGGTTCTTAACCCACTGAGCCACAACAGGAGTTCTCGGAATAAGGTATTTCAGTTACAGAGAAGAGCATAAACAAGATGGACACAGAGTACATTAGGGGGACTGACCGGCTGAGTCAGCAATTCTATTGTTGACCGAGAATAAATGAGTGCTAAAAATAATAGTAGTAATAAAAAAACTAGGTCAGGGGATGCAGTTTTCATGAAAGGGCCTGACACCCAGTGAATGGTCCAGTGACGGTTTGTGCCCATGCGTGTGTCGAAAAGAAGGGCGTTATCCCATGAACTTGAACTTAAAGTGTTGGAAATCATGAAGGCAAAGCTTGCTGCTGGAGTGTGAGTGCAAGGGGAGTGGGTTAAAAATAATGCAATTTACAGGGTGGAGAAAGAATTTACACAGCATGTGACAAAGACCTGCTCAGGATGCCTTGAAGAGGTTAATGGCGATGGCGGACCAGTCCTCAGATACAGGACTGAAGGAGGAAGATGCTCTTTCAAGGGCCACTGCCATGGAATTTATGGGGAAGAATCGTTTTCCTGCCTGAATATCTCTGTAAGTAGTCACATGAAATTTTCTGTAAACAGTCAGACCTTATTCTCTTTTTAGTTTTTGTAGGACCTGACTTCTTTTTCCTCAAGTCACTGTACCTCGACGGGAAGAAAGATGTTTGTGACTACTTTGTTTTCTGGAAAGGCGATGACATGCTTTTAAAATGGTACACAGGGCACCGCGTGTCCCAGAAAACCTGGTCAAGGTGTGTGTAGGCGTGTGTGTCTGCACCTCTGTCTGAACCACAAGCAAAGAGCTGCTTCTTCAGCCAGAGGGAATCAGCGCACACGCAGACAGATACCTAGGGACACTCTCAGGACGCTAACTCGGAAAAAAGAGGCATGGCCCCTGCATCACCACAAACCATGACTCCGTTCCCTTGCTAGTGAGTTTCTTGAAAAACTCAGTTCAATTTAACAAAATGCAGTGATGCTGCATCAGAATACCAATAAAGTACTTCTAGAATGTTCTGACTCAGTGGAAAATTATTCTAAATATGCGGTCTGCAATTAAACACAAACATGCACATCTAACTCTTCATTTTCAGATGCTGCTGATTTCTCACTGATTTCTTTTACAATATTGCCCTTTTAAAAATATATTCTCTTTTCAATATATTTTCTGATGTAAGTACCCCAGACTCCCCCAAAAGTAGAAAGAAAAGAATTGTAATAAACAATAGTGTAGAAAGTACAAGGTGATCTGTAGTACCACCTAGAGTCTGAGGAGATCATGACAATATTCCTAATAAGCAAAACATTCTACTCCTCTCCTGGAAATTAGAGAGTTCGAAGGGAAAAAAATGTCTTTTTCTCCTCCTCACATCTCATTGGTTTAACCCTAATTAATTATACCTGTGGTATGCCAATAACCTTCACTTTGATAATATCTCATCATTTTTGAGAAAATTCTCTGCTATGCAATTGTGTGGCCACACAGACTTCACTGAAAGCATTCCAGGGCCTATTTTTGCCATGAGAAATGCAGCCCTAGACATCAATTTCTGGTTGTATATCCTGGGGAAAGTGTATTTGAAAGCATTGCATCAGATGGTGTTTTTATTAAATGTCAGAAAATATTCAACTAGACATCTAAGCAAATGTATGCATCTTCGACCAGAAATCTATGTTTCGAATGCCCAGTAAAATGCGTTAAGGAAAAGCACAGGAAGGGAAGAAATACAAAGAGTCTATTATTTTTTGGGCGCGCTTCCCAAATCCGCTTCTTTATCTCAGTCAAGTTGGCCTTCGCATGGTGTGCCTGCCTCTTACGGATATCTCCTTTTTGCAGAGGGCTGCCCAGAGCTATCACTGGTCCCTGTTTCCCCCGAATTAATGCCATTGATAAGTGTAAAAGGGAGAAATGTTGGCAATATATGATTATGGATTCGATGATGCAATTTCAGGGTCAGTCTACACAAAGCACTTACGAGGAACCTGACACCTGAAGATGAATGGAAACGAAGGTGGGGGGGCTCACAGCAGTCAAAGCCCAGGGCCAGGCGGACTCCGAGGCTCTGCTGCCACCTGCTGGCTGCGAGGAGAACCGAGCCTGAGCCTCCGCACACAACCACTGGCTGCTCTCTCATTAAGAGAACAGTTCTTTTGGGTCACAGCTTACCTTCCGCCTCCCGGACACGTCAGGTAGCCCTCTCTTGATGCTCTGATTCATTTCCGGAAACAGGTAAGCCAAAGACTGGCAGACACGCTGGGGAATATATTCTGAACCCAAGTGGTATGTGCTACTTTATTTAAACTAATAATAATTTAAAATCTGTAAAATTGACTTGTGATGATTTATGTACACCTATAATTGAAATAAAATCCATTAAGAAAAAAAGAAGTATTTGGTCTTGATAAAGCAATACAAAATAGGAAAAAAATAAAATAAAATAAAATAAATTAATATACACATGAGAGCCAGGCAGACTTAAAGAGAAGACTGGACATAAATTTGAGCTAATGATTTAAATTGTTACTTTATGGTATCCTTTGCCTCCCACGCAAGTCAATAAATGAACACTTCGCATTTTGCCAATAACGTAATTTGGTTCCAATCCAAGGACTAGAGCATCCACAGCTGGAGGAGTTCCCTATGGGTGAGCCTGTCTGTGCACCTGCCTCCATCCCGCAGTGAAGGGCTGCTGTTTGTTTCCCTCTTTGCCTTTCCAACCTCAAAGGTGCTGAAATTAAAAGCGATGCGCTATTTCTAGTCTCTTCTTTTTTTCAAATTGACTCGGTTTTTTATTTCTCCCCACAGTCTGAGTGCTACCTCTAGATCGAGATGAGATTGCTGTCATGCATTAAGCTAATTTGGATTGTGAAAAAAAAAAGTACAAGCCCAGGAAGTAGATTCCGAGACAAGGTATCCTGCGAGGAGAATGCGGGACAAGCAAGGAGAAATTAATTAGCACTGCCTTCAGCGATTTCACTGACTTAGGAGAGATTGCTGGTAGAATGAATGCCCAGGATGCTGAGCGCCAGGGAGCTGTGGTCACAGCCCTCTGGGGTGTGTGGCTTGCTATCACTGCATGGGAAATGGAAACAAGGCATCTGTAGAGAGCGTGGAAAAACCTCAGGAAGGTTGAAGTGTGCAGACTAATTACAACGGAGGAAGCAGCAATTCCCGCAGTTTCCCAGCCACATTCACAGCTGTGGTAGGAGAAGAAAAGAATATGTTGAGGTCTTTCAGTGGGACACATAGATATTTTAATGTTGCGATGCCACCCTACAGCGGTGAGCTGAGAAAACGAACCCTGAAGGGCTCCCGCATAAACACTGTTTTTCTCTGTGTAAAAGAGAAGCCAGCAGTAAGGGCTCCTCTGGGAAATAATGTTTTAAAAGTTTATAAATACCTGGAGGTACATTTCCCCCTTTCCAATTATGCATAACTCTGCTAATATACTTAGCAGTCTTACTTCTTTATTTTGTTTCTCTATCCTGATGTGAAATTCCCCGGATTATTGGCCCATGGATATTTATGTTAGAGCAGAATAAGTATATTCTTTTCCTATCATCCAAATTAAATAAAATATAGCCAAAGAAATTCACACGTTTCTAAAATAAATGTCGTTAAAATGTTACATCAGTGTGAGAGAAGGATAAGACCCAATTACTAAACATCTCAAGGGGCTGAATAAAGAGACTCATGGAGTTCCCACTGTGGCTCAGCAGGTTAAGAATCTGACATAGTGTCTGTGGGGATATGAGTTTGATACCTGGCCTCACTCAGTGGGTTAAGGATCTGGCATTGCCACAAGCTGAGGTGTAGGTCACAGATGCAGCCTGGGAATGGCTGTGGTGCAATTCAGCAGCTGCAGCTCCAGCTTGATCCCTGGCCTGAGAACTTCCATATACCACATGTGTGGTCCTAAAAAGAAAAGAAAAGTATGGTGGATATTCATCCAAATACAACAATAATCAATTTTGAATATGACTTATCTAAATACATCAATTAAAACACAAAGACTTTCAGAATAAATACAAAAACAAGAACCAACTATATATTGTCTATAAGAAACTTTAAATATAAAGAATCAGATAGATTAAAAGCAAAGAGATAGATAATACTATACCATCCTAACACTAATCAAAAGAAAGATGGGAAATTTATATTAATTTCAGACAAATCAAATTGTAAAACAAAGAAAATCATCAGTGATAAACAAGATCATTTCTTAATAATGAGAGGATCAATTCTCTAAGAGGACATGACAATCCTTAATATGTATGCTCCAACAGATCATTAAGATAGGTGGGACAAAATTGCAGAGAAATGTATGAATCCACAATTATGTTTGGAGATGTCAACACTGCTGTTTCAGTAACAGACAGATCCAACAGGCAGAAAATCTGTAAAGATATAATTGAAATGAATAGCCATCAATCAACACAATCTTGTTGACATTTATAGATTACTTCATCCAAAAACAGTAGAATATACTTTTCTCAAACACCCAGAGAACATTGACCAGTTTGGGTAATAAACAGTTTGGGTAATAAAGCACACTTTGACAAATGCAAAGAACTAGACATCATACAAAGTATGTCTTCACACAGCAATGAAATTAAAGTAGAAACTAATAACAGAAAGATGGGCGGAAAATATAACATATTTGGAGATTAAACAGTACTCTTGTAATAAAAAAGTGAGTCAAAGGAGAAGCCTCAAAGATAATTTTAAAATATTTTGAACTAAATGAAAATAAAAGTGCAACTTTTCAAAATCTGTGTGGTGCAGCCAAAGCAGTGCTGAGAAGGAAATTTATAGCATCAAATGCATAGATTAGAGAAGAACAATATCAGCTAAGCTGTCTAAACTTCCATCTTAGAGAGATACAAATAATTAGAAATAATAAATATCTAAATAGAAAAATCCCTAATAAATAGAAAGATATGCCATGTTCATGACTAAGAAAGCAATAATCAACAGCCAATGAAATCAATTAATAAGTTAATAATAAAGCCAATGAATAATAATAATAATAATAATCCATAATAATAATAATATAATAATCAATAGTGTCAGTGAGTCAATGAAATCCAAGTCAGCTCTCAGTAAGTTGCATTGTCAATATTGACCAACTGATTCTAAAGTTTGTACTGAAAGGCAAAAGCCTGGAGTGGCCAACACAATATTGAAAAGTATGCTATAATTTTTAGTCACGTATGCCTCTGTATTAATTAATCTACAACATCTCTTGAGACAAATTTTCACATAAAGTGAAGGAAGGAGATAATCCATTTCTTTATTTGCTGAAAGGTCACTGGCACTCAGAAAAGACAGAGGGAGCTGAGTTTATAAACTCTTTTCTGTTCAAACGCCCCAATTCTAGCTTTCCTATGAGGATCAATGAAAAATTACGTGTCAAACGCTGTATCGTGCGATCAAAGTCAACAAAACTATTTTGTGCCACAGTATTCTGTTAAACATATGATAATCCAGCCACAAATTGCCCAGATTATCTGGTACTCTCTTGCTTTGAACATGCTCTGCAAGGATATGTGATGATGACAGAGATTATCTTGAAAGAATGAAAATAAGATGATCAGTTGGATCTAAAAGATAATGTTCCATCAGTTCCGTTGCCTCTTGGCTGAACTGATTTTCAGTTATGGAATTGCAACAGAAGACGACTAAGCCAGGTGTTAGCTCTCTATCCCTGGACGGCGAGCCTGGGCAGCAGCTGTTCTCTCAGACAGTGGGCCCTGGGTCTGCGCCGCATTTAGGCTGGTGTGTATTGTGGAGAAGTTTCCTTCGAATGTTAAAAATGAGAAGGAAAGCTCTGTTTCTCTCACCTTCTTCCGAGGATTTCTCGTTACATTCATGTTTTGGTAAGTAAGAGCCCACGAATCAGCCTCAAGGAATGGAGCACTGCATTCAAAATTCTGTTTTTGACCGATTTCTTAGTCAATTTTTAAAAACTCTTTTATTGGTTAACAGGAACATTGCCAATGGATGATAAAATCTTCAACCAAACAGTGCTTTACTGATGCGGAAAGCACGCTCAGCACCGTCAGTGTGGGATGCAAACTACAGGGTGAGCGGGTCCCGTAAGGAACACGGAATCACGGTCACCTTGACTTGATTGTCTTCTTTACAAGCAGTTACTTCAGTCGCCAGTGTGTATCTTCTGACCAAGTTGCCTTTGGATGCAACTGAGAATGGGAGTAGCATGTGGCTCCATGACAAAAACAGAGAAGATTATTATCTATTCCCCCCTATAGCCTCGGGGAAACTCCAGGTGTGTGATAAAAATCCAAAGCCGGATTACCCTAGAGCAAGTATTCCCAATGATTCTAACTTCTGCCAAGTCGCCCCTGGTAGATGAATGCTCCATACCCCATGGGAACATCCTTCTGGACCATTCTTGGCATTAGTTCTGTGACTTCACTTTTAACGTAATGACCCTCAAAGCCTTTGTGCTGATTACCCTGTGGGCAGAGTAAGTGTAGACAGAGCTCTCTCAGTGTCTTTCCTACATCTTCAGGACTCTGTGTAGGTACAGACAAGTACTTATATCTGGGTTAATACCACAATTACTACCATTAAAGAAAATTTACTGTCATAATTTAATAGAGCTGACCCTTATGGACACATTGATTTTTATCGATGAGGTATATCGGAACACTTTTGGGTAAGTTTCCAGTGCACTTTAAGAGGCCCTTAGTACAGTGTCTCTCCTTGCAGCCTGAGACTGAAGAGGAAGAGAAGTTTAATAGAAAAGTACGTTACAGTAGAAAGGCTGCCCGTTTGGGGGTCAGCCACTTAGCGATTGTGTGGCCTTGTTGAGTCGCTTCTCTTTTTTATAACGGCTCGGTTTTTCTATTTATAAAATGAAGACTATTACTTGCCTAAGGGATTCTGGTAAAGATTGGTTCTAATTCTTACTATCAGCTACCAAAGGCAGTACCTGATACATAACAGTGCTTAATAAATCTTGTTTTCCCATTTTTACCTCCTATTTCTATTTGAAAATTCCTTAGCTGATCAGCTAAATGCAGACTCATTCCCTCAAATTACAACTGGCACACCGTGTTCAGATTAGAAAAGGGAGCTATGAGCCAGGTAGCAGAAGAGAAATTTTGTCAAGAATATTCTGTGGGGGGGACTCTTCTTATAAGGGTAAGTTATGAAAGAAGGACTTCATAAAAAAAAAGCAGCTCATCTGAAAATATTAATTGTTCCAGGTCACACAATTCCTTAGAAATCTCTCAACACATCCCAATATCAGATTGCTCTGATGGAAGGAAGACCCTGGACTCCTTCCAGTTCTACCAAGTAAACATTAACCAGTTTGTTCCCACAAGGTTTTTTCATACCACCCTTTATGTTTCATGGAAAGTTTTATAAAATGAGCAGAAATATCACATTCAATCACTCTCCCTCAGTCTTAGTGTTTAGCACCTGCTGATAACATTCCAGTCCTTGATCTGGGTGTTCTAATTTGTGAAAATCCACTGAGCTATATACACTGAATGACAGGTGCATTTTCTATATGCATTTTATGTTTATATAAAAACATGTATAAAAGGACCCAGTAGCCAAATTGAAGAGGTTCTTACTGGCCAAAAAAATGGTCAAAATCTGAACATCAATAAGTATAATAAACCACAGTAGATTTAATATCACAATGTTTAGATCTCTTCTTTCTTAAAAGTTCTAAAGTAAATTAATAAATAAGGCTTTCAGTTATCTTTTCAGCATACTAGAGAGTGTACTCACTATTTTGAAAGCTAATTTTTTTAAGCTAGAAAAAGTCAAACTCACCTTGTCTTTCTTTTCTGAGCTTTATCACAGCATAAGCAAACATAATGGGAATTTTTTCTTGGTAGTCTCCCAGCTAATTAGTGAAGAACGAATACGTGAATAATGACTAGATTATCACCATTTTATGACACCAAATGAAACTGGACAGAGGTTATAAACATCCTTATGAAACTTTCTCATCACAAAAGAAAGACAATCATTCATGTTTCCTGATGGAAGGAAGCAGACAACGCACCCTAAGATGTATTCTTGCCAAAATTTGATTTGAGGTTAAGCCTTTAGATCTCACTACCAATTCACAGGAAATTCAGGAAGAGAGGAACGCATTCAAGGACATAACAGGGATACAATTAGCACTTTACCCACAAGAGTCTAAAGGACCCAGTTTCATCAACAGATAAAACCACAAGAAATGAGTCACTTGTTCATGTAGATTAAAAGAGGCTTAAGAGATTCTCATCCCAAGTGAAGTAAGTCAGAAAAAGAAAGACAAAAACCGTATGATATCACTGACATACATAATCTAAAATATGGCACAAATAAACCAATCTACAAAACAGAAACAGAGTCACAGACAGAGAACTGACTTGCAGTTGCCAAAGGAGGAGGGGGAAGGGGATGGGATGGACTGAGAGTTTGAGGTTAGTAGATGCAAACTGTTGCATTTAGAATGGATAAGAAATGAGGTCCTGCTGTATAGCATGGGAACTATATCCAATCTCTTGTGATAGAAAATGGTAGAAGATAATATAAAAAATTATTTAAAAGTATATATATATATGTATGTGTGTGTGTGTGTGTGTGTATGTGTGTGTGTGTATGACTGGGTCACTATGCTATACAGCAGAAATTGGCACAGGGCTGTAAATTAACTATACTTTAAAAAAAAACTCACATCCACTAATGTTATCTTGATACCAATTCCAAACATAAATTTTAAAATTATGAGACAATTGAACAACAACTAGGTGGTTATTAATATTAAAATTTATTTCTATTGTTTTAGGTGCGATAATTGTATCATAAGTATGTAGCAACTTTCTCTCTCCTTTTGTGTGTGTTTGTAATTTTCCAAACATAAATTTTAAATTTATGAGACAATTGAACACCAACTAGATGGTCATTGATATGAAAATTTACTTCTATTGTTTCAGGTGAGATAACGATATTGTTATCTTCTTTCAGAGTCCTTATCTTTTAGATGTGCACAAAGAAATATTTTATGGATGAGACAAACTTATGTTGCATCTTTTCTTCAAAACGGTCTTAGAGGTGGAGAAAATGTGTGTGTGTGCTGCGCTGTGTAGATAAAACAAGATTAACCGTGAGTTGATAGTTTTTTCAGCTGTCATAAGTACGCAGCAACTTTCTCTCTGCTCTCGTGTGTTTGCAATTTTCCACCATTATAAACACTATAGATGGATGTTAATTTCTTTCAAAAATAAGTGAAAGAAACCTCAGGGTTACGTGTAATGCCCTTTGTAACTTGACTTTAATTATTCACTGATTTATGAAGCTCGGAGCCAATAGTACTTTGTCTTCCGGTATCTCTGCCTAAAACCTAGCAGGTGTTAGTTGGTTATGCCTTAGATGTTGTTGGTGTTACCTTTGGTTACAGTGTTTGCCTCGTTGCCTCTTACTTATACAGTCACATATGTGCCATTTTTGCCTCTGTGCGCCATGACAGCTGATTTTACGTTCCAGACTTGAGCTACATATGGTAGCCATTCAAAAGTATACAGACTTTCTTATCAGAGTGCCGTTTCCAGAATCACCGTTTTTCTTGGCATCCTGTCGAGGATCTGGTTCTGAAGACATGCAGTCTTCATTATTAAATAAATGACAATACTCCTCATGTGATAAATGGCTTGCTTCTAAAAGCTCCCCTAAACCGCATTCTGAAGGGATTCTGAATTCTCAGGATAGCCCTTCTGTGGCTAGAATCTCATGACACTTGCGTTATTCCACAAACAGCCCGGATGAACCAGTCGGCCTTTTGAGCAAGTGTCGGTGTGACTGAACTTGGTCTGAAAGCATCACAGACAGGGTTCCTGACCCCAGTGTGTTTGTGACAAGGCTTCTCTGCCTACATATTGTAACCAAGCTATTTATTATGAGCTTCTCCTTTAATTCCCATAACGGGAAGCATGTACTCTCACACCCAAGGGCTTTTTCTTGATCCTAATATTAAATCTGGTTCAGTCAAGGGGCAAAGTTAGCAATCTTCCGTGTGGAATTCATGCCATCTAAGCATACCTAATATAGGAGTTTAGAGACAGATGGCACAGCTCTGTGAGGTAAGCAGTTCTGTCCCCATTAGCCTGTTTATTCATTTTGTGGGATTTAGGTCTGATGGAAATGACAGCGCTGTATGGAGTGATGGTGC
This sequence comes from Catagonus wagneri, assembly GCA_004024745.2. Taxonomy (NCBI): domain Eukaryota; kingdom Metazoa; phylum Chordata; class Mammalia; order Artiodactyla; family Tayassuidae; genus Catagonus; species Catagonus wagneri. The sequence goes on from PVHT020000085.1 coordinate 1,686,803, forward strand.
AAGTATAATGTTGGATCATCTTTTGATAAAGCTGCTGCTGAATATGTATCCTTCATATATGATATAGTTTCTCACTGATTATAAACAATAAATACGTGCTAAATGGATATCGGAGAATAGATATATCAACACATAATCCAATAAACTGATCAGGTAAATAATGTGAAATAATAAACTTTTCTGTGTTTCAGTAATATAGCTGAAAGTTCATTTTGTTTAAATAAAGCTTTATTGAGATACACCTCACAAATCATAAAATTTACTGTTTAAAATGTACAGACGGGGAGAGGGGAAAGATGGATACAGTTGTGAAACCATCGACACCACCTAATTTCAGAACATTCCATCTTGCACCAATTATCCATCACTTCTTTCCTCCTCCCATAACTAGCAACCGCTAACCTGTTCTGTCTCCATGGACGTGCTTGTTATGAACATTTCATAGACGTGGAATCGTACAGTATCTACTGTCTTGTTTCTGACTTCTTTCAAAGTTCATCCATGTTGTAGCATGTGTCAACATTTCATTCACTTTTATGGCTGCATAATACTTCATTTTATGAACATACCACACTTTATTTATCCATTAGTCAGTGGATGTATGTTTCTTCTTCTTTTTGTCTATTGTCCATAGATACATGTTGTGTGAACCCATATTTTCAATTTTCTAGGGCAAACACCTAGGGGTGAGTTTGGTGGATTCTATGGTAAACGTGCCTTTAACATTTGAAGGAATTCCTAAACTGTTTTTCAAAATATTTGCATCATTCTACAATCCCATCAGCAATGTCTGAGGGTTCTAATTTCTCCACATCCTCACCAATGCTGGTTATTTCCAGTCATGAAATAGTGGGTTGAATGGAGTGGTAAAACAAGAAGTTAGAAAATAAGTGGTACTATACTGCTTTATAACAGAAAGAGAGAAATAGTGAGTAATCCATAGTCCCTCACATAAAGGAATTAATCGAAATGCACAGTATGGAAAAAGGAAAAGGGCACTAAATTGTCACTTACGTAGTCATACATTCTCCAAGTGTTCACCTACCTCTTATCAGATAAGAAGACAAGAACAAAGCTGGTAAGAGAAAGCAAAGTCCAGAAGAGTGAAACCTTTAAAACAAAAGCATGGTAATATGTGGATAGCCTACAGATTTTAACTAAATTAAGTATAGTGAAGAAATTAGACTGATTCACAACTCATACTGGAAGAAATCTCTAAAGACTGAGCAGGTAAGTAGAGTTTTCCTAAAAAAAAAAAAAAATCATAAGGCCAGATCCTTATCAGTAGTTTTTCTACGGGGTATGATAGGAAATAACAAAATTTCATGTGGCATGAATTTGAATTCATGTATTTCTTTAATACTTTTAATAAAACTAATTTTTTAAATCTACCTTTTATTACAGATAGTCATATGTAAATTCTTACATGACTAGCTAATTTTGCAGTAGATAGGAAGATATTCTTTGGCAATATAAGCCACAAAGTTTGGCTTCAAGTGCATCACTCTTTAAGCTATTGGTCTGTTCTACCCACACCAACATCTATTTTCCTTAATTAAGTTAACAGTGGTTGTGCTCAGAGGAGACAAGTCAGTATCTTGTTCCCCTGCCGCGGGCACTGAGTTAGGGCTCAAACACCAGTCCAGGGACAGACTGCGCGGCTCCAGTCTAGCCAGGACTGCAGCGAACTCCTCTCATCCAGTCAGCCTAGTGGTGGCTGCATCACCACCCAGCACCTGTCAAACAGGGCAGTTCCACCCCCGGATCCAATTTCATCCCAAATGAGTGAATCTTGGGATTTTTCTGAAGCAACCGGGAAAAAGCAAACTCTTCTTCATTCCACTTGAACTTTTGACTGTAAGGCTTTAACAGAGTCAGAAAGCAACGCCAGTATTGAGGTAGATTGAGAGGCAGGAACAAGAGCAAGTAACGTTTGAACCCCTGAGTTAAAGCATGCCTGGAGGCAGTTCCTTTGGTTATTTAATCTAGTGGATTATGTTTTTGTTTAAGCCAGTCTGAATTGATGTTCTGTCACTTATAACTCCATTTAAACTATTCATTATAAAAGGTTATGCACTTGTTACGATGAAGCTGCCATTGTTCAAAGGGGTTTTACTACTTTTCTGAGACAATTAACTTCAGAAACAGCTTACAAGACATAGATGAAAAAAAAATTTCAGTGTTTTATAAGCACATCTCATTTCCAATCCTAAATACTCTTTTGTAGGCTAGTGACTACCAAGAATTTTTTTGCCCTCTGGATAATAATAGATAACACACATGGGTGGTGTGCACACATACACACACACACATACACATACACACAAGTTTACTACCACTTAAAATATTCAGATAACTGTGTTCCAGGCTCCAAAGACAATTTTCAGAGGTGTTATAAATAGGCACCAAATCATGAGCCAAGGTTAGGGGATAGAGATGTCATCCTTGAATAGCAATATAGCAATTGCATTTGTAGAAGGCAACAATTATACAACAAATAATTTCTCATGTCTATTTTAAAACATGTCATTTTTAATACATTGAGGCAACAGAATATCAGCTCACCTGGGAATTCATTAATTCCTTCTGGATTACAAGTTTTGGTATTTTGAAGGAATTTTCCTAAATGACTATGAAAAACAGGCTGCCAGTAAAGGTCAGAAATCAGATTTTTGAAAGAAGAAAATTAGGTCAAGTCCAAAGAAAAATGTTCTGCAGAATAGTTGCATAGCTGGAAAATAACATTATTATTCTTTTATTTGTTGAATATTTATGAAAAATCTCTGGAAAATAAAATAAATAGCTATGTACTGCCCAGAACCATGAAAATCCGTAGCTAAAATATAAACTCACAGAAGTGTGTCACTACCAATGTTATAATTCATATAAATGTACCCAAACAATTTTAACAAAGAGAAAAAGATTAAAATAGTCTCAGGATAAACATACATGCAAGGTTTACAATTATTCACAGCAATGAGGTGGCTATGGTTAAAACCAGTGACATTTCTCAAGGACTTCATTAAAAACGTGGAACACTTCTTCCCTTCAAATATCCACAATCATCAATAAAAGTAGAAATATGTGTATATAAATAGGTCAGTTCTATTAATACACACTTTCAACTTGTGGATTTTTACTAGAAATTATCTCATACATTGGTCAACCTCAGTTCTTGAATTCCAGTTGCCGATGGTGTCAGCTTTATTTGAATTCTGCAAGAAGTTTTGAAGTATGTTTAATGCCATTATGGTGTTAACTATATTTTGGTATTTTATAATTTCTTATTTGTTATGAGGTGTCTAATGTAAAAAAATGGAATGGAAATGGATGTCTATTCACAAAATTGAGGGACACGGATAACCAACACTGACGCTGATAAGATACCTGCTCAGATGCCGTTATTTCAGGATGAGTAAACAGATCCAGAGAAAGGGCAGAAACCAGTATGATGTAAAGTAGTGGAAAGGGCAGGCCAAGCCCTTCAGACAGAGATTTTTATCATTTGTAAAATGCAATACAACATCAGTGCTGAGTGCATGAGTATTTGCAACATATACATGTAAGCTATCTGTCCACCTCTGCAAATTAACTCAGAGCTAAGGTCCACAAAATTGAAAGGAAATCCTAATGTTTTAAGAACAAAGTAAAAACTAGGACTGAACACTGCGATAAACCAGAAGTCTTGTCTCATGTGCATACTTACTATTTCCAAATACAAACAGGTATCATCACAATAATATCACTGTACTCATTTATCTATAAAAATTACAAGCTTCATATATCACAAAATTTTTTTCAGCAATAATACAGAAGTGCTATAACCAGACAAATATTATGGAAATATACTGCCTTTTCTAGTCGCTGCTGCACAGTGCTCTAGAAAATGCTGCTGCCCGCACAGCATGAGAACACAAGAATCCTACGTCCAAGCCATTAATATGATAAAGCAGCCAGCTGCAGCGGGTGAGAGACACCAGTCGGGAGTCTGCTCCCACCACGTTGCCTGTGGCTTTCCATAAAGAAGGTACAGTCACATTCAAAACTGGTCTCAAAAGCTTGAAGCATTCTTTCTTGAAACAAAACATTCAACGGAAGATACACATGAAAAATTAACTGTTCAAGTACCCTTTCTACATAAAACGCAAGGGCACGCTCTTCGATAGAGCTGCTGTATGTGAACACCAGGTATAGAGGTTTTATTGCAATCGCAAATGTAAAGTAAGCACACCGTCAAAATGCCACTGTGGAAACACAACTACAAACGACTGACCCCATGTACATTTTCGGCTGGAGTTATAGGGGATGACCATGCCGTTTTCATGGCATGGCAAATGCTGCATCTTGTCAAAAAGAGAAGAAATTCAGAGGGAGAAAACTGAAGCCGCTCTGGATGGGATGAATAAAAGAAACACAGGCACACACATTCACCGGTACACACATGCACACAAATACAAATAAACCTTCAAAATGAGAACAAAAAAGCCTACCTCTAAAAGAATCATCAGGACACTGTGATGGCAGAAAACCACATCAGGGAGGCGAATGCAAGGATGTGGATGAAGACTGGATAGAGCCACTGACGTGCAAAGGAGGCTGCCACCACTGGACAGAGAAGAGACCAGAGGACACAAACTTATGGGAGACGAGGTCTTTCTGTTCATGGAGAAGCTCTAGGTAGAGGGACACGGTGAAAGGGCCAGTGCATCGTCTGGTGACAAGGCCTAGATTATCCTATGAGCTTTGTCTTTGCAGTTAAGGGAAACAATATCTAGGAGAAGGCTTTGCTCCTCGAAAACCCAGAATTTTTGCCCCCTCTCAAACGTCTGTTCTCAGTAAAAGGAGGTCTTCATACTCCAAGTAACCTGTTTCCAGCAGTGCTCTTTATCTGTAGACTCCATTTTCATGCTCTCAAGTGCAACTACCGAGTTTAAATAAGAGAAGGGGAGATTACTCAAAAGCGAATTCTGCGGGGCGTCAGCACCTGAGTTGGGGTCGGTCACGTGCTGTTCTCTCCACCGCGCGGGATCGCACCAGGCTCCGGGCAGCTCCTTGGCCACAGGAGCTGTAGCCGGAGTCTGCTTCCCGCCCCGAACGCTGTGAAAGCTTCCTCCGTGCAGTTTCCACGGTGCTTCCATCAGATCCCCGCACTCCTTCCAGCGGCACCCACCGGAGGCCCCACCGTCCCCGGGTCTCAGGCTTCGCGGGCGGGGCGGGCGGTGCAGAGGATCACAAGGCTCTGGGGACTAAAAAGCCGGCTCCCAAGTGCAGCCTGTGGTTTTCAGAAACAGATTCCCTGAAAGAGACTCGCACCAAGTTCATTGAAATTCATAGATAAGCTTCACCGCGAACCAGAAGCTATTTAAGAAACTTTAATTACTTAACCAAAGTAATAAAATATTTATGAGAAAAAAAAAGAACAGCCAGTCCATAAAGTAAACTAGCTGACAAATTAATTAGGGTTTAATAACAAGAAATTTCTATCAATTGCCAAAAGCACCACAAATTACTTCTGGAATACACAGACTTTTTTTGTTTCTCACTTCCGTTCTGGTCTCAGCGACTAATTTTTGGCCATTATTCATATTTTTTTTCTTTGGTGTATGAAGCATGATTCGTAGCATATAACATAATAATCTCGGAAATCAGTTTCAGAATGTGATTTTCCACTTTTTTAGTATAGGCTCAGTAACATGCCTTGATGTGGAAGGAAGACCCAAGCAACTCAATTGACCTCTTTTTCTTCCCAAATATTAAATTGAATAGATAAGGACCCAATACTAAAAACAAATAAACACAAACAGTGCTTTTGTAGATAAAGTCAGGCACTACACATATTTAAGGGGGTTGAATTATTGCTTCTTAAATTTCCAAACTTACTAGATACATAGCATAGGTACTACTACAAGAAAGTATACAACCAGTATATCAAATGGTAAAATAATGCTTCTAATTCTCCAGGACCTTATGTGGTAAATCAGTGGTAGGTTGTGGACTGTGTTGAACCCTATGGAATCTAATTAAATGTAAGGTAATAAAAAACACAACAAATTTAGGATCTTGGAATTAAGTCCAAGCATCTATTCAATATTAATCAATAAACACAGACTAAATTCACTTATTAAAATAAAGATGACTCAAAGGCTGAGTTAAGAAATGAAATTTTGCTATACGTCAAACACAAAAAAATGGAACTCCCCCCCCCCCCACAAAACAAAACAAAACAAAAAAGCAGAAAATCTCCAGGAAAAAATGTCCACATAAAGAAAGCTGAGTAGATTTCCCACTGGGAAAATGTCTTCAGTGAGATCGAGGGAGGCACTGTTTGATAAGAAGGTCACAAAGTTCAGGGAGGTTTCATATACAAATGTTTTAAGCAGCAGACAGCAGCAATTCAACTCCCAAACCATGTATTCCAGGAACTGTAGTTTTAAATTATTACACAGATAAATAGCAGATATTGTTTTTAAATTGTGTTTATCAGGTAGCACGTAAGTCACTGGTTTTTTTTAAGAAAAACAGCATTAAAACAAGAAAACCGGAATAATCGAGAAAAACCGAAAAGGCAAGAAAAACAAAATAGGCAAAAAAATGCAGTACGTGAATTCTCTGAGAACAATTATTTTTAAAAAGTAGGAAGCACAAATCCAAAAAATCAGAACAGTGAAAAGGGAATACGGTTAGAGCTACAAAGGAAATCTTAAAATAGATGCATTTACTTAAAATTAAATTAAAATTTACATGAAACATAATTTCTGGGAAAACATTTTATCAAAATTGCTCCTAGAGATACAAGAAAGTCTAAACAAAACTAAATAATGTAAGGAATTGAAAAAGTGTTCAGTTATAGACCTCTGTTCAAAGAATGATATCCAAATAATTTTATATTAAAATTATTTCAAACTTCCAACAGTACATCATTTCATTACTAATCTGACTATTTCATGCCATAGAAAAAAAAAAATAAAGCTTTTGATACTCCTTTAAGAAAAGGCAGCTACCACAGATCCCAGGAAACTGCAGATCAAGAGAATACTGCAACCAATCTCATTTAGTATTGTTTAGGAAAAAAATATGAATAAAATATGATGAGGAATTTCCATGGTGGCTCATTGGTGACAAAAGTGACTAGTATCCATGAAGCTCCAATTCAACCCCTGGCCAGGGAATTTCCATATGCTGTGGGTACAGCCCTAAAAAGCAAAAAAAAAAAAAAAAAGCAAAAAACGATGATGAAACTTTGCATAATTTTAAAATTAATTCATTATGACCAAATGAACTAGTTCCTAAAATTCAGTGATGCCTTATTTTTAGGAAAATGTTTAATAGAATCCTTTTATTAATAAGTTGAAAAAGAAAGACAATAAAATGATAGATACTGTAAAGGTATTTGAGAAAATTCTTACACACGTCACATATCAATGATAAGAAAAAACAAACAAACAAAATTATGATAGATTCATTCTCTCTCACACACACACACATATACTCATGTCAAATACTTTTGTATTTATGAATATCTTTAAGGTCAAATCAGTGGAAGTATCACCAATGATATCCTTTATTAACGTATTCTTTATTAACTTCCTTAACTTAATTCTAGTTGTACTAACCAATAAAATTAGCAACACACAGAAATTTTAGAAAATATAACTGACAAAATCTCATTATATAAACAAATGTTACAGTACAATATATTAATATATGAGATTAATAATATATTAATGAAATTACTGATAATATATATAAACCACTAGTTTTGTGTGTATATGTAGATATCAAAAACTATCAGAAAAAGTTAGAGAAACTAGAAAGGTGTCAAATCCTACAATTATATTACAATGATCATTTTTATATATACCAGCAACAACCAATTAGAAAACGTATTAAAACCTCAGAAATGATGTTGAAAACAATGTAAAAAAAAATCAAGTAGACATGATATCATTAACAATACCTACTCACCCATAAATGTATTGTCTATGGAATCTCAGATAAGAACCATCAGTTTATTTATTTATTTTATTTATTTTTTGTCATGGGATATGGAGGTTCCCAGGCTAGAGGTCGAACTGGAGCTGTAGCTACTGGCCTACACCACATCCACAGCAACGCGGGATCCAAGCCACGTCTGCAGTCTACACCACAGCTCACGACAAAGCCAGATCCTTAACCCACTGAGCAAGGCCAGGGATCGAACTTGCATCCTCAAGGATGCTAGTCAGATTCGTGTCCACTGAGCCATGACAGGAACTCCCCATCAGTTTATTTTTTAACTTGCCCAAATATATCTGAATATGTATCATTTCAGAGTGGACACTCCTATAAGTGGGTAGGTGAGAGAGTAAATTGGACAACTTTAGCAGAACTTGGCAATATCATCTGAAATACACATTTCAGGTACTCTTCAGAACAAGCATTCTATATAGTAAATGAGCCCCACTGGTAAAATTCTAAATGTGCAGTGCATTACATGAACATTCATTTATTTACATCATAGTTTATAATAGTAAGATAGTTAAAAACAATCAATTGTTCTTCAGAAAGAGACAATTTCATAGCATGTGACATAGGCCACTGAACTTGTAACCACACAGGGAAAACCAGTGAAGCCTCTGCTCAAGGATGATACAAATTTGTGTTATATCACATTTTTTTACTTTTGCTGATACATTCTCCTGCACACACACACCGTATGTGTATGTATGCAAGTGCCCTTGTGGCTTCAGTGAAAGAAGGCTAGGAAAGCAAATCTAAAACATTATTTTATGTTTATTTTTTTGGCCATGCCCAAGGCACCTGGAAGTTCCCCGGCCAGGTAGCCAACCTGCACCACAGCAGTGACCAGAGCCACAGCAGGGAGAAGACTGGGTTCTTAACCCACTGAGTCACCAGGGAACTCCTAAAACATGTTTTAATAAGTTACTTCCCAAAAGGGTAGAAGTTGATGCTAAAGATACTGGAGAAGTAAGAGAAGCATCCGGCTTTCTCAAGTTTCAAACAGAAACTGTTAATTGCTTTGGTAATTTCCAAACTAGAGAATGACTCTCCAGGAAAATTCCTAAGATTCTCCTGATCAGAAAAGTATTAGAGTAGCATGCCTCAACTGAGAATTCTGCATTTTATTTTCGAGTGCAGTTGACAGCCCCTTTGCTTTTCTCCATCTGTGAGTCACACCGCGGCAGTGATCCACAGCCCCTTTCCCCACGCGCTTGCGTGATGTACAATCCAAGGAATGAATGGAAATGCCCCATAGCAACAGTTTTCAAATAGAAAGTGAGGTAAATGCAGTGTGGGGTCGTGGTGGCACCACACAACTCCTTCCATCTCCTAAAAAGCACTCGTCTTGACGGGTACAATCATATTGTAACACAGATGAAAGCGTAATTGAATCACAGGAGGAAGACGAAAAGGAAATCCTAGAAAAGAAAACAGCAGTTCAGCTGAAAATCAAAACCTGCTGCTTCCCAAGTGACGGAATGGCTACTCCCCATTGCTACCATAACCAAATTTATAAAGTGCCTGTGGATCACAGCCTCTCTTACTGGGCACATCTGTGAGGACACATTTTAACAGCTATAATGGTGCCACACTGAGAGACACATGAGCCAGCAATCTCGAAGGAGAGGACATGTGGTATTTTCCCGGAGAAGAAACTTGTCCTTAGATGGTTTATATGTGTGCGCATTAAAATCTGTATCTTATGTCAAAGGCACTAACATTTTGCAATCAAACACGTCGATTCCAGGTAATGACGTCAACTGACACACCCAAGTATTTCACCCTAACAGGAATCCACTTCTTAGATGTAAAAATAGAAGGTTTTAACATTAAAAAAGAAAAGGATGAGAAAAAAAAAGTTTTTTCTGAGAATCAAGTAAATCTCAAGACAGCTGCTACTGATAACTCACGATGCTGAGAAGAAATACAGCAGAGGCTGTTTCAGTGCAGTCAGCATCCGTTCATCTCATCAGTTTTTGATAGAGTCAGGGAGGATGGACATCTACCGGTAATGTCATCCAGAACTAAGAATTTGTCCGTCTCTTTTAAGCCTTAGAATTTGTTGATGTAATTGCACACAATATCATCTTAAGAACTTTTTCATGTCTATAGAGTCTGTGATTATACCTTCTTCACATATCCTTATACTGGGATTATGTCTCTTTGTTTGTTTATTTGTGCTAGATATTCCCTGTGCCTTTAAAAATAATACATATTCTTAATTGTGCAAATAAGAAATTTGTAAATGTATTTATATAGAAATAGATTTATGATAAACTTCATTAATTTATGTGTTCAGATATTCTTTACACGTGATTATTTTTAGTCTGTTATTTTATGTCCATTCACATACATATTCACTTGTTCCTTTTGTTTGCTTGTTGATTTATCCTAAGCAGTAAAAGGATCTATTGATAAATAGAAGGTATCTTCCATAATTAATAGGAAATCTGGCAAACTGAGTCAAAAACCATGAGGCCACCAAAATGTCACCGATCCCTGAGTGAGGACCTAGCCACCAACCAATCGTTAACCTTGACACCTCCATCACTGGACGGTGGCTGCTGTAAGAAACTTGCTATTCCTCCACAGCCGCCTTGAAAACTCAAAACTATGAGTTATTTAAAGTTCATAAATAAGCTATTAGGTCACTGGCTTTATAATGTTTTAATGTCATTATTTTACGTCTTTAAAACTCTTTTGATTAATGAATTTAATGCAATACAATTTCATGATGATATCTGTACATGGCGATAATTTATTTTTACCTCTATGAAGTACCTCTCCCCTTGCTCAGGGTACTTTTGCATTAAGTAGCGTACTCTGTCATATCAAAATTGCTGTGATAACTTCCCACTATGTCTTTTTCATCCCTTAATTTTCAGTTTTTTAATAACATTACTTTTCCTGCAATGAATTTCTTCTAGGCAACATAATATTATTTTTAAGTAATATGTTTGGAACACATCACATTTTGTCAATTAAATAAAGAAAATGATGTTCAATTTCCCAATACTTTATTAAAGTTGTACTCTTTGCATTTTATTGCAAAGATAAAATCTCTCAACAGAGAAAGATTTACCATGATAACAAAGTTTGCTGTAATAACAAGCTTTAAACAAACATAAATTTCTTTGTAGGCGTTCCCATTGTGGTGCAGTGGAAACAAATTCGACTAGTATCCATGAGGATGTGGGTTCGATCCCTGGCTTCTCTCAGTGGGTTAAGCATATGGCATTGCTGTGTAATTGGCAGATGTGGCTCAGCTCTGGCATTGCTGTGGCTGTGGCGTAGGCCATGGTGTAGGCCAGCAGCTGCAGCTCCAATTTGGCCCCTAGCCTGGGAACCTCCAAATGCCACGGGTGCAGCCCAAAAAAACAAACGAAAAAATTATTTTGTAGTTTCTTTTATTGTTAAAAGCCTGTAACATAAAATGTACCATCTTAATTTTTAAGGGCACACCACACTAACATTAATTGTATCTGTACTGCTGTGCAAAAGGTCTCTAGAACTTTTTTATCTTGCAAAACTGAAACTTTATAACCATCGAACAACTGCTTTTTTTTTTCCTTCCTCCCCCTAATACTGGCATGCACTCGGCTACTTTACATACCAGATGTCAATGAAGTCATGAAATATTCGTGTTTTTGTGACTAGCTTTTGTTACTTAACAATGTCTCTTGTCTTTCCAATCATATCTTAGAATGATTTTATTAATACTTACGAAGTTACTTGCTGGGATTTTGGTTAAGATTGCACTGAATCTATAGGCTATTAGGAATAACACTGCCATGAACATAGGAATGCAGATATCTCTTTGATATAGTGATTTCATTTTCTTTGGATATATCCAGAAGAAGGATTACTGGATCATATGGTAGCTCTATTTTTAATTTTTTGAGGAATCTCTGTACTGTTTTCCATTGAGTCTGAACCAATTTATATTCCCATCTGCAGTGGACCAGCATTTCCTTTTCTCCATAACCTTGCCGACACCTATCTTTTGTCCTTTTGATAGTAGTCATTCTAATAGTGTGAGGTCATATCACACTATTAAAAATTAGCATTTCTCTAATGACTAACAAATTTGTGTCCTTTGGCTGTTTGTGCTAACGTTTTAACGTTACTCTGCAAGCTACTTTAGTAGAAAGACAATTTTTTTTTCAGAAGTCACAGGCCTCATAAATCCATAGTGTCACATAATAAAAAACAGTCTTTTTCTATGAAATGGGCACTGTCTTGTAAACAAAATCTGATAGCTTAAAGCTTAAAAATTAACAAGCTGGAGTTCCCGTCATGGCGCAGCAGAAACAAATCTGACTAGAGACCATGAGGTTGTAGGTTCGATCCCTGGTCTTGCTTGTGGGTTAAGGATCCAGTGTTGCTGTGAGCTGTGCTGCAGATCACAGACGTGGCTCAGATCTGGCGTTGCTCTGGCTATGGCGTAGGCTGACAACTGCAGCTCTGATTAGACCCCTAGACTGGGAAACTCCATATGTCGCAGGTGCAGCCCTAAAAAGGAAAAAAAAAAATTAGCAAGCTGAATTACCTTACAGTTTAACATGTTCTTTGACCTATTTTGCAGGAAAAAACAAAATGTTGAAATGTGTAGCAGAGTTTAAGCTAGAAAGTATTGACCTGAGGAAAATATTGTATTTTCCTTTAAGGAAAATAATATCTAATATTATTTTAAAACAATATTATAAGATCTAATTAACAGCTAATTAAATAAATATTTAATAATTTGTTATCTAAAATATAGGTAATGTTTAAAATATCTGATTAATAATAAATAATACCTAATTTGTAACAGTAAAGCTAATATCCAATTATTAATAATAAATAATATGTATTAATAACAAAATAATATCTAATTGATTATAATAAAATGATATCTAATTAATAAAAATTGAATATCTGATTAATAATAGTAAGTCTAACTTAATATTCAATAAAAATGAGTAGGGGCCATCTCAACTCAGTGATAAATAATTTTTAAATGCATTTGAGCCAAGTAGCCAACTAAAAAAGTATAAAATTTTTAGATTTTTATATTAGATTTATCAAGATAATATTTATATGATTAAAGATTGAATTGTATACTAAAAACAACATTTTGGGAAAAAATGTGGATTAATATCTATATGATCTTGGGGTTAAAGAAATGTTCCTGATCTTTTTATCCTATTTACATTTAGGTAAACTCTAATTTAGGATGTGTACAACCAGATCGAAGAAATGTTTGAGTCAATCCAGAATGGAGGCACTGGCCTAGTGTTTCACACTGATATTTGGGCAAGTTCTCACTAATTCCTGACCCCTAAAACTAATCTAATCTTTGGTGGCTCACATCAATATTTAGCATAGTTGGTTTATGTGTATAACATTTTTGAAATCTTCTTGCAAAACAGGTATTCCTTGACAATTCTAAATAAATATAAACCAGCAAACCAGCAAATCTGAGTACCTTACATATAATTTTAGCTAGAGGGTGGAGAAGTACTTTCTAACTATGACCCCAAAGGCAGAAATCTTAGACAGAAGGACTAATATATTTGACAAACCTGTGTAGCCCTGGAAAAAAAATATATTAGTAAAGATGAAAAGTAAATGAAAGTCTAGAAAAAAAAATTGCAAGTTATTTACAATGCTTACAACTTACAGAAATTGTTATCAATAGAAAAACAGGTTAGCACATTTATAGGCAAATCACCTAAGAAGAAATACAGATGCTGAGAAAACATATAAATGTTGTTAAAAAGTGAAATTTCACTGGTAACCAAAGAAATAGAAATCAGTAATGAGACAATCTTTGATTAAATTTTTAGTTATTGAAAATACCTTATATTTGTGAGAATAAGTGAAAATTTACATGCAAGCACATTGTTTAGGGTGCAAATTGGCACAGGCTTCCTGGCAGACAACTTAAGTGTACATCAAACAGTTTTCAAAAGTAGGAATCTACTAGGACAGCAGCAGTTCTATTTCTAAGGATTAATTACAAAAAAATGGACAAATGCACAACTTTACTATACATCGGCTTGATGCATAATGGCTACCATTGACAATGTATTGACCACATTCCCAGAACAGTGCTAAACACCTCGCAAATGGTATGTAAGTTCATTGTCACAAAACCTTATGAGTACTATCTTCATTTGCACATGAAGAAACTAAAGGCTCAGAGCAAATCTGAAACATGTCCAAGTTCTTGCAACTAGCTACAATGAAGCTGGGATTCACACACGTTGTACGTTGTACGCTGTCATAAAGCCTTCTTTCTGAATGTTTACTGCACTCATATTTAAATAGCAAAATAATAATGATGAGGAAAAGGAAGAGGAGACAGAAAAAATAAAGATGAACATAGCAGGACATTTATTAAAACTTCATGTGAATTCCTACAATTTTGTAATGGTGCACATTAAGACTGACGATTACACTAAATTCATTAATCAGAAAATCTGTTCCTAGCATACATGGAACAATAAGCAGAAATTTTATATACAGGTAAATATATGCATAGAAATGTCTGAAATTCTATACAGTATAGATTAGAGAGTTTTACAGTTTCTTATTATCCTGCATTTTATATTTTTTCTAAAATATAAAATAATAAGCAAATTGCTAAGTTTTAAAAGTGACACAGATGTTGAACTGTAGTGTAAAAGTTAAGAAATCGGGATTTCCTGCCATGGTGTAGTGGAAATGAATCCAACCACTATCCACGAGGATGCAGGTTCGATCCCTGGCCTCGCTCAGTGGGTCGGGAACCCAGCATTGCTGTGAGCTGTGGTCTAGGTCACAGACTAGGCTCAGATCCCAACTTGCTGTGGCTGCGGCGTAGCTCAGGGGCTACAGCTCCAATTCAACAGCTAGCCTGGGGGCTCCCATATGCCTTGGGTGCGGCAAGAAAGAAAGAAAAAAAAGGAAAGGGAGGGAGGGAGGGAGGAAGGAAGGAATCAGAGTCCGTGCCCTGGGAGTTTCAGGGCAGCTGAAATCTGTCTGAGCATTTTGTGAACCTACCTATTTAGGAGACTAGACCTCCGTGTCAGTAGTCAGTTTTAGTTCTTTTCCCCCGAAAATTTTGGTCAGCAAGTTAAGAAGAAAAAGATCTTCTCAGCTCCTAGTTTTTCTTTCTAGTAATGCTTAATATCTACCTATCTGTCTATAGCTCTCCAACCAGCCATCTGTCAGTCCATCTGTCTATCCATCTATCTATCCCCAGTTACATTTTACTTAGGAAAATCTGGCTTAAAATATAAGAAATATGTACACTTCCATTGGAAAATATTTACACTAAATCATGAGCAAAATTTCACTGACCAGTTCATGTTATGTGTGCCCGAAGGAAAGGGGGAAAGACAATAGCTGTGAAAATCCAAACCTGGAGTGACCTCCACATCTCTCTAAACCTTCTCTGCCTCTGCCACCGTGGACTTTCAATACCCACACCAAGGAGAGAGAGGACAGGTCACCGACGTCCTCTATGTGTGTGTTTGTTCCCTGGAAAAGGATTCCATGGCGAACAAGTGAAGGTGGGGATCTACTGTCCATTAAAAGGTGCTAATAAGCAAAAAGAAAAAAAAAAAAAACCTCTGCCCAGGCCTTGCCCTGGCCCTCAGCCCCAGCTCTCTGAATTGTGTAGGTGCGGAAAGCTAATGAACCTTTTATATTGCCAGTCATAAAGAGGCCCAGTGGCTCTCCATGCAGTAATGGACTCTCCGGTGAAACCTGCCTGACGGGCTTCATAAGGAACCATGAAAAAATCAATTGCCTCATTGAGGTTAGTCTCACATAGCTTTGCAGCAAAATAATCTGGTGGAGGTCAATCCACTGCTACTTCGTGAAAATTTAAAAATGGCTTTTGAACTATGTTCCCCTCAATTTTAAAAGGAAAAAACACGTTTTCCACTCATTCAGCCACAGTTTTCTACATCACAAGTCAAAAACAACCAGAAGAAGAAAAAAAAAAAAGACAGCAAAGAAGAAAGGAACTGAATCATTGTTTGGTTCCTAACTGTATAAAACCGTAATGCCTTCTATGTGCGTGGCACATTCAGGGTCATTGATTATTTTTTCACAGCCTTGTGAGGCAGGCATCACTATCCTTGTTCTACACATTAAGCTCCAAACCTAGATTTACACTCCACTCTGTGAGTTACAACTGCAGTGTGTTGTTTGTGTCTTTTCTCCCAATTTCCTCTCCTCCTACTTCAACCAGATGGTCAGACAGTATGCTTCTTTGTCTCGGGGAATATTTATGGCAGGCAAGAAAAACTGTACTTGGAATCAAGGTCTCCTCCCACCCTCCCCTCCTTCCCTCCTTCCTTCTTCCCTCACTTTCTTTCTTTTCTTTTGGTGAAAACCCAGTTTCCTTGAAGAGGTGATTCTGTGTATCCCAGACAGATGAGCTCAGGGACGAGAAAGCAGGAGGAAGAGAAAACAAGAGATTTTCTCAGGATAGGATGGAAGAGAAACCTAGAAGCCTTTGGATCCCAACACTTTGGAGTTAATGATAGGGATAAAAAGAGGAGCATAAGCAAAAGGTTATAGAGGCAGAGCGGAAAAAAGCAAACAAAACCAACAACAACAAAAAGGAGAGAAGCAACTATTTGAAGTAATGATGTTGCTGAACAACCATCCCCCGAAAGACACTCCTATCCCTAATCCTCAGAACCTAAGAATGTGACCCTGCGTGGCAAAAACTCACAGATGTGAGTAAACTAGAGATTATCTGGATTATCTGGTTGCACCCTAAACATAATCACATATGTCCTCACAAGAAGGAGGCAGAGGCAGCCTGGCTGTAGAGCAGGGCTGTGATGCTGAGAACAGGAGGTGGGAGCCACGTGAAGAAGGAACCACGTGCCAAGGAATGAGCTTGGAAAATCCCCGAAGTCTCCAGAGGGAACACAGTCCTTCCAGCACCCTGACTTTAGACTCTGACCTCCACAGCTGTAAGAGAACAAATGTGTGTGTTAGGCCACTACATTTTGTGGTTATGTGTTACAGCAACAATAAGAAACTGATACAAATGACAAATGAGAAAGGTTATCAAACCCCAATGAAAGAGAGATGAAAGCCCACAGATTGAGGGAGGGCACACAGAAGTGTATCGGATAGGTGGTTATTAAAAATTCGCACTAGACATAGTAGAACGAAACTTTGAAACATCAAAGACAGGAAGCTATCAAGGCCTTCAAGGTTTCAAAAATTGAACACCTGAAGAGGAAGTCTTATTTGGTGTCTCAATAGAAATAGGAATTGCAGGAAGACAGTTAAATGGTACTTTAAAGAGATGAAAGAGATGGACTGTGTGAAGCAAACTAGACTTTTCTATCCAGTTAAATATCATTCAGATATTGGTATGAAATAAAAACACCTTCTCTAAAAACACTCATGAACAATATACCCCAGGAAGAAAGGGAAGATGTTATGGAGTATATGAGAATGAAGCATGAATAAATAACTAAGTAAAATTTGTAGCTTATAAAGTAGTAAAGGTGAAAATATTTCATAATAGATCGATGTGGATAACAGCACTGTATGAGCAATGGTGGTGGAGATAAGGAGGAACAGAAATGAGAGGATGTTTGAGCATCAACACGTGCACCCAAACACATGCGCTCTAGGCAAGCACTACATAAAAATGGCTGCTAAATCACCAGTCTACGGATTTGTTTTATAATTGTTTTGGTTTCCTGAATAGTTGACATCTTTGTCATTATGAAATTTTGTCTCCACCCCTGAAAAGATTCCTCATTCTGTTAACAATTTCACTGGAAATTAATATAGCTACACTAGCTTTTTTATCGCTTGGTTTTTTGTCTTTGTGCTGTTTTTACTCTTGTTTTGTTTCTTTGTGGGCTAGTTTTCCAGCTGGGAGTCTTGGCTATGTGGTTTGGTGTCTGCAAACAATTTTCAAAGTCCTGTCTGTTATTTCTTCAAATATCCATTGTGAGATGAAGGATGCTGTATAGGACAACTGCCACTGAAGATTTTTTTTTTTTAAGTTCTTGAACATGAGCACATCTTTCCTTACGCCCAGCTTTTAGAACTTGGGCGGGGGGGGGGGTGTCTGTGCAAACACAGTCAAGAGCTGACTTGGAAGGATGTTTGCCCTCCAGCTGGTTTGGGTCTCCCTGCACGCCCAGGGTTAACGGTGGAGTTACCACGTACGCCTCCCATCACCAGGCTTAGAGCTTTGGTTTTCCCGTCTCTTTCCCATCATCACTGGGATTTCAACCAGTGCCCTCAGTCAACAGCTTCCTGGCTTTTCCCCCTTAGACTAAAGCTTCCGTTCCTGGAGAAGAAAGGGAGATGCATGTGCTGGCTGCCACTCCAGTCCCCCACGGGCACTGTGGGGAAATGTCCTCAGGACTCTCTGTGAGCTCTGGGAAAATATCTGAGGAAAAGCCTATAAAAGCGTGAAGCCACCTCCTTGCCTGTAATCCACGGGACCCTCCCATCTCAGGCTAGACCAAGGTCAGCTCTGGGCAAGAGCTAAATAATATTATTGTATCTAATAATCTTGGATGCTATTGTATCTAGTAATAAAAATAAATTACTGCCCTGTTCTGATCATTGTGTAGAGAGGAAATTGTTTATTTTCATGTCGAGTTTATTCCTTTAATGAAGTCATCATGAATTTCTGACAGCTTATTTCAGTGACGTCTGTCCCAGGTAAGCAAATATTTGAGGTCTGTTTCTCCCTGTCCCTCCCAGCTTTGAAGTTCGTTCTTCTCCCTGCGATTTCAGATCTCTGGTCACTTCAAGAAAAGTTCCTAATTTCAAGCCATCTGGTTATTATCGTTGTATGATTGAGAATAATGTCCCAGTAACAAACATCACCTCATCCTCGTACTTGCTGTTTATTGCCAAGATCAGACACAAGTCTACTAAAATGTCCACCAAGTGTATTGTTATAAATTGCGTCTACTTAAAGGTCTACCCTATTTCTCGAAAACAATTCAAAAGAGAAGGAAAATGATATACTTTTTAAAGTTAGCGTCTCCTATCAAATTGTAGCTACCACATAATTCAACAGAGAGAAGAGCCCGTTTTATGATGTGGTACCATATTGTTAACTCTGCTCATTTGATAACAGTTGTCAGAAAATCGCTTATATCTGGTAGTAATAGACAACTGCTAACTTTTTCTGATCATTGTGCGAGGAGAAAATTGTTTATTTTTAATATAGCATGTATTTATTCAAGAAATTTGGACACCATATGTTAACATAATGCTCCAGTTCATCTAAGATGCCCAGAAGGCTGAGACAAAGGAATTTATCAAACAAAACATAAGAGATTCTTGACTCTCAGAAAGAACAAGCCAGCGGTTTTCTGCTCTAAATAATTTCCGTGTGTCAAATCTATTTTAAAATATTCAAATTTACACTGAATTCATAATTACTAAAATTGTTTTATGCTTAATAAGAGGCGTTCTTTATTAAGAATACAATGGTAGAGGCCGGGGTAGTTTTGTTTACACCCCTAAACAGGCACATCCTTCTCTTCCAACGCTGCTCATGTGGAGGTTGATTCATTCTGGCCGGCTGAGCTGAACTTGGGTCTTCTGCCCCTTTCCTCACCTGCAGTGAGGCAGACTTCAATTCCTGCAGCAGGAACCGCTGCTCCCTAAGTCTTGGCGGCGCCACCAAGTGAGGGCAGTTGTC
Source organism: Catagonus wagneri (assembly GCA_004024745.2). Lineage (NCBI taxonomy): Eukaryota > Metazoa > Chordata > Mammalia > Artiodactyla > Tayassuidae > Catagonus > Catagonus wagneri. The sequence continues at coordinate 1,706,484 of PVHT020000085.1, forward strand.
TCAGTATTTGCACTTCATCACCAGCTTTCCAAAGTCCCCTCTTACCTAAGCTCGGTCTTGAGCAAGCCCTACGCACTCAGGGCTGAGGACCAAGCTTCCCCAGATGGGTTTTGCTTGTACTCCTCTTCCAGAAGCAGTTCTCTTTGCTGGAGGCTGCAGGGTTAGCTACCCACTACCTTCGCAAAGAGATGGGACAGCAGAAGGGGTGATGTTTCTAGTCTCCCTGGCGGCAGCCAATCATGGCAGTGGTTCCAACCAGGAGGCTCCGCCCACTCTCCAGCCCCGCCCCCTCTGGAGCGCCTGCTGGAAACATGAGAAAGACCGTAGTCTCCTCTGCTGTCCAGGATCCCGGTTATTCTAAGCAGTTGTCAAGCCAACGCTTGGCTTATAAGAATGTGTTCGGACTTTAGCCACTTTCTTCTTCCCTCCTCCCCCTCCTCCCCCTCCTCCCATGCTCCGCTAAAGATGGAGCAGGTGGCGCATCTGACCCCAGTCTCCTGGAAGGTCTCGGCAGACCGCATCGTTCAGCACACGTAGCTGCTCTCAAGGGGGTTCAAGGGAAGTTCTCTTACCCTTTGCAGATTTTCTGACCTTATCTCATCGTGAGGATAGAAGTGGCTCCCCCGAAGCTTTCAAAGTGCAGAGTGGAAGCCCAGCTCGATATCTGTTTTTCCTGATTTCAGTTATTTTCATTGATGAAGCACAGCAGCCTTAGTCCAGACAGGCATATTACTATTTTAAGGTTTCTCTAATTTTAAGGGTCTAAAACCACAGACTCCTAGAGAAACTAGGAGTTTTGAGACTTCAGAGGCGAGCCATGGAGAGCGTTTACTTCATAGTAACTGAGGAGAATCGTGGTCCTTTGATGTATAAAAGGATATTTAATCGTGTAATTTCTAAGTCACAGAAGTACCACAGAAAGTCTGACTCAACGCCGTGGGGAAATCCCATGAAGTTGTAACCAGTATAAAAAGATACATTTAATGTATATACATTTAGTATATATATAATATATACTTGTCTTTTACTTGCCACGCTCACTAAACACTCCCTAACAGTTTCCCCCTATCCCGCCACTGAAGAAATTCTAGCAGATCGCTTAGTTTTTCAGGATCTCTCCTAGTTTTTTCTTTTTATTATTAAGTTCAATAGCACACAATTGGTCCATAACCCCCAAATCACTCATTGTCCAGTTTCTCTGTTTCTCCCAACTTAGGTTAACCCTGGCCTTTTAAGTCCTGTGTGAATAATCCCTCCTTGGAGATCTCATTGTGGCTCAGTGGGTTATGAACCCAACTGGTATCCATGAGGATGCTGATTCGACCCCTGGCCCCCCTCAGTGGGTTAAACATCTGGCAGTTGCCCTGATTTGGGACGTAGGTCACAAATGTGGCTTGGATCCCAAGCTGCTGTGACTGTGGCATAGGCCAGCAGCTGCAGTTCTAGTTAGACTCTTAGCCTGGGAACTTCCATATGCAGGTGCAGCCCTGAAAAAAACAAACAAAAAATAACCCCTTCTTTTCCCCCCTCCACCTCTTCTCCAACGTGTTTGTGTTTTTTTGTTTTGTTTTGTTTTGTTTTTGTAACCTTTAGAGCCAAGGTGGAGAAGGGAGCTTAAATCAGTGGCATGCTGTTAAATGTTCAACCATCAGTTCTCCGAAGAATAGGATTTGTGTTGCTGACTGCTGTCTGCAGCGGAAAGGCTCCTGCGATGGCAGGCGGGTGCTACCAGCATGCGCATCCCTGAACACACAGATGAGATGATACGCACCAACCAGCTGTCCTGAGCACCGTCACATCGCCGGACTGGGGGACACACAGTGTTCCTTGCCTAGTGCAGATATAACCGCGGCTGGGGCGCTGTGCGTGGAAGTAACCCAGTGTTCAAACTTGTGTGGTTCACCTGAGGTTGACTCCTTCTGCAGTTTCAGCAGTGCCTCTTTCCAGCTTAAGACTTCCCTGTCCTGGGCTTCAATTAATGCCCCTTCTTGCTCACATAGGTGGTATAAACAAGCAGGGTTTACCCATAAGGTCTATACCTAGTCCCTGAAAAGGTGCATCATTGATGGGGGTGCAGCTTTCTCAGGCTACCCCTCCTTATTCAGCCTTCCCACCACAGCTGGCCACCAGTAGTCCCTCATGCTTAGTCTCTGAAGCCAGGAATCAATACCAGTCCTTAAATAAAGATAAAATAGCAAACAACACACTAAAGTCTCTCTCACGAGAATGCCCAAGGGCAGCTCATCAGCAGAACCCTCCATGTACACTGGGGGTGAATAGTGATCCACCCTTTTGCCGAAACCAGTGCCGGTCTCTCAACACACCTTGAAGAGAGGGCCCATCCTCTTCTCTCAGACCCACAGCTTGCTTTTCCATGTTGGCGAGTCATACGTACCAATGCAGAAAGGTTTTCACCCAAAGCTCATTCCAAGTCCTATCATTCTATGGTATTTCAGTTTAAATGCATATAGAACAAGAGTTAACTGGAATATCTATAAATAAGAAAACACAAGCAGTTTGTGTAGAATGTCATCAGGGAAATATTTTGAAAGTGATAGCTTTGGAAAGCAAAGCACACATACTGCGCTGTTCCCTGCTAACGAAGTGGTTCTACAGATATTAAATGAGCAATAATTGCCTTAAGTGGTGAAGGTTTTATTTTTCTCTCCAGTTAAAGACAGAGTGGTAAAATGTGGAGCTCGGTGGGGTGACCTGAGAAATCTTAAGTCTGCGTATTAATAGAAACTCCACCATAAACGGATTTGCAATGTTGTGCGAAGCCAGATGCTGTCTCACATTTGTTTCATTTTCCTGGTTGATGAAGTGAAGAGCACTCATCACAGGACCACCTGAGAAATTCTTGGGAAGATTAAAATTTGTTATTTCACACACATTCATTCTCCTTCTCCAGCTCCCATTTTTCTCTTTCCTTCATTTCTCGACTAACCTGGTAGTTAGCCAGTTTCTGTCTCCACATCTTTCCTTCCCATCGGCGTTGCAGTCCCCTTGCAGTCTGCCTTTCCTTCCCGGCCTCTGCCGAGCACCTCTCAACACACAGCCAGACATCTTCTCTGCCTTCATCCTTCAGCTGTTGGCAGCATGCGACCCAAGGAATCACCTCTTTTTTCCTGGTGATTTTTCCTTTGCTGTTGCATTATCTCCTCTATTTCACTCCTTAGTGAAAATCGCTCACTTGGTGATGTCCCCTCTTCTGTTGTATTTACTAGATTTTTCTCAGTCTCACATTCTTCATCTTTACAAATAATAATAGTTCCTTACTCAGAGGATGTTGCTGAAAACTCGATGTATTGTTATTTGGAAAGATCTGAGAATATGTCTTTATAGAGAAACAGCAATATGCCTGTTACTTATTAATGCATTTATCATGATGAGTGAAAAAATGTTATATTATAAAAGTAATAATCGTGTGTTTATTATATTCCAGGCAGATCTGCAAGTTCTTCAAAGAAAATGACTCATAAACAATATAAGCTATATGATGTAATTCTTATAACAAGGGCAGAACGATGCAAGTGACTCACCCGATAATGAGAAAGCTTGTGTTTGCACCTAAATTTGCACTTTCAGATCCCATGCTCTTTCACTCTGTAATGTCCATTGCTGTCTTTTTCTGCCTGTAAATATTTGTACGTTTCCTCTGTGTTCACAGTCTCCTTGCTGACATCACCAGCTGCCCAAGTTACAGTATCTAGAAATACCCAAGATTATTCAATCTCCCTCCATACTCCACGTTCATTTAATCAGTTACTCTTATTAGTCTTCTCTCTGTATTTTCCCTTTACGCTATTCTTTCCTCCTCAGATCTCTGCTGCTCTGCTTCTCAGATCCTCATCATCTCCAGCACATTAAGTGGGGAACTCTAGCCTTTTAACCTGGCCTTTGAAACTGCAAACAGAATATCTTTTATAAAACATAGGTTTGTTGATATAATCCTTCCTTATTAGGTATAAAAATCAGAAATAGTTCACTGTTGTTTACATAATTAGTTCACAAACAGCCTACTGTATGTAGATACTTGATAAACTAGTAGAAGACGGATAGATAAGGTCACGGACTGAACATCACGCTCCTTCAAAATTCATACGTTGAAGGGCTGTTCCCCAGTGATGAGGGTTGGAGACAGTGCCGCTGGGAGGTAATTGGGAATGGGTGAAGCCATACGGGTGCAGCCTGCATGAGAGATCAGGGTCCTTTTAAGAAGAGGAAGAGGAGACCAGAGAGTGTCCCTCTTTGTCTCTTTTCATGTGAAGACACAGTGAGAAGAGAGCTGCCTGCAGACCGGGAAAAGAGTGCTCATCAGATTCCAGAACCGTGAGAAATAAATTTCTGTTAGTTAAGCCACCCAGTATAAGGTATTTTATTATGGCAGTTCAAGCAGTTGAAGATAGAGAAGGAAGGAAGGAAGGATGGATGGACGGAAGGGAGAAAAACATTTCTTGATGACTCACATGGACAAAAAATAAGCAAAATCTTCTAGAAAAGCAAATTATTTTTTGTCACTATAAACTGCCTTATGATCTTTCGTATCTTAAGCTCCTCTTTAGCTTTCTTTCCCTCCCAATCATGCCTCAAAGTTTAACTCTAAAGTATACCACCTCAGCTTTTTCTGCAGACTTGGTCCACATCAGTAGCAGCAGTCGCCATATTGCTTGTTTCATTTATGGACCCTCATGTCATGGGACAGCAGTATCCTAAAGAAGGTTCTTACCTCTGCGTATCTCCCAACAGCTCAGCTAGTCTCATCAGCTGTCATTGTACACATATGTATGATTCAGCCCCATGTGTCAGAAACCCAATATGTAATATCAATAGTGAGGTATACATTATTCAGAGATACTGGTGAAGTCTTGTTTTGCCACAGGATTTAACACTATTTAGACATACACAGAGAAAGTCAATAAAAGGCTGTGAGAGATTTCTTTTTAATTAATTTTGATTAAATATTCGGTGAAACCCAGTTATATTTCCCAGTGCACAACTCTTAATGACTCTATCTAATGCTCATATGATTTCCTCTGTTAAATTGTTTCCCTGTAGCATTTTCTTTTCTCAGTACGTTAGGAAAAAATGTTACAGGGAAGAAGGGTTTATTGTATTTTAAATTTATGCTCAGTGCTGAGTGGATGCCCAAAGGGCATTTGATAAATGCCTTTTCGTAAATCAAAAAATAAATTGGTGGACAAAGATTGCTCAATAACCTATCAGGCTCCTGTGCCATTATTGCACTGTTGCTCCATGCCGGTGATCCGCACAGCTCTGACATCGTAGGATGGAATTTAAGGATCCACCTAGTGCTGTTATACAGTACCTGTTTCGTTAATTATTCATCCATGTCAGAGGACTTTACTAGGAATCTTTAAAGATGAGGTGCATGAAGGAATGCTGATATTTGCCTGGGTGGATTTACAGTTGGTTGAATATCGTGCATTAGTTAGCATGATAGAAGGTCTTTCTGTTTTCTCAATTTTTATCCATGATATAGAAGACAGCAAATATGCATGTTGTGGAGGCAACTTTCAAAAAAATGGCTGTTAAGACAAATCACAATTTCAAAGTGTTCCCACCATGGCCCAGCCGAAACAAATCTCACTAGCACCCATGAGGATGCAGGTTTGATCCCTGGCCTTGCTCAGTGGGTTAAGGATCAGGCATTGCTGTGAGCTGGGGTGTAGACTGCAGATGCTGCTAGGATCTGGCATTGCTGTGGCCGTGGTGTCGGCACGGGGCTACAGCTCTGATATGACCCCTAGCTTGGGAATCTCCATATGATTCAGTGTGTCCCTAAAAAGACAAAAAAATTAAAAATAAAGACAAATCACAAATTTAATATTCATAATGTTTCTAAAGCAAAATGGCTTTGAAATCAAAAAGATCTCCAAATCCTAGCTCAGAAATTTAACATCCATGTAGCTTGACCATTTTCCTTAATCTCTCCCTTCCATGGCATATTCATAGAAAACTGATATACTGATCTTACCTAGAAGGCTCCTGGTGAGGAAAGCAAAGTGTAAAGTTTCCTAGGTTGAGGTGGAAACACTCTGGCCAAATCTGATAGCATTTCTATTCCCAATACACAAATATACCACTTTTGGATAATCTTAATGATTACTGTATAGAGATTGGGAAAGAAAAAGTAAAGTGGTCTTTAGTCACAGAAAATGTTTTTGCATAAATAGCAAATCTAAGGGAACTTACAAAAGAAACAAAAACAAAACTAACAAGTGTAATTTTCAAGGTCACAGGATACAAGATCAATATGCAAAGGTCAGTTGTAATTTTATGTGTAAGAGAAGAACAATTGGAAAATGAAAATTTTAAAAGCGATGCTGTTTAAAATAATATCAAACGCTTAAACTGATTAAGAAGAAATCAATAAAAAATATTCAAAATCTCTTTGAAAAACATAAAAATTTTTGGAGCAAAATTAAATAAATCCTAAATCAAGAAAAGCATATACTATGATTAAAAGTTAGAAGAGGCAATATAGGGACTGATTCATACCAACTGATTCCAAGACATTATAAACCGCAGCTACTAAGATATGTGGGATTTAAATGAGGATAGACAAATATACTATGAAAAAAAAAATCCAGCCCACAACTATACTAACACTGAAATGGAAAATTGATCTTCAATTAAAAAATCAAAATGATTAAATAGAAAAGAAAATGATTAAAAAGAAAAGGTGGTGAAACAATTTTATGTCCAAATTGGGGGAGATGCCTCAAATTCTAATTTGCACTGTTTTTTCTTTCAATGTAAACAACTGAAGTAAGCACATTTGCAGAAAGAGACCAAGTGTTGTGACCACAGGCATGACTCTAGGTGATTACAGACTACACACAACAACATGCCTATTTTTTTGCACCACTTACAGTATTTTTCACCATGGTTTCGTAGACATTTTCTTTTTTTTTTTTGTCTTTTTGCCTTTTATGTAGAGCCGTACCCGTGGCATATGGAAGTTCCCAGGCTAGGTGTCTAACAGGAGCTGTAGCCGCCGGCCTTCGCCACAGCCACAGCAACGCGGGATCCGAGCCGCGTCTGCAACCTACACCACAGCTCACGGCAACGCCGGATCCTTAACCCACTGAGCAAGGCCAGGGATCGAACCCGCCACCTCATGGTTCTTAGTCGGATTCGTTAACCACTGAGCCACGACGGGAACTCCCATAGACATTTTCTTATATGTCTGCAAACTGTATATCCTTTCATTTTTATTCTCAGGAAAAAATTTGATAAACACGGTGTGGAGAGCAGTGCAGTGCTCTTTTTTTTTTGTATAATTAGGTTGTATTCGCTACAATTGTAAATCAACCTAAATTTCCTATTAAAAGGATGCAAAAATATGAAGTCTTAAAGTACAAAGTAAACCTTACTTTATCAACTAGACTCAAGTCTTTTCAGTAAAATATACATTTCTAACCATGAACTCCCCCGTACTTTTTAAAGTCAGAGGCCACTGTCGCTGCCTCAAGTGATTTCATTTCTACTTTTTGGTTAGGGATTTACCAGTAAATGATAATTTTGATATATGAGAAAAATTGAGATTGATCACAGACTAAAGTTAAAAGCTGAAACCACACGTGTAAAAGCTAAGTTTATCTTTGTTGAACGTGAAGTCACCCATACTCCCCTCTGAATACTCCCAGGCTGTGTTAACACTACAAATATACACACAACAAAGTGTTTCCCTTTGTCTATTTTAAGTATTAAAATTATTAAATTATTAAAATGGTACTAGACACTATCCAGCAATGAAAAGGAATAAAATGTCGACACGTGCTGCAACAGAGATGAACCTCGATATAAGTGAAAGAAGCCAGGCCAAAGAGTGTATATGTGTTTTGGTTCTCTGGTGTTGCACAGCGAGCGGCCACACACCCAGCAGCTGACACAACACTCATCTGTCATCTCACACTTGTGGATTATGAGCTGGACTCAGACAGCTGGGTCTTCTACTGGGAAGTCAAGGTGTCAGGCAGACTGGGCACTTATTTGGTGCTTCTGGGGAGAATCTGCTTTCAAGCTCATTCAAGCTGCTGGCAGAATCCAGCTCCCGGCAGCCATAAGACAGGGTTCCTTGGGTCCTCGCTGGCTGTCAGCTCCCAGAGGCTGCTGTCAGGTCCTTGCATGCAGCCTCCTCCATTTCCAAAGCCAGCAAAGGCTCATCAGATTCTCTTAGTGCTGTGAATCGTTTCTCTGCCTCTCCCTCCACCCAAATGGAGAAAACCCACTGCTTTAATGCTAATGTCATGAGATAAAGCCCACCTGAATAACCTCCCTTTTGTCATGTAAAGGACCAGAGGCACCATTATAATCCTGAAGGGCACTGTGACCTCTGCTTATTTATATGTATGTCCAAAAACACAAACCTGTAGATAGAGAAAGCAGATTAGTAGTTACCTGGGGCTGGAGGGAGAAATGGGATGGATTTGGAGGGGTGGAAATGCGTTGCCCTGATGGATGCATAACTCTTCAAATTTACCCAGCCTAACTTTATGGTTCCTACATTTTACACCACAGAGTTCTTAAACATATTTGATATATTGACTGTTACGAGTAGTATATACAAATATGTAAATAAATATGCACACTATGTACATAGTTTAGTTAAGTAGATAGGTGGGTAAGGACCTGGAGATAGTTAAAGATCTCTTAGAAAGAAGAGAAAGAAATAGCCACAAAACTGTGAACTGGAGTTTGGCATTTGCTCTCAGCCTCTACGAGGATTAAATCATGAGTCACTGAAGCAGCTGAGCTGCAGCAGCCCCTGAGCAGAGCTCGGCGTGGAGACCAGGACGGAGCCCTCCGTGCTCCGCAGAAACTAGAAGGACATGTCCTCGGATAGTTAGATACTTTTTAGGGGAAAATTTTGTGAGCCTAGCTCTTGCGCCTTCTCTTATCTAGAAAAACGCTGAAGACTAAAGACCTTCATGGTGGTATCTGCTCCTGTGACTGGTCACCTCCACGAACACCAGCAGCAAACTTCTGTAACTGTTTGTGCAGATGGCAGGCACCTCCCCCTTCACCTTTATCATTTATATCATGCTATTTTCCCCTTTTCTCTTAGGGCCTCCTGGGCTGTAGTTGGCAGACGATACAAAAGATGTCACAGTCGCCACTCCAAAGGGTGAGCTGCTGAGCCTTGAGGGAACTCAGGAGAGAAACAGATAAGACTGGCTCCCAGCGGGGGTGCATATCAAAGAAGTGATTCCTGGAAGTCCAGACCTTCACGTCTTCCCCTAGAAACTGAATCCGGTTTTCTGTAAGTATCCCAGCTCCCCTGTCATCTCCTTGAAGCTGTTTCTCAGAGCTACCTGAGATGCTGTCTCCCGGGCTTAAGTCCTAATTTTGCCCCCAATAAAATTTAACTCTCAGCTTTTGGGTTGTGCATTTTTTTTTAAGTCAACAGAAAAAAAATTGCCAATTGGACTTCCACATAATTGAAAAAAGAAAAAATTAAAAACACTTCTGCTCAATAGCAGCCACTGGTAAACAGGGGAGGGCGTGTGTGTCCTGGGTGGGACAGGGAGTCATGGAAACCCTCTGTACCTGCTACTCAAGTTTTCTGTGAACCTAAAATTTCTCTAGAAAATAAAATCTTCCCAAAAAAAGCAGTATTAGGAAAAGACTAAAGAGATAACATAAAAAAGGCTGCCAATGACCGAAAATGTGACAATTTGAGTATTTTCAAAATGACTGTAATAAACACAAAAAATATATAAAACCCATAAATTGAGTGTTATTACTTAAAGGGGAGTAAGAGAGAAAGAGCTGGACAAAAGCAAAACAGAAAAGCAGTGGAGGGAGCACCAGGTACTGTTTGCCATTGACAGCATCATTCAAGTGTGGGTTTCCGACAAAAGGGCCCTGGGACAGGACTCGAGCATGTGCCGTTCACTGGGAAAATAACCCCTAGAAACACCCATGGAAGAGTGGAGAGGTGAGTTGGAGAAAGGGGGAAAGCTGGAGAAAGTTGTACGTTATTAAACCAGCTGTCACAATGATGAGCTGGGGCTCCATTTTGCTGTCGAAATGCTGGCTGCCTCTGTACACTGATGCCTAAAAGAAATGTGGAGACAAGAGTTGGAGGGAACAGAAAAAGTAGCTTTATTGCCAGGCAAAGAGGGGAACACAGCAGACTAGAGCCTCAAGGACTGCCCCCCACCCCCAGGGGGTAGTGAGGAGCCTTATGGTGTTTGAGGAGCAGGGCACGATCAGCTCATGGACCTTTTCCTGATTGGTGGGCAGTGAGGTCGTTGGGAGTCAGCATCATCAACTTCTGGTTCCAACCTGTCTGGGGTCTCCATGCTTGTGTGCGGCATATAGTTGAATTCTTCCACCTGGTGGGGGCTTCGGCACCTGCAAAACAGCTCCAAAGACATGGCTCAGAATATTATCTATTGTCTTTGAAGAACTGAAGGTCTTTGACTTCGTAGAGTGATAGAATTATTATTACTGTTTTCTTTTTTTCTGTATGTATATATATTTTTCACTTCTCTGATTAAATTGATTCTTTGACTACAGTTTTTCTATAGATAAAAAGGCAGGTAGAGGACATGGGGGGGGTCTACTCTGGGAGGGCCTCCCAGGGTCGGTTACAATCTTACAGAGCATTCTGCAATACTGTGTAGAACAAACACCTAAGAGGTAACTCACCTGGGACTGGGGGTATTTGGGGTCTTTAATCATCTATCCCTGCCATGTCCTGGTTAAAGCAGTGAAAAGGAAGGTGTTGGCTATGGATGGGCAAAGCGAGTCTGGGCGTCGGAGGCAGTTGTCAGGCAAAGAACTATAGTTTTGTGACCAAGCAGGGCTCCTGGGCACACAAGCCTTTCTGTGTCCCCCATTTCTTGTTTTCAGGGAATAAGCTTAAGAGTCCAAGACCTTCTCAAACAGTTGCTAATCAGGTAGGGAGGGGATGAAGACAAACAGTTGCTAATCAGGTAGGGAGGGGATGAAGAGACCAGGGAGGAGCAGTCAAAAGACAACAGTGCAGCCTCGGGGCAGCGTCCTTGTTCCTCTTCAAGGAAGATACATGACAGTATCTTTGTGACCTTCTGCAGAACTGAAACCCCCAAGGAATGCAAGAACCACTTGATGGAGCATTCTTCCACTAAACACCAGCTTTGAAAAACAATGCAAGCTGCCTCTACCCTGATCCTTATCTACAGCCCCTACTTTCCACTCCCAAACTATAAAACCACCTCCTATCTCTCCCAAAGGAGACACTGTCTTTAAGGCACTAGCCTGATCTGGCCCTTCTTTGTCTGGCAAACCAACGCAGCTATTTTTTCTCCTTCGCCCCGAATTCTGTCTCCGCATTTCTATTCAGCAGCGGTGGACAGAGGCAACAGTTTCCCTTGGAAGGAGATAAGAGGATGCTGATCCTGGGGAGCAGGCAGAAAACCACAGTGCCGCTACAGGCACCAGCTTCACTCCGAAAGCTGCCTCCAAAGAGAAAAGAATTCAACATATTTCTGTCATTCTTGCTGGAAATACACTTCAGGGTAATCAAAGAATTCCAGCTCGTGAGAGACATTTTAGAGAAAAATTTCAACTAATAACTACAGAAATGAGAAAATAAAGAAAATACCATTTTTGCAGCATCTAAATAAAATAAATCATACAGGCAGGGATCACCACTTTTTTCAGTGGCGGGTTTAGGCTGCCCCCAGTGAACACAATGGCCCATGTTGGCATCAGCAGGCGGGGGCATCGGGCAGGCTCGATGCTAAATTCACAGCACCACCCAGGAGGAGTTCTGTCCTCAGATAATTTAACCTTTGATCTGACTAATCCCTTAGAGCTTGCTTTAAGTTTACAGGCGATCCAGAAGATGGAAGATCAAGTTAAATAACTACATGACATTCTCAATAAATTGAGGAACTGCTACTTTCCACAAGGTAATTGACCCAGCTACACCAAATCAATGGTATGAAAACAAAAAATGATGGGGTGATTGCGTTCTATTGTAAAAAACCTAAGAGACTGAACAAACACATGTACTGAATGAACTTTCTAAAAGTGTGCTTCAAATAAACCAATTGTGAAATCCTATTTCAGAGATAATCAGAGAAACTCAAGTGTGAAATGAGTACAAAATATTACCAGGAATTATTGTTATTTTTGATAACTGTGATGAAAGCACTATGGTTCAGTAAGAAAATGTTCATATTTTTAAATGGTACATAGTAATTATGGGGCAGTAAAATCATAAGTAATCTGGAAATTTCCTTTAAAATATTCCCGTAATGCACATGTGTGTGTGTGTCCACACGGGTTGGCTATATGAGGCACAGCTTTAGAAGAGGAACCAAAAGACAAAGTAGCACGATAATTATACCAAGTAAGTGTTCATCTGCAAGGAGTTCCTGACGTCATCAAGGCACGCTGGATGAAACGCCCCTAAATGTGCTCGGCTCTCGCCGAGGCCTTTACCTGCAAAGGAGGAACTCAGACAAACAGCTTCTCTCCTACAAGCATCTGTAACTCAGTTAAGCACAGGATCATTCTGTTGCTCTCAGACCCTCAGTAGGTACTGGTTTCTCTTAGATTTTCTTTTTCATTTTTTTTTTATTTTCTTGCATTATCCATTTACTCACTCCATTTCATACACTAATCACTTCCCCTTCTTCTTACGAGTTTTTTATTTTTTTCCAGAGAGTCAAACCTCAGATTTAGAAAGAGGACCAACTCATAGAATTAACTGCCATAAGGGGAGTCTGTCCAATGTCACCATCTGTCTGTTCTCAACCACACGAGGTAGGATTGGGTGAGTGCAAGCTCCTAGGACTATGTGGTACCCTGCATAGGAAAAACAGAGCAAGCGTTACCCACCTCTGCAGCTGAAGGGAAGAATTTATTGATTTAAAACCTCTGTATTTCAGTCTCTTGATCTCATCTCCCTTAATCTATATAATTGATTGGTAAGCTATATAACCAAGGATCAACTTCTGATCCAAAGAAATATCTGTCCAACTCCCTTTTTGCGTCAGGTCCCTCCTTTCCTGCTGAGAGCACCTGGCAGCCTCAAACCTTCACTCAGTTACTTTATTTCTCCCAGAGAAGCCAAAAAGCAGCCAGAGTAGTGGATTCTTGGCTGACTTCCCATTGGTCTGAACATCTCTTGCAATCCATTTAGATATTGTCCCATCTCTGGGCCTGTTAGCCTTTAGCTCTACTGATAAATGTTATTATGCAGTAGGTTTGTTAACTAATTTCAAAAGCAATATGCCAGGAAAATTTTTATTTTTAAAATGATCAAAATAGAGTATACATTTCAAAAGAAACCTTACCTCAAGGTTATCAAGGTTAAAATTAATGATGTAATGTGGCTACTTTGTGAGGAGAATGGGGCTTTTTTGCCTCTGGGGTCTTCTTCCCAAAACATACACTCCTGTCTAATCATGAGAAAAACATGCGACAAAGCCCAGTTGGGGGACATTCTATAAAATATTTGACCAATACTAAGGGCATCAAAAACAAGGAAAGGCTAAGAAATAGTCACAGCAAAATGGACAAGAGTATATAAATTATACAAGCATATATGTTTGGCATTAGTGTTTTTTGTGTAAGTGCCCCAAATACTAAATGGAATAACTTGTACTCCACAATTATGTGTTGTTTGTTTGAAATTCAAATTTACCAGGTATCCTATAATTTTATTTGCTAAATATGGCAATCCTAATAACAGCATCACTCAAGAAGTCTCTGTAATCTAGACTCTGATACCTCTCAGATTTGTACAGAACTCCATGCCCTGTCAAATTTCAACTGTGACCTTGTGATAAATTTAATGTTTCAGGAGTCTAATTACCAGATGTGGGCCTTGGTAATATTTTTCTTTGGGGTGGAGGGGCTATAACACCTAAAAGCACAAGCAACAAAATCAAAAATAAACAAGTGGACTGCATCAAACTAGAAAGCTTCTGCGCAATGAAAGAAATCATCAATCAAGTGAAAAGACAACCTGCAGAATGGTAGAAATATTTTCAAACTATATATATGAAAAGAGGTTAATATTCAAAATATATTTTAAAAACTTCATACAATTCAATCACAAACAAACAAAAACCTCAAATAATCTAATTAAACATGGGGAAAGGACCTTAATAGATTCTTCTCTAAAGATGTAGGAATGGCCAAGAGGTACGTAAAAGAGGCTCAACATCGCTAGTCATTAGGGAAACACAAGTGAAAACCTGCAACAGTGTCTGTGTGTGTGAGATTACACACAATGGAATGTTATTTGCAATAAAAAGAGGAAATCTTACCATTGTGATAATGTGGATGGGCTTGAAGGCACGATGCTAAGTGAAATAAGTCAGAGAAAGACAAATACTGAATGAGCTCATTTATATGTGGAATCTAAAACGGAAACAAAAATTTCATAAAACAAACTCTGTAGAAAAGGCGCTCAGACTTGTGTTTACCAGGGACACGGGGTGGGCGGGACTGGAGGAAGGTAGTCCAATGGTATGAATTTCCAGCTACATGATGAGTAAGTACTAGTGAGTGACGGTAACACGGTGGCTGCAGCTGGCACTGCTTCGTGACCTCACAGAAAGTTATTAGAGGGCAAGTCCTGTGAGCTCCCAGTACAAGAATTTTTTTCCCTTCTTTCTTTTTTCCTTCCTCTTCTTTTTAGTGTGTCTATGTGATAACATGGATGTCAGCTGAAACTATTGTGGTAACCGTTTCACAATGTATATAAATTAAACCATCACTCTGTACACCTGAAATTTATACTGTGATATATGGTGATTGTTTCTTAATAAAACTGGAAAAATATTAGGTATTATAGGCCAAAATCTGAAGATAAAAGAACAAAGATGTAAAGTATTGTGAGCTGGAGAAGAATGGGAATACATTTATGCAACAAGAGGGAGTCAGTGAATACGGATATAGACAGGGTGTGTTTGTACCAGATCGCATATAATGCTATTTGATTTTTCTTTTTTTGTCTTTTTAGGGCCACACCTGCAGCATATGGAGGTTCCCAGGCTAGGGGTCAAATTGCAGCTATAGCTGCCGGCCTATGCCCAGCTCACAGCAACGCTGGGTCCTTAACCCAATGAGCGAGGCCAGGGATCAAACCAGCATCCTCATGGATACTAGTCGGGTTTGTTAACTGCTGAGCCACAACGGGAACTCCAGTAATGCTATTTGAATTGTTCCCCATCTTTATTCTTACAGTTTTTGTTGTCTACATAAACGAGTAAAATAACTGAGTTAAAACTTCAACCAACCCAATATAATTGCTATGTCATCTTAGGAAAAGAACACGACTGTTGGATTTCACCTTGCGCTCTGCATCTCGCTGTGGCAGAATTATGCTTAGGCTGAAGGGGAAACTTTGTTGAAATGAACGGGAAGACAAGATGAAATCAGAAAAGAACCATTTTTCTGTGCAACTGCCTGAGGCAACTCACTTACATCTTTAAAATATGCATCAGTTGTTAATGAAAATGTAGGGTCCTTGTGAAGGAAAATCAGAATTCAAGTGTGCGAGAAGCTGTCAGTTTCACGGCCCAAGAGGCCTATAATATTAGCCCCTATGCAAGTTTAAATCGTACCTCTGGTATTGAGATTAAGGAAAAATGCCTCCTAGCATGAGCATCAGAGAGAGGTTGAGAGTTTCTGTGTTCGAAACATTTCCCAAATAGGTTAATATATTAGGGACTGAAAAATTTAGTCTTGCAAAAAATATTAAGTGCCATATAATATGCAGGGTATTCCAAATTTAGGAATGGGTATTGTACGTGACCAGATTATCAATAAGTTTACCATTGAAGTTTGAGAAATCAAACTGGGTGGAAATGAGAAACGCGAAGGTATTTGTGCATATTCTAACTTTGCTATATTGTACTGATCAAACAATGTACATTTATTTTAAAAGGGTAAATTAAAATTACCTCTAATAAGAAACTTTTTATAAGAGATTTCTGTTTGTAGAATTCTAAAGACATTTCCTTGGAGGGAAGGGAGAGAAGAAAACTTCTCACTAAAAGTGAACTGAAAATTATGATCTATATTCAATGAAAATAAGATCCCCCTGCCCATTTCAGATTTGAAAACATGAAATTTTATTCATAGAAAGCTCTCCCATTCCCAGGGCTCTTAAATTAAACTTTAAACTTTATAAACTTCAGATGGGAGTTTCCGCTGTGGTGCAGTGTGTTAAGGATCTGGTATTGCAGCAGCTGTGATGACAGGTCGGAGCTACAACTCTGCTTGAATCCCTGGCCTGGGAACTTCCATGTGCTGCAGGTGTGGCCAAAAACCAAAACCAAAAACAAAGAAACTTCTGATGAAGTCAGATTCAAATATTCAAGAATAATATTATGCATGCATATGATCTATATAATAAGCACTACATAGCTTTAAAATAAAAGTCTACTTTACTGAATCAAAATAAATCAGAATATCACTGGAATATCACCTGAACTACTGTCTCTCTCTTTTCTCAATTTATTTCCTTTCCTTTTTCTTTCTTTCTTATACACACACCCACATGCACCCCCATCCCCCACAGACACACCTACACACACTTATATACACACACACATATTTGCCTGCATGTGTCTATTATGTCATCTAGCTATATATAAATACACACAAAAAACATGGGAGTTCCCGTCATGGCGCAGCGGGAACGAATCCGACTAGGAATACAAAACGGGGCTCAATGTAAATGCACAAAGTGGTTTCAATAATGACGGTGATATTTGTCCTTCTCTGTCTGACTCGCTTCACTTAGTATGATCTTCTCCAGGTGCATCCATACCGGTTAGCATTATTCATTCTTATCATATGCTATCACTTACATGTGAAATCTAATAAAGACTGTACAAAAGAGCTCATTTAAAAGACAAAAACAAACTCATAGATTTTAAAACCAATCTTATGGCCACCACAGGTGAAAGCATTGGGGGCACGGAGAAACTGGCAGGGCGGGAATAACACATATGTACCACTGCATAAAACACTGCATGAGAACCTACCGCCTGGCACAGAAAAATCTACTCTGTAGTTTGTAATAACCTGTATGGGAAAAAAGAATGGATATACTTATAGGTATGACAGATTCATTTTGCTGTACACCTGAAACTAATACAACATTGTAAATCGGAGTTCCCGTCGTGGCGCAGCAGTAACAAACCTGACTAGGATCCATGAGGATGTGGGTTCTATCCCTGGCCTCACTCGGTGGAGTAACGATCCGGTGTTGCTGTGGCTGTGCTATATAGGTTGCAGATGCGGCTCGGAACTTGCATTGTTGTGGCTGTGGTGTAGGCTGGCAGCCGTAGCTCTGATTCAACCCCTAGCCTGGGAACTTCCACATACCACGGGTGTGGCCCTATAAAGCAAAACAAAGCAAAAAAAAAACACATTGTAAATCAACTATATGTTCATAAAATTAAATTAAAAAAAAAGACACTGAGGAGGAGGAGGTTAAAAAAAAAAGACAGAAAATCACAGATGGAAATTAAATATTAGGTTTCTAGTTTAAAACACTGGGTATTTGCCCTCTCCATCCAACTTTCAAATATTATAGTAACAGAATCAAAGAGTTCTTAACGCAAAAAATGAGTTAGAGCAGTTCCCTGGATTTGGAAAGCGCAGTCAGCAGGTGAACGCTGGAGACTGGCTGAGATGTCCAGGTGTCCAGAAAACCCAGCACTGGCTGGCGGGAGGCTGGGGGTGGCCCAGGGCTGATGGCTCCCAGCTTCCCATCCTGCACACACCAGCACCACAGACTTCCGATCCATGAGACTAGAGGTTTATTTTCTGTAAAAACTCAACCTGGAGGACAGAGATTTGAGAAACAAGATATAGCCGAGGCCTAGGGTGAGGTGAGAGGTTGAAAATGGGGAGATTAAATTCTATAATTGGACTGTGGAGACTCTGAAACCTTTCTCTGACAAACTCCCAGAAGGCTGAATGCCTGTTTTATGTCACCCACAGACAGGATATTGTAGGATTTCTCTGGAGAGACTTACAGCCACATAAAAAATCCTCCCACACACTGTGTTTTCCTCACCCTGCCCACACAGCAAGTCAGCTGCTTTGCCACTTGATCGCTCTAAATGGGAGCCGTCCCCTCAACAAAACTCACCTATGCACACCGAGTTTTAAATAGGTATTTTTGGAATTTACTCTTAAATGTGAGCAGAAAAAGAAAGACAGCAACAATGGATAAAAAAATCACAATAAATGGAAATCCAAAGCACTGTTGTGTTTCTTTCTACCTTCAGAAAGATGGAAGGATAACAATGGTTAATTGATGCAGCAATGGTGCACAGGAAGTGTCAGTGTGGCTCTCTGGAATCAGAAATCAAGAGAGAATTAGTGGTGAGAGAGATGCTGGGGAAGGTCTGTGATGGGTAAAGGGGAGGACCCAGACAGGCAAGGCCAGCCGTCAGATCCCAGGGCAGGTCTCATGGCCAAAGGACAGGAGGAAATGATGAGTAAAGAAGAGACCCAAACTGGGAAATTCTTGAGGACGCATGAGGGGAGCCCAGAAAAACAATTAGAATTGGAGGATCCCAACATCTGGTGGGGATGCTAGGTACCCCCCACCTCATCAGGTGGAAACGTTCGGGTTCTAGCACCCTCACTCATTTGTGAGTGGGAAAGTTGGGGTTCCAACTCCCTTTCTCATGTAGGGCAAAAATATTTTGGTTCACGAGACCCATACAAGCGGGCCATTGGAGTTGTAGCATCCTTGCCCCTACATTGGGTGGGAAGCTTTTGGTTTCACCACTGTCGTCCCACTTTGGATGGGAATATTGGGGTTTCATCTCCTTTACCCCATATCAGGTGGGAAGGCTCCAACCTCTAGCACCACTCATAGTCACTACTGATTACACACTAAGAATGTTTATCAAAAAATTTTAAAGGAAAAAGAGGAGATAGTTTCCTTTAAAATAACAAAATGATGCATAATGGCACTGATTCTGTTCAAATTACTTTAAGGCCTAGAGTTGCATTAAAACCAAAGTTTAAAAAGTGACAATTTAGGTGACAGATAAATGTACAAGAATGATGAACTCAAAAATATCTTTACATAATTTTCTTGGAAGAACACTCAAAGAATCTACAGACTAATTTCAAAAATAGTATGAGTTCTTCCATCAAGAAAAGGAAATAAAACACACCCAAATTGGAGGAGAAGAGGTAAAATTGTCATTACATGCAGATGACATTATACTATGTATAAAAAACACCTTAAAGACGCCACACAAAAACTGCTAGAACTTATAAATTCAGCAAGGAAACTAAAAACGCAATCTCTTAAAATCACATCCCCCCAAAAACAAAACAAAACAAAAAAACACCTTAGGAATAAATTTGGAAAGCATGAAAAGGAATCAAAGTTTTCGAGAAAGAAAAATACAAAATCTGAAAAAACAAAGTCACAAGCTGGGCTTAAAAGCAGACTAGACAGTGATAAAGAAAATATCAGTAGACTCAAAGATATAGCAATAGAAATTATCCAACATGAAAAGAAAAAAGCTATAGACAGTAACAGTTATATGTCAAATAAAATCAGATAAATGAAGTGGACCCCTATGAAGAGAGGAGAGAGAAAAATGAAGCAGAAGAAATAATACTAGCCAAAAATACTGCCTATTTTATGAAAACTTTAGACTTAGACTCAAAAAGCTCAACAAAACCTCAAGCCGAGTAAACACAAATCAATCAGTGAAGAAAAAAATGAAAAGCCGTCAGAAAAAATGATGTGCTATTATAGAGGAACAAAGGATGAACACAGAATTTTCAGAAAAAAGGCACATCAAAAGCAATGGAATAAAACTTTTAAAGTGCTGAAAAAAAAAACTGTAAAATTAAGTTACCATGCATAGGAAAAAACGTATTACTAGAATAAAAAACAAAATGAAGATTTTTTCATACAAATAAAAGCTTGAAGAATTTGTTGCCTACACACCTATATGACATGAGACATTAAGGAAGTTCTCTAGACAGGTTAACAATTATACCTGATGCAAATGTCAATCTATACAAGGAATAAAATATGATGGAATAGCAAATACGTGGTAAATACAGAATGTACTTCTCTCAGTTTTTAGTTCTTTAAAACATGCTTGATGATCTAAAGAAAAATAGCAACATATTACATTGTTAATATCATAGGTACAATAAAATACATGACAAGAGCACAAGGAGTGGAAGAGGAAAATGGAAGTGCACAACTGAATAGTTACAGGAAGTGTGATAAAGCATCATTTAAAGGTAAAGCATGAATACTCAAAGATACATATTGTAAACTTCAAAGCATGTACTGTAATCATAAAACAAAGCAAAACAAAGACTTATAACTAATAAAATAATGGCGGAAATAAAAATGAACTGCTACATGTATTCAATTCAAAAACTAAAACAAGACAATGGAAAAAGAGAACAAAAAATAGGTCAGCTGATAGTAAGCAAAAATAAATAAAATTTATTATGACAACCAATTTAAGCCCAACAACGCCAAAAATTTTATTAAATTTAAATAGTTTAAAAACACAATTAAGGCAAAGCTTTTAGATTATATTTAAAAATAAGACTCAATTCTGTGTTTTCTGAATATTTAAATTTAAGACACTGATATGTTAAAAGCATGGGATAAGGTATGCCTTTCACTCACACATAGGAGCTCTTTCTGGATTCTCTATTCCTGATATTCCTGATAAAAACTCTCAGAAAAGAAGGAACTGAGAATAGGGCAATGTTGATCTACTTATCTGTCCTTTCACCAGTAGCCTGGTACCTCAATTACCACAGATTTTCACCAAGTTTCAAGGTCAGCAAGGCTATATGTTGCAATTTTTCCACTTTTTTACAATACACTTTTGTCTGTACCAGCTCCATTGCATTTCCAAACACATTATTAAAATTGCCTTGGTATAGTCTAGAAAAAAATACTGCTGATATTTTGGGTTGTATAGCAATTTATTCATAGATCAAGGTAGAAATGATAGATACTGAAACAATATAGTCTCCCAAACTATGAACACGGACGGCATAACTCTCTATTTAAATTTCTTTTTAGCAAATTTTAAAGCTTTTAGCATAGAAGCCTTACATTTCATTTCCAAAATTTATCTCTAAGTATTTGATTTTTATTCCACTGTAAAATGTGTTTTTTTCATTTTTAACTTTTTGCTAGTCTATAGAAATACAGTTGGTTTTAGTATACTGACATTGTATTCTGCCACACTGCTAAATTAAACTATTATTTTGTACCCCAGTTATCTCTGCTACTAATTATTTTCACTGTGGTTTTGCATTCAGTTTATGGGGGTTGCTCTAGAGTTTACAGTAAGCACTATCAACTTATCACAGTGTGTGTTCAAAAAATATCCTATTACTTCATGAGAAATTTAATAATTTTATGACAGTATTTCCAGCAACAGTGCTTCTAAACTTCTATCCTTCTATTCTTGCAGTGCTATTGCTCTAGATGCTTTAAATCTCACATTTCTTTGTAATTATTGTTAAAGCAAAGGCAATACAGCATCCTGGCAAGGTCTGCAGATAGTAGCGTCGTACTGAAATACCTGAGAGGTGCGGCGGCGTGATTTTCATTACATAACCTTTAAATAAATCCATTGGATATTTGCAGAAAGTAACAAACTGCTAGGAACTCAGTGTGGATTGTTGGCAAGTGTGAGGTAGCATTAGCAATACCCTGGGCACGGCAGTAAGACCAAGGAGTGCCCAGAGCACAGAGAAGGGCAACCCAAAGACATGGCAAAGCTGCATGAGGGGTAGTTATCCTTAAATGGTACCCCGCTTGCTCCACGCCTGATTAGTCCATAACATGAGCTTAGTCAATCTTACCCTCCCACTGCTCAAGCAACTGGGATTTACTGTCTTTTTAGGGAATAAGTTTCTTCCTATTATACACACATATTCCCACGTGGATATGTAACAACCGTTAGTGGGACACCAGCACCAAATTCTGCTAAAATTGCCTGTTCTTCAGGTCACATTCAGAGTCACTCCAAACACCTATCCGAGCATAGATCTTTATGTTATGTGGAATTGTTAAATTACTGTAAAAGAACCAAAACTGGAACCCAAGAGCACAAGGGAAATAGAGAGCAACAAAAGAGATATGACCGCTTGAAAGCAAAATTGTCTGGCAATTTCCTTGTATTTCACATCAAAAGACAGAATTAATGCTAGATATGCACATATATATTCTATATGTCCCTTTATATTTCTAGACTCTTCTTAATTAAATGATTCAGAGTATTCTTACAGAAATGACATGAAGGAAATTTTTTCCAGCATAGTATGTATTTCCAACTGTGTTGAGTAGGGTATGCCCACCTAGAAGAATTCCTCCACGGTAACATGAATATACATCTATGGCGGTACCAGCTGCCAAGAAGCTTTTATAATCTTATTGCATGCATTCTGTTAAAGGCATTTATTTATGCCAGCAAGAAAGATATTAGCAAATTCCCTTCTGCTCAATCTAAAACCAACCGCTCAGAAAACCAAAATCAGTGGATTATGTTCATGGGGTCTTAAATATTTCAGTTTTCATTTAAAATAAATACTTTTTTCCTAACAAAGCATTAACTTTGGAATTGAAACACTGTATCACTCCAGGAGTAAACAAGAAATAACTGGCAACTGGTAACAGAGTTAAGCCTACGGACTGCTGTTTGAGGTGGCTTGGATTAATTTTCTTATATTCTGTTGCCATATTGTCATTTCAGGTTGAGATGACTGCTCTTCCACTCCCTTGCAACGCATGTGCTTCTCCAACTTTCTCACAAGGCAAGAAAACACTCCGAGGTCAGCTAAGGATTTCCCTTCTCTTGGTTCTGCTCTGCCAGGAATGCCATGCCATCATTAAGAATCACATTTTCAGATCATCTCAAAAACAATAAACTCAGTCCTGAAGAGTGAGTTGGAATGGAAACCAAGTGACGAAGGTCCCAGTAAATCAGCCCAAGAAACAAGATTTGGATATCAGCTCAGGGCCTTCTAAGCCAAAACCCACCCTGAAAATTCTCTTCACACCTCCCCCTCGCTTTCCTTACGTGACACATCAAAGAAGCAACAGTTCTTCTCATATATGTGTTGTCTCCTGATGTGAGCCCTAACCAACACACACCCAAAGGCAACATTTGGGATCAGAAGTCAATCACTGTATCAACCATGAAGCCTGAGCCAGTGGCAAGTACAGGAATCACGTCTTCATCTTGGAGCCACCATCACTCTCCTACACGAAATCACAGCTAGGGGAGGCTTCATCTTCTCAAGGGACCCTTATTTCAAACAAAACAATTGTGTTTTCCCTGGAGAGTTTCAAATTTCTGCTAAAAAGCTCAAATACGTCCTTAGATGTTTAGGAGTTTCACACGTTACTGAGAAAGAGCAGCACCAGCAGGGACCCTCTGCTTGATCGCCGGCCCCCCCAAGCCTCTCTCAGGGTATCTGTTCACTGAAGGGGGTCTGCTGACCTGATGGCACCTTCGTTCCTGACTGGCTCCTGAAGCGGTCCCTGAAGTCACTGTGGACCTGCAGGTTTATACACTAACCAATCTAAAAGCTGCCGGGTGCCAGCTGGACCACTGCAGCCTGCTGGCATGCAGGCAGAGCTGAAATGCCTGAACATTCTTCCAGGGCTTAGAGGAATTCAGACAACCAGTACTCCGTAAATTAAAGACTGATAGAACTCCTTCTTGGGCCTTCTCCAGCACAGCATTTTGTTCTGCCCCATCTCTGGTTGGTTTGACTTGGTACATTTCCTAAAAACAAGGGCCAGGTGTCCAACACTGCCAAGCCAGAAGTCATTTCCATTTCAGATGGAAATTAGCAATTCCAATTTAATTCCACTTTAAATCTTTCAGAGTCATTGGTAAATATAACCTGATTTTCAGCAGAGCTAGAAGACTCTGATGCTAGTTCCCTCCTTTTTGTAGAAATTCAATATATGTTGATCGATTTTCTAAAAAATATTCACCAATTCTTTCTACTAATGATGGTTGGATGATCAATTTTAAATCTAACTGGAGAATATACCAATTTTATTAGGCTGAATAAAATATTATCAAGATGATTCAAGTAAAGGAGGCAATTACTGCAAAGCACGATTTCTCAAGACCCAAATTATAAGAAACTAGACAGACTCATATCATATCCTTGACATCAATAAAGCTCTATATGTGTGTTTAGTAATCACATGCCCAGAATAGCCTTCTAACATGGTCCTCTCAACTTCAGGAAGGGAAAGATCAGCTTTTTGTTAAATTACTTAGCCATCATAGACTTTAATTCAAAAGAAGAACCTCAGCTTCTACCATCTCCAGGAATTTTTGAATCCAAATGAACTGAAGTACCAAACCCGAGTATTGATCATTCTTGTTCCAAGACCTGAAATCAATAAGCTCTCTAAATCTAGCAGTTTCGTTAATAGAACTGTTCAGTCATTCACTCACAGAAATAAGGATGCCCATACCTATAGTCAAGAGCAGCTTAAAAGATAATTAAATCAACACCATTTATCTTCCTGGGGATTGCTTGAAAAAGATGAAAGAAAGAAATAAAAGATTGAAGACAAACCCTAAATGTATTTAGTGAAACATTCTTTTTGTAGGATTCCAGGGCACACACGTGGAGCACAATCCACAATGATTCTCCAGCACTTTCTCTTCCTTTTAACCTGCATGCTACTGCCCGTGGTTCAGGGGAAGATAGGACTAACACAACAATTTTCAATGTAGGCACATATTTTATTTCTCTTATGAAGCCTTCATATGACATAAATTCCAGAGATGCCATGCACCTTGAAGCCTCACTGAAGAGAGCTTCCACTTATTCTCTTAACATAGGAAGTCAAAGAGAAGGAAATTACATGAAAACCAAACTTCTCTTTGTTCAATCTATAGCATCGCAAAATTTGCCTGAATTCCCTAATAAGGAAACAAATGGGTGTTCTAAGAATTTTGAGTCAATTAAAACATTCCAGTTAAATTCAAGGTAAAACATCCAACAAGGTATAAAAAGACTCACACTTACCAGTGCCTTGTGGCTAAAACTATTTAACAAGAAAATTTTCAAAATCAAAACAGTAATTCTCAGCCTAGCCAAAAAATACTAACAAATTAGTATCCACAACCCAGGTCTTTTAATCTGGAAGTAAAATATTTAGGGATGAAATAAGAATTTGAAGACAATTTATAGTTCTCCAATTTGTTACTTTTTAAGTCAACTGAATATCATTTTAAATGTCAATTGTGTAAAATACACCAAAAAGTAATGGTTTGGGTGGATCAAAAAACAGGAACCAGCTGTACATTGCATAAAAGAAACCCGCTTTAAATATAAAGACACAGGTAGATTAAAAGAAAGTGAATGGAGGAAACTATACCATGCTGACACTAATCAAAGAGCAGATGAAGCCATATTAATTTCACACAGTGCAGACTTCAGAGCAAGGAAATTTACTGATAAAAAGAGGCATTACATAATGATGAAAGAGTCAACTTTCCAAGAAGACATAACAGTCCTTAATTTGTATGCACATAACAACAGGGCATAAAAATATGTGAAGCAAAAACTGACAGAACTGCAAGGAGAATTAGATGAGTCCACCATTACCTGAGACATCAGCACCCTCTGTCAGAAACGGACACATCCAAATGGCAAGGAATCAAAAAGGACACAGTTGCCTCAACAGCACCATCAAGCAACAGGATATGATTGATACCTATGGACTGTCTTATCCAAGAGCAGCACAGTACACATTGTACTCAAGTTCGTATCGAACATTCACTAAGATAGACCACATCCCAGGTCACAAAACCTACCTTTAAAAAATTAAAAGGACAGAAATCGCACAGCCTACTCTCAGACCATGCCAGAATTAAACTAGAAATCATTAGGGGAAAGATAGTTGGGAAATTCCAAAATACTTGAAGATTAAATAACATATGTTTTTGTAACCCATGGGCCAAAGAAAAACATCTCAAGAGAGATTAAAACATTTTTTAACCAGGTGAAAATGAAAATACAACCTCTCAAGATGTGTGGATTACTGCAAAAGCAGTGCTTAGAGGGAAATTTATACTATCGAATGGTTATATTAGCAAAGAAGAAAGATCTAAAATCAAAAATCTAAGCCTCCACCTTATGCAATGAAATCAATAAAACTGATTACCCAGTAGCAGGGTAGCTAATATAACAAATTACTAAGATCAGAAGTGAAAGATAAGGCATCAACAGAGCTCATATTGACACAAACAGGTTAGTAAAGGAATGTTATGAACAATTCTGTAAACACAGATTTGATAACATAGATGGAATGGACAAACTGCTTGAAAGATAAAACCTGCCAAAACTCATGTAAAAAAAAAAAAAGACTATTTGAATAAGTCTATAATCTATTTTAAAAATTGAAACACTAGGCCCACATGGGTTCACTGATGTATTCTACCAAGCATTTAAGAAATAAAGCATATGCCAGTTCTCTACAATCTCTTTCAGCTTATAGAAGCAGAAGGAATAATTCCTAACTCATTCTATGAAGCCAGAGTTACCTTAATATAAAACCAGACAAAGGCATTACCGGAAAAGGAAACTAGAGAAACTGCAGATAAGTATTGCTCATGAACATAGAAGCAAAGTCTTCAAAACCTTAGCAAACCGAATCCAACAAGGTATAAAAGGAATTCTGTGCCACAGCCAAACAGGGTTTATTCCAGAGATGCAAGGTCAGTTCGACATTTGAAAACCAGTGTAATGTGTATCATCAACAAGCTAAAGAAGGAAAGTCACATAATTCCATCTATAGATGCAGAAAAAGCATTTGACAAAATCAAACATCTATTCATTAAAAAAAAAATCTTAGCCAACTAGGAATAAAGGAACTTCCTCGGAGAGAGAAAGAACATCTACAGAAAAAGCTATAGTTAGCATTAATGTTGAGAAACTCTAAGCTTTTCCACTAAGACAGGGTACAGTGCTAGGATGTCCCCTTTCACTGCTTTTCAACATGGTACCAGAAGCCCTAGCTAAGACAAGGCAGGAAAAAGAATTAAAATGTGCAAAGATTGAGGAGGAATAAATAAAATTGTCTTTGTTCAGAGATAATATGATAGCCTATACAAAAAAAAGAATCAATCATATTAAAAAAAAACCCCTCTGGAAATAACAAGCCATTATAACAAGGTCATGGGATATGAGGTTAAGGTTAAAAAGCATATGAAAAGATGTTCAAGTCATATGTCATTAGGGAATCACAGCTTAAAACCGCAATGATTAAAATGAACGCCGATCTGAAAGGACAAACTCCAAAATACTGACTGCACCAAATGCTGGCAAAGATATGGAGCAACAAGAACTCTGAGTCACCGTTAATGGGAATGCCGAAGAGTATAATCATTTTGGAAAAGAGTCTGCCAGTTTCTTTAAAATACCTAAGCATACTTGCACCACGTGATCCAATAATCATGTTCTGGATATTTATACAAATGGGTTGAAGCCATGTAACCACAAAAAAAACGGCACATGGCTGTTTACAGCAGCTTTAGTCACAATTTCCAAAACTTGGACGCAACCAAGATGTCCTTCGGCAAGGGAAAGGATAAAGTGCGGTCCATCCAAAAAACGGACTATTAATAAGTACCAGAAAGAAATGAACTGTCAAACCATGAAAAGACATGGAAGAACCTTTGATGCCTCTTGCTAAGGGAGAAAAGCCAGTCAGAAAAGGATGCACACTATAGGACTCCAACTACACGGCATCCTGAGAAAGGCGAAACCATGGGGGTAACAAAAAACAGTGACCATCAGGCGCTGGGAGAGAGGTAAAGGGCTGACTGAACAGAGCACAGAGGATTTTTAGGTCAGTGAAACTTCACCGTATGGTACCAAGACGGTGGATACATCTCATTATATGTTAGATCGAATCCCTAGAAAGTGCAGCAGCACCAAGAGGGAACCCGACTAAAAATTATGGGCTTTGTATGCTAATGATGTGTCAATGTAGGTTTACTGATTATAACAAATGAGCCACTCTAGTCGGGTATGTTGACAGCGGAGGCAGCTGTGCATACGTGGGCCAGAGGCCTACGGGATTCTCTGTACTTTCTGTTTAATTTTTGCTGAATTTAAGACTGCTCTGATAAAGTCTGCTTTTAAAACACACAAAATATGTGAATCTTGAAACTGAAGTCAAAATATATTAAGCAGGAGTTCCCGTTGTGGCGCAGCGGTTAACGAATCCGACTAGGAACCATGAGGTTGCGGGTTCGATCCCTGCCCTTGCTCAGTGGGTTAACGATCCGGCGTTGCCGTGAGCTGTGGTGTAGGTTGCAGACGCGGCTCGGATCCCGCGTTGCTGTGGCTG
>PVHT020000085.1:1735891-1799846 GCA_004024745.2 Catagonus wagneri
ATATATATATATATATATTAAGCAAATCTAATAAAGTGAAAAAAGAAAGGGATAAATCCACAAGTTAAATGCGGCATTATTCCATTATAGGACATTCTCACAAAGGCCAACTATGGGGACAGAAACAGATGAGCAGTTGAAAAGAGCTGTCCCTGGAAGGAAGGCTGACCACAGGGGGACAGAAGGGAATTCTGTTGAGTGGTGGACTGTTCAAAATCTTTATTGTGGGGGTAGTTACAAGTCAAAACTCTGTGAAAAGCCTGCACTAAAAGGCTTTTACTGTCTGTAAAATTTTACTATATGTAAATTTACCTTAATTTTTTAAAATTGGAAAAATAAACATTAAAAACTGACAGAGAAATGTTTGTTGGAGTTTATATCTACAGCTCTATCTTCTTACTTCCAGCAAGTCAATTAACATCTTTTAAACATGTTAAGGGGAAAATTTATTTCTCAGATTAGCACTCAGACTTGCTAGCTAACTAACTGTGTCAAAATCGACGTCCCCTGGGGTTCAGGTTTCTCCGGTGAAACATAAAATGAGTACGTTCAATGAACTAAATGTATTTCATTGATTCAGGACACACCTGTCCACCGACTAATCACTTTAGCCATTTCTTTGCTAAACATCTTCCTAAACCAGTTTGCAAGTAGAAACCAAAAGTCATATGAAGAGATGTACCCAGAGAGATGAGGTCATTCACGGAAATTTAGAAGTGGAAGACAGAGTATTATGATCAAGCATTCATTCGGAATTCTAGCAGTTATAAAGCACAGTGGGTCCAGATGGGCTGATGTGCAGGACAGCTCGGTGACCGCCTCGGACCAAGGCCTCTCCCTCGGCTCTCCTTACTTCTGCTTTCTGTTCCAGTACAGAAACTAGTGGGTGACAACAAGTGTGACTATGCTGTTCTTTATTCCCAGCTTCCCCTGGCCTCCCACTTTGCTCAGGGTAAAATCTCAAGTCCAGAGAGCAGAACAAAGTAGAGCTTACGTGTTATGCCCTCTCCCTGCTTCTAGGATCTCCCTTCCTATGACTCTCCCCGCCGAGACACAGGGCGTATCGCCGCCCCTCAGCCGCTGGAGAACTAGCTCCTCTCAGTAATGCCCTTCGTCTGGCATCACCAGGGCTCCCTGCATCCGTCTCCATGTGTTCCTCCAGGACTTTAATCAAATGCTACATTAAAAGTCAGTCCATCTGACCTACAAATGGAATCCTATGTCCCTATCAATTCTGTTCGTCTCCATAGCATTTAATCAGTCTCTAATATACTGCAGAATTTTTAATAATATTTGCGTATGGGCAGTCTTCCCAACTAGGATGGAGGCTCCATGAAGACAGGAACCATGGGCAACACAACTTCTCCCAGGGCGCAGAAGAGGATTTAATTAAAGTAGCTCACTGCTACTGGTAGGGTCTCCCCAAGGCTTACCCAGCATTAGTTTCTCGAGGCTACGGTCCAGGGACTGCTGTTTCTCTCCCATGAGTCAATTCTTCTCCGCACTGAAGATCGGTTGGCAGTTATCCTGTCCCCATGTCACGTCCTCACTGCTGTGTGGGAGGCACACAGGACTTGTCCTTGGGGTGTGGCTTTCTAGATGCTGAGAAACCACATGTGGGTCTACGGAAAGTGATGAAGTCCGGTCTTTGCATGTCAGGTACTGACTAGATGCGATGCTGGAAGTTCTCCCTAGGGGACGTACAAGAATATTCTGCTTGGGAAGAACAGAGAAAACAGATATCTGGTGTTAACAGGACGGCCAAGGGAACCCGCAAGTTCACACTCGTCTCCTTAGAGCAGAGAGCTGTCTTTGAAAGGAAAGCACAGGTGGCAGTCGTGTGACAGTCCCAGCCTTTTCTTTGTCTCTGGAAGGCAGGTGGGCAGAGTGGCCGAGGACACGTTTCTTCCCATCAGAAGGCGAACCGAAGTGTAGTCGTCACTAGCAGGTCAAGGCTGGAAGAACTGAGTTGCGTTCCTCACCCCGCTTTTTCCTGCTGCTGAGGGACGGGCCCTACAGGTGAGAGGGAGCTGTAAGACCGAAGGAGCTCCAGACTCTAAAAGTCTGTGATCTGACCAGGACCCGAGACCGTGGACTTTTTTCTTTTTTCTTCTTTCTTTTTTCTTTTGTTTTTAGGGCTGCACCTGCGGCATACAGAAGTTCCCTGGCTAGGGGTCGAAACAGAGCTACAGCTGCCAGCCTGCACCACAGCATGGTATCCAAGCCACATCTGATTCACACCACAGCTCACGGCAACGCCAGATCCCTGACCCACTGAGCAAGGCCAGGGATCGGACACATATCCTCATGGATACTAGTCAGATTCATTTCCGATGCACCACAATGGGAACTCCCTGACATTGGACTTTTAAGTGAGCAAGAAACAAACTCCTGTTGCATGAAACCACTGAGAGTTCGGGGTCACTTGTTGTAGGTGCTCTTCCTACCCTAAGGCATACTGTTAGGTTCGTTCCTGCTGATAATCCTCAACTCACTTTAAAAGTGCTTTTATCCTTTCTCCGAGCCAGAAGGATAGAGAGTGAGATTCCAAATACCACCTCAACACACATGTGCATGTGCTCACACACACACGTGTGCACATGCGCACACATGCTGCATTTGCCTGGAGAGGACTCGCAAGTGACTGATGACAAAGAAAATCTGCCCCAGGTTGATTTTCTCTGCCTGCATAATGCATCTTGATTGCAGATGATGACGATGATGGTGATGATAATTTACCAAAAAAAGAAGCTATGAAGCCTGGCACCCCATTAAATGAGGCAGAATTATTAGTACTAAATAGAGGTTCTGTAAAGTGCTCTGTGAAGAGATAAAAGAAAGTCTGAAAATGTGGGAGTCATTGACAAGAAGTCTGGAAGAGAAGGTGGAATTAGAGAGTGAAGGCCCCTGTTTGCCTAAATAAAAGTTTTGGAATTGACAGTGCAGTAAATATTCACTGAGGTGTTTAAGATTCTCTCTGCTTAAAGGTCACCCAGGATTCTTCCCGGCCCCCACCTGACTGGCCAACTCTTTTCTCCTGAAGTCTGCTTCCCGTGTCTCTTAATCTCATTATCATTATTTCCTGCCTGTCTTCTTCTCTTTGATATAAACTTCCTAAGTCAGGGATTCTTTTTATTTTTATTTTTATTTTTATTTTTGCTTTTTAGGGCCACACTGGCAGCATATGGAAGTTCCCAGGCTGGGGGTTAAGTCCAATCGGAGCTGCAGCTGCTGGCCTGCGCCACCACCACAGCAACACGGGATCCAAGCCATGTCTGCAGCTTACATCACAGCTCAGGGCAACACTGGACCCTTAACTCACTGAGCAAGGGGATCAAACCTGCATCCTCAAGGATACTAGTCAGGTTTGTTACCGCTGAGCCACAGCGGGAACTCCTGTTTAAGTCAGGGATTCTTGTCTTACCCCTTCAGCACTTATTCTTGCAACTGAGCAGATGATCCAGCCCAGGACAGGCATGAGGTAAATAATTCCTTTTTGTTTGTTTGGTTTGGTTTTTTGTTTGTTTGTTTTTCTTTTTAGGTCCACATCTGTGGCATATGGAAATTCCCAGGCTAGGGACTGATTCAGAGCTGCAGCTGCTGGCCTACGCCACAGCTCACAGCAACACCGGATCCTTAACCCACTGAGCGAGGCCAGGGATTGAACCCGCATCCTCACGGATACTAGCGAGTTCATAACCCGCTGAACCACAATGGGAACTTCGATAACTGTTGAGTGAATACATTGAGCGTGCGTCAGGTCTGTGTCTCCCTGGGCACTGCCTAGACCGCCTGCCTGGGTCCAGAAGCGCTGTTCCACATGGGGGGAAAATGCCATCAATCTTAATGCTGGAAACTGAGACACTTAGTAGGAAGGCCCTGTGACTGCCCTGTTCTTCAAGTTTCACCGGTTAGTGTCTCTATAAATAAACACAGTTACACAGAGGAAGTGCCAGGGTGTCTTATAAAAATAAGCAGATGCCACCCAACCTGCCCTCAAACCTGGAGACTGCGGTGAACATGGTTAGTGTTAGCGGCGCATCTTCAGTCTGCTCAGACTCTGCTCCGTATTGGAAAAGTCGTCACTAAACACACTCATTAGTGAGTTTTTCTTCCAGATTCTACATTCTTACCTTCATGCAGTTCACTCACCACCTCTCAAGCGGTTTCACCCGGACAACACAGGTTTTCATTGAAAAATCCTATTCTGAGATGGAAAAAAAAAAGCACTTCTTTCTCTATAATATCATTCAGACATGATAGGAATATATTAACCTAAAAATTACGTATCATTCTCCAAATCCCTTTTGTATGCCAAAGGCATGTTTAGTAAGCAGTGAATTGCTTCAAAAATTAAAGGATAACAAATCCCAGATATCAGTGAGAGAAATAAGGAAAAACAATGTAATAGGTCTTTTTCTCAAGAGCATTTGGTTGAGTGTATTAAACCCAAGTCTCTTATTTTAGGCAAAATGTATAAAATCTAGTTCTTGTTGATACAAATAAAGCCCTCAAAGACATACCATGAAACATGCCATGCTGAGAAGTGTCTCTCTTTAAACTCTCTCTCTCTCTCTCTTCTTTTTTTTTTTTTTTTTTTGGTCTTTTTAGGGCTGCACCTGTGACCTTCACTAAGTACCCAGCCTAGGGTTCAAGTCAGAGCTTTAGCTGCAGGCCTATGCGACAGTCACAGCAACACTGGATCCTAAACCCACTGAGCGAGGCCAGAGGTCAAACCCACATCCCCATGGATACCAGTTGGGTTTGTTACCACTAAGCCAGGACAGGGAACTCCACAAATCTCTCCTATTAAAAACCTGGCAAGTCTACAGAAGGAGCAACCCTGCCAGGATGTCAATGGCAGCAAATCCAACAGAGGATCTAATTGATTATCAGTTTAGTGAGGATTTCGTTCCCAGAAGCCCTTGCTTCTTGAATCAGTCCAGCAGCAGTACAAGGTTATAATTGTCTTTGTTTTGTCTTGTTTTGTTTTTTTCCGCTGAATCAGAGACGATCAAGTTCAGGCAACATCCTTAGAAATTGACTTATAACCCACAGTGGCGTTATTATCTGTTGGTAACATGAACTAGAGTTGGAGAAGTAGTGAGTCTCTGTTGTACACTCAATGGATTTCTTTCCTAGAAGTCGTGTCCTCTACCAATTTATTTAGTTTGCCTATTATGATAGGATCTTAGGTTTTTCTCCCAGGAATTAAATGCACTAAAATTATGGGGCATATTTCTGTGATATGAAGATTAGCAAGATCAAAGACAGAGTTAATTAAACACAGTGTTAACTAATCCCCATAAAGTTATTAGACCACTAGGTGAAATTGCAAGCTAATACAGATCGGAGCGTAAAACAAATAAAAGTCACTTTGTAGTTGTTATACATTCACAACAGATGCTGTGGTCAATGGAAATATTTATTCTTTCCCACGAAAAATCATCCCTTTGTCTGATTCATGAATATATTTTTACCATAATGGTTTTTTTTTCAATAAATTATGTTCTTCATGAATTATGTGTCACATTGTCTTTCAAACCCATTGTGAATGCATTTCTGCTAGCCTCGTCCCATGTGTCGAGAAATTACTCAAGAAAATGGTACACATTTATTTGAAAAGCCGAGAGTCATTAACTTCAGATGCCATTGTCAATTAAACATGCGGTGATGATAGACATGGATTTCCTGAACTTAGCACTAAATAGATCTGCCTTGTGATATGAAATCTGGTTGTGCTTAACACTAAGCATGTAAGTATTGATTTGTCTTCCTGAGTTATGTTTTCACTGAAGTCTAAAGTTGAATTTTTAATGCAGAACAAATTAAGATGTTATAAGCACCAAGTAGATTTGATATGTCTGAAAGCATAAAAGGGATTATTTTAGCAGTGGTTCAGGGAACATCTGTAAATGATATATCGAGTACTTTCTCCCTGCACATGACTGTGTTTTAAACTATGTGAAGATTTTTCAAAAGACAAAATGTTTGAGTTGTAATAGAATAAAACACTGACGGTAATAAGTATTTATTGCAATTCTTAATGTTATCAATATATGCCACTGATGTGTTTTAAGTTTTAGTTTGGAGTAGATATTATTAGGCAGCGGGAGATGTTGGGGAGGCCTATTATTATTGTTCCATTTCGTACATGAGGAAACTGAGGGTTAGGGGTCGTAGAAACTGTTCAGCTCACAACACCGGTAAGAGGCAGAGTCAGAATCCGCTTTAATCCCTTGCATCTCAACTGAACATACACAGCTCTTTTCAATACCTTCTGACCCTGTGCAAAATGTACTGAAAGAATTAATTCAATAAAACTGATCACACCAAGCAGGATCAAAAATTACTGTGAAGGATGGGAGTAAACTCAAAGCCCACAAACTACCAGAATCATAATGAAAAATGAGATATTGCAGATCTTAGAAGCATTTAAAGGTAAATGAGGGAACAAAACAAAAAACTTTCTGTTAATCAACTTAATGACATAGTCAAACAGTCACATTTTTTGAAAAATATTACTTTAAAAAACTTACTAAGACACATAGAAAATATGAATAACCTTTTATGTATTAAAGAAATTGAACTCATTATTGAGAACTTTTCCACAATGAAAATTCTAGGCTTAGGCAGTTTCACCAGTAAATTATTTCAAAGACTGAAAAATGAATACTGCCATCATTCCAGAAATTTGAGGAGGGGGGAAAAATGCCAATTCATTTTTATAACCAAAGCAAACCAGATAAAGTCATTATAAGAAAAATGAAAACTAAAAACTAGTATCCCTGATGGATTTTCACAAATATAAAGCTTAATATGTATGAACAAATCAAATCCAGAAATATGTATAGAAAAGGATAATACGTCATGATTAAATGTGTTTTATTTCAGAAACGTAAGGCTTATTAAATAATTAAATATCAGTATAACTCACAATATTAACAGAATAAAGAGATTAATTATATCATATTCAATTAACATGTAAAAAATGTTTGACAATATCCAACCCTTATTCTTTTTTTTTTTTTTTTGCCTTTTTGTCATTTTAGGGCCACACCCGCGGCATGTGGAGGTTCCCAGGCTAGGGGTCTAATCAGAGCTGTAGCCACTGGCCTATGCCACAGCCACAGCAACGCAGGATCCGAGCCTCATCTGCAACCTCCACCACAGCTCACGGCAACGCTGGATCCTTAACCCACTGAGCAAGGTCAGGGATCGAACCCGCAACCTCATGGTTCCTAGTCAGATTCGTTAACCACTGAGCCACAACGGGAACTCCCCAACCCTTATTCTGATCAAAGTTTTCTATGAACGAAAGAATAAAAGGAAACTTTCATGAATCAATACAAACCATTTTTTAAAATGTAGTTAACATTAGCCATACTAGCAAAAGCACTGCTTTTTCCTTAAAATGGGAACAAAGAAATGACATCCTCTCTCACCACTTCTATTCAGTCTTGTTCTGGAGGTCCTAACCAAAGAAGAACAATAATGATAAAAGCATATGTCATATATATATCAATTTCTATAGCAGCTATATTCATTATAGCAATGTCTAGACACAGTCTAAACATCCATCAACAGCAGAACAGACTAAACAACAGTGCCTTAAAGCAGCACAAACTACTGACACATATGAATGAATTTCAAGTATTGTATGGAGCAAGAAGCTGGACTCTAAGAAGTACATATCATAGGGTACAATTTATATGAAGTTCTTGAATAAGAAAAGTTAATCTATGGTGGTAAAAATCAGAACACTAATGGCCACCCGAGGAGGAACTGAAAGGAAAAGGCCACAGATGAGCCTTGCAGAATAATGGCAATATTGCGTACCTCAGTAGGGCGTTTACGCTAGTGAATACATTTACCAAAAATCACCTTAATGCACACTTAAGATCTGTGTGTTTCATATGGTTGAAATTTTCCTCAAAATATTTTAAACTATAGGTAAAAAACTGAAACCTCATTAACAGTATGAGTTATGAGTACGGCTTCTGAAAAAACTTTTTAGTACATAAGTCTTGAACAATGAGTAACTCTATTGTGAATTAAAAAAGTGAAGGCACAGAATCACAAGGATAAAAAAAGAGTCATGAGACCCCAGACACTGTACATCTAAAAGGAATATCTCAGCCTCCTTCCAGATGATCACGCTATCCAGCTGCTAGCTATTTCTATCAATGGACAGAGAAAGTTTCGTCCATTCATCACTGTGCCTGACCTCCATCAGGAACAATCCATCCCATAAAACACACTCTGAGCCTCTATTATTCTACTTTGCAGGTCTCATGCCAAATGAATAATTCCTGAGCATCTGCTTTCTCCTTGACCATCATAGCAGAAAATCTAGAAAAGGATAAAGAGCTATTTTACGGGTTCAACTACCATCAAAAGGTGAAGAGGTAGGAAAGGATTTACAGTGTGAATGTCCCCAGAGCCATCAGGTCCCGTGGCAGCTGGATTCTGATGAGATGCGTTGGGGAGAGTAGAGACGAAATCAATGAGCTTTATCACTAGACTGAAGAGAAGCAGTAAGGAATCCAAATGGAGAAAATTGGTGAGATTATTGGAGTCATGGTTGATTTTAAAACATCCTGAGCTCGTTTATTTCCATGTAACAAATACATCACAGGTAATGAAATGCACCAATCTGATGAAATTTGGATATAATGCAGATGGAAGCAAAATTTGTTTTGGCAAGAAATTGGGCTCTATGGGAACAGAGCTTTTGTTTTGGCTTCATCAATGTACTCTTTAATTTCACTTGACCTTTTTTCTCTTAATTTTCCCAGATGCAAAATGAAGTAATAAATGTTCTTTCAACCTTTTCAATAATAAAGATAAATTGTGGGGATACATTTAATCAATACAAAATTACCCAAGTTTAGCACTTGGTAAGAAAAATACTAGTAATTCACAGATATAAATAACCCTAAATTTGCTTTTCATTACATGAGAAATGAATCAAAGGACGAAGATTTATCTTCAGGGAAAAAAAATGAAGAATTAGACAGAAACATGTTTACAATGCACATCGCAAAACATAGGAGAGAAAAAAAAAACCCTCTCATCTCAGGTATTTGCTTGACACAGTTATTCACTAAAAATAATTAAATGGAATTTAATGTCAACTGGCATTATATCAACTGAATGCTTTACTTTAGAATGAATCCATGCTATTCCGTTAAGAACATATGAAAGTATGATGACAAAAATCTGCCTTTTCCTCTGATTTTTTTCTTTGTTATCTCACTGCTCCTCATTATCTTCATGGATGGATTGTTTTATTCCTGTTTTTTTCTTGCTTTTGTTTCTTCCCTGCCTCATAAACAAGTGAGAAA
This sequence comes from Catagonus wagneri, assembly GCA_004024745.2. NCBI lineage: Eukaryota > Metazoa > Chordata > Mammalia > Artiodactyla > Tayassuidae > Catagonus > Catagonus wagneri. The sequence goes on from PVHT020000085.1 coordinate 1,745,239, forward strand.
ATCTTCTGGTTCTCTTCTAAGAAGGAAAGCAGATCTGAACCAGCTAATACAGACTCACCAGCTCAAAGAGCTAGCTGGGCTCTTGGTGTGACCCTGGACTTAGGAGCCTGGAGGTGTTAACATTCCAAGAACTGTTGCTGACGATCTTAAAATCTTAAATATAGAGCATTGATTGGGAATTATTGCAGTATATTTTTTCCAAATTGCATTTTATACAGTTATATAGATTACGATATTGGTAACCTCACCGTCTAAGTCTCTGCTAGTGAAGCTCCTTCACACAGTGTTGGCTAGGTCAAAAATATCAACTCTATGTATTCAAACATCTATCTGAACTCCCAAATACTACAGCTGCATAGCAGAGTGAGAAAGCATATCTGACCCTCTTACACTTTTCCTCTGTCATCGATAACGTACGGTTCGCTTCTTTTCTATTGTGCAGGTAGCACTAAATCATGTGACTACCTGAGTCCTTTCATAATCCCCACACCCCAGGTATCCACAGCATCAGTGGTCAACTACTGGATGCTAAGTTACTCACTACAGCATGACCAAGACCCAAATGAAAAATAAACAGAATCCTGCAAAACCGCCGGTCCATAATTTGTCACAGAAGAAAACTATGTTAACTAGTTGGCTATAAACTTTGATACAGGTGAAACAGTTACTGAGTGGTTAAGAAACAGACTCGCAGACATAGAGAATAAACTTGTGGTTGCCAAGGGGGAAGGGAGGCGGGTAGGATGAACTGCAAGTTTGGGGTTAGCAGATGCAAATTTTTACACTTAGAATGGATAAACCACAAGGTCCTACTGTTACAGCACAGGGAACGATAGCCAACCACCTGGGATAGACCAGGATGGAAAAGAATATTAAAGAAATGTTTAATTGAGTCACTTTGCTACACAGCAGAAATTGGCCTAGCATTGTATATCAACTATAATTTTTAAAAGTAAATATTTTTAAAGGAAAGCAACTGTTAACTCAACAAGAAGCATTCGATGTGCTGTAGTAACAGGAGGAGGGTATAGAGGGATCAGAAACAAACAAACAAAAAAAGTAGTGACTATCTTACAGCCTTTCTAAGCATATTTTCCTGAGCCACATAGTGTGTTCCTTGAATTATCTTAAGCTGACAGGTCAGGGGCAGGAAAAGAGTTCATGCAACTCCTTCCTATAACCAAAGACATAAAGAAGCAAAAGGACTTGAACCAATTAATTCCCTGCCTTTGGTGTTCTTTCCTTTTTTTTTTTTTTTTTTTTTGGTATCTCTTGGCTGGGAAAACAGAACATAGAGATGAAAAATGAACAGCAAAAGAGAAATAGAAACTGTCCAAGTGGCTCTTAAAATATTCTACAGGTTCTGAATTTTGATGCTAACATCATTACACCAAAGTAATATCTCACATCTTTGTTATCATGTCAAAATGACATCATCTTAAGTCAAGCCTACTGAGCAGGGCAGCTACCAGCGGTCTCACAGTTATTACCAGCCCACATGATGTGATGCCAAGGGCCTTGGGGAAGTCCCACAACCCCCCGGTGGCCAACCCTACAAGCTGGCGAATAGCTAGCAATCAGAATGGTACATTAGCTCCTTGAACTTATGAGCTTGGCTCCTGTTACAACCGCAACACCCCAGAGCAGACCCATGCTATATTTAAGGGATCGATTTTACCGTGTGAATGAAGGATCTGAGTGTGGGTTTTACAGGGACTGCTGTGTTCTCCCCGATATCTACCTGCCCCCAACCCCCCGCCTTCCTCAGCAAAAGGACTACACTCCCCAGACTCTTATACCAGCACCACAGCCTTTGAGATCTAAGTAGAAATTGTCCTTCGCAGGTTTAGGAAGTTGGGAGATAACATGTGGGGAATGGCTGGGAGGAAAGAAGGAGGGGCTGTGTTCTTAGTGGCCATGGAGCCACCATCCCAACTTGGATCACTTCTTGATACATGACTAAGAAATTTTTTACCTTTTTTTAAGCTTCTGTTAATGGGATTATCATTTGCAGATGAACACAATTTCTAACTAAAGCAGCGGGAAACACAACTCTCAGAAAGGCTTTCCAAAACTGAACACAGGACATGGTGTGACATAATTTGACAGATAGATTGAGTATCTGATCTTAAGACTCAGAGATAACCCAAGATGGGTGATTCAGGCAGGTGGAAAAGGGAGGATGAAAAGAAGAGGGCTGGGGGTTGGAGGGCTGGGGGGCCTGCGAGGAGAAGCCACGGGCGCAGGGAGGGCAGCTCGGAATGAAGAGGCCGAGGTTCCAAGGTGCAAAATGACACTTAAGGCATCCCCATTTTCCTTACAGCACAAGTGTTCCCACATCTTGGGGCCTGAGTGTGTCAGTATAAACCACCCCTTTTCTTCACCGACAATGCAGAACAGTGAGTCAGACCGAGGTCAGCATGCTGCCTTCACTATCAGTACAGCTGGTGAGGATGCGGCTCGGCGTGGGGACAGCTGGGTTTACTTGACCCCCGGCCAAGGGGACAACCATGCTGCCACATATTGCTTAGAGCCGAAGAAAATGACATGCTTAGTAGAGAACAGAAATCCTGGGAGGAAGATGGGGGCTCCCGGCCTGGGAAGAGTGAGTGAGTGGGATGGGACTGGGGAACTGCTCCCCGTGGAAGCATGAGACAACAGAACACACACAACAGGCACACACGCACACCACGTACACCACAGATACACACCCCATAGGCACACACACACCACATATTATTTTCTGAGCTTCTGTTGAACTGCATCTGTGTGCTTCATTTTATTTGTGTCTTTTTAAAGCTGCACCTGCAGCACATGGAAGTTCCCAGGCTAGGGGGTGAATCAGAGCTACAGCTGTAGGCCTACACCACAGCCACAGCAATGCTCGATCCAAGGATCCAAGGCATACCTGCAGCCTACACCACAGCTTGCTGCAACACTGGATCCTTAACCCGCTGAGCGAGGCCAGGGATCAAATTGCACCCTCACGGATATTAGTTGGGTTCTTAACGTGACACACTACAATGGCCTGTGTGCTTTATTCACAATATCACAACCTGGTTTCTATCGTCATCTCCCTCTTAATCTTCTCTAGAAGAAAACAGAAATTAAGGGTTAAAATATCAGTAAAACATATTTATATGTAAGCAGATACTCTTGATGATACAACTCCTTTTTTGGAAATACAGAAAATAGTTAACCCTTATCTTACCTACAAGTAGCATCAACTTTTCCTTGAAATTCTCCCCTCCCTCAGTCTCTATGATAGCTCTTATTCTTTTCAAATGAAAATATCATCGGTCTTTCTCTCTCTGAAATGCTTGCCTTGCTCCCCAATGTGCCCTCAAGGACGGAGTGAAAACCTCTTTCCTCGTGCAGGTGGAAATGTGTCATCACGACTGTTTGTGGGTTGTTGCTCTTATTTCCACTGCCTTCGCCACAACTAGCGTGTAAGCTTGCACATATTTATATAATTAATTTCTATGGAGTATTATTTCAAATTAGTGCAACCGATTATTTGAGACTCATCTAATTCGGGACAGATCTCGGGTCAGAATGAGACTTAAGTAAACACAGAGCTCTGAAGAAGAGGACGAATAAAGGGAGACATGCTGTTCAATGAAACTGCAGTACAACGGCTACACAAGCTCAGAAGGAAAAACAGAAAGGAAAACAGATTTTTATTTTCCTCAGAGTCCAAGGAAAACAGGAAATAAACAATTGTTCTCACTTGGTAGCAGCTTCAGAAAAAATGAAAGAATCAGAGGCATTCTAGAAGGTATACATGAGAGTATTTTTCCTGCGGTTAAGGGGAAGCTCACGCGGCTAACGGGAAGTTCATGTGAAGGAGACAGGGGAGCAACGACAGCACCTTTCTCGTGAAAGATGGAACCTCGGTGCTTACACGTGGCAAAACCATTTGAAAAATTCCCTCCAAGCAACCTTTCATCCTCAAAGTCTGTCTGAAAGGAAAGCGGCTGCGTCCCTTCTTCAAGGGTACCGCTGTCTTCGCGCTCAGCTAGACGTTTGCGCTCAAATTAATTGCGAGTGAAAAAAACCCATGCTTGAGACCCATAAAATGCAGAAAATGCCTTGCTTTACATCGAGGAAAGACAGAGCCATAAACTGGCAGGATGAGGGCGAGATAAAAGTCGTAAAAGGGCAGCACTGAAAGGACTCTCTCCCGGGGGAGGCGTGTTCCCAGGAGAGAAAGAGCTAGTGCCGCACAGGCTTGCGGTTTAAATAAAAAGACTTATTAGACAGTCGAATCAGTGAAGTGCTATAGTGCTTTGCTCCAGGACTTCCTTCAAGCAGGAAGAGCGTGCTGGCCTCATAACACTAGAGTCTGATTTATATAGAACAAGGAGCTGGTCAGGACAAGGCAGAGTCCTGTCTGTGCACCTGCCTAGGAAGCCATGACCACAAATACATAATGTGATATACATTGTATACAACAGAAATATAAATGAGTGGGAATCTTATATCTTGGGATACTTCTGGCCATGTTTATGTAGCCTGGATACAGTTCAGAACAGACTCATTTTAGCAAGAGTGTAACTCATCTGATAGCCTTTTGAAAAAAAAAAATCAGTTGTTTAGTTAACTTGGTGAATAAACTATTTGTTACATACTCCTAAATGACAAAATGTATTCGATCCAAAAACAGTTACTGCTTTTCTGGTTTTGGAAACCTATTACCATTCTTCTGAAAGATCCAAAGCGTACTTTTTGAAAATAAGACCGCGATAATTTATTTCAGGCTCTGTGATGCTGTGATTAAAAGACTTGATGGCCACCCAGTCTTTCGTAGAACTTCTTCAACAACACAGAAAATTTTCCAAATGACTCAAAAATATGAGAATTAAAGTTTCACAGCTTCCCTTTAAGGTAAATTGATCATGAATAGCCTTGATATTTTACTTCTTCCTTCAAACAAACAAAACAATGAATTTTTTTTCTTTTTCCTTTTCTTTTTTTTTCCTTTTTTTTGCTTTTTAGGTTCACACCTTCGGCATATGGAGGTTGCCAGCTAGGGGTCAAAACAGAGCTACAGCTGCTGGCCAAACCACAGCCATAGCAACTCGGGATCTGAACCGCAGCTCCCAGCAACACCAGATCCTTTAACCCCCTAAGCGAGGCCAGGGATCAAACCCACATCCTCATGGATACTGCACCACAATGGGAAATCCCAGAATTTCCTTTTTCTAAGCAAATTCCACACCGTCTTTTTACAATAAGTACTTCTGACCGGTAGGTAACATTTGCCTTCTTACTGAACTCAGCACTTGCTAAGCTAATAGTTGTGAGTTAACTACCCCACCTTGACTATTCCACTAATAATATCATGAAGAAACCAAATTCTTGAATTTCACCCTAATTCCAACTTTGTAACCCATATAAAAAATTACTTGGAAAGAATAAGAAGACTTCAAGACAAAGTAAAACAATACAACTTTTTAAAATTTTTCTCATCTTCTTGAAAAGGAGAATTTTTTTTTAAAAAAGAACAACCACCACAAAGCTATCTTTTTAAAGCAGTTTCTTCCGAGCAACACAAATAGATCCACAGACATTATGTCTTTAATTTTCACAGACTTCCACTGGGAAAAAAGACACTCCCCCCTCACTGGGGGATACATGCACGTGGAGTTCTTTTTTTAAAATGTGGCTTTTACTATGTTTATTAAAAAGCCAAATTTTTTTCTGCAATATATGTGCTCAGTTCCCTGTGCATGTTAGTTCTTTCTGAAACGGAATGAAGGAAACAATTCTGTTTGCAAGGAAAAATAGTCAGTAGATCCACAGACATTATCTCTTTGTTAGACCCGTCTCATTCTGTCTGTCTGCTCCCATTTCTATTTCCGAGTGGTAAGCTGTCTTCCCAGAGACACTCAGAGTGGTGATGTAGGAACAACAAAGACCACTGAGGACTGAGATTGGCTAGGGTGCAGGTGTTTCACGTACATTACCTCATCTCTTCTTTGCTACTGAGTTTAAAAGAGGTAGTTTTTATCATCTCTATGTGTCAGTCCGTTCAAGCTGCTATAACAAAAGTACCACAGACTGTGTGGCTCATAAACAACAGAAATGTATTTCTCGCAGTTCTGGAGGCTGGACGTCCAGGATCAAGGAGCTGTTAGGTTTGGAGTCTGGTCGGGGCCCACTGCCTGGTTCACAGATGCCGTCTTCTCTCTGTCTTCACATTCGGGATTGGGGGAGCTCTTGGCACTAATCCCATTCGTGAGGGTTTTACTCTCAGGACCTAATCAGCTCCCAGAGTCCCATCTCCCAATCTCATCACATTGGAAGGAGGTTTCCAGGCATGAATTTTGGGGTCACGGTCAGTTGATATCACTTCCTTTCATGGATCTGGGAAGTCCAGTATCATTTCCAGGTCACATGGCTAAAACACACCAACAAGATTATAGCCCAGATCTGCCTGTCCCAAAAGTTCTCCTCACCCACTATCATCCCTCCTTAACACTGATCAACACCCAAAAGTGTGTTCGTATATGAACTCTATTTGTAAATTCATGTCTGTGTCTTGTTTATTTATTTCATTATGCTCAGTAGTCTTGCAATCATGTCACCCAGACTTCTTAGAAAATAATTTTACTACGTATATATTATTGAATCTATTTTTCGTACCGTTTTAATTTCCAGTGCATTCAGCATGTGTATTCCTCCACTTTCAACACTGCTTTGCAGAGCTATAAAACATTTTCCACATAGTGATACATTCAGCTACCGCCCCAGGTCTTCTCTTTCTCACAGAAGACATTTAATGAAGTATATTTAAAAAAAAATAAAGTCTTGTGGGCAATCAAGTGATCATAACATAATGAGAGGAGAGAAATAATTAATTGATTCAACAAATATTTAATAAGTATCCATTCTATGCAGGCAATGTGCTGAAGACTTCACATAGAAGAGTAAGCAGGACACACTTTTTGCCCTCAGGGAACTTGCAATATTATAGGAGACAAAGACAAAGAAAGAGAATTTATAATATGAAAAGCACTACCAGGGGTAAGTACAGGTGCTCTGGAATCTCCACTTTGTAAGTTCTAGACTAGCTTCTTGAAGGAAGTGATGTCTCAGCTAAGAAAGTGAGTAGAACTGAAACAAATTAAGAAAACAGTAAGAGTGATAGATAGATAGATAGATAGACAGACAGACAGACAGACATAATTATATATACAGGCTCACATGCAAAATAAAGAATGCAGAGTATGAGGATGGAAATGGAATAAGTGTTTACAGAGTTATAGGAAATCACGTTTTAAGAAAAAGAGTAACAAAACTAGATTTATATAGAAAAATAACTCAGTTTGCAGTGTAGAGAATAAACTGGAGACAATACAATCTGAGGCTGGAGTTTTGGAGTTTGAGTTAGAAGCTCTCACTGCAAGAGTTGAAGTGTAGTTGCCAGGTGATGAATAGAGTGGCTTCTCTAATTCACTATTTGCATGTCGTCCAAGTGGAGAAATCCAGTAAACCAGTAACCACATAGGTCTGAAAAATCAGTGTGAGCAGAAAATAGATATGTGAAGAAATCAGCTCAGAAACAGTTCTTTAGGATAATGATATGGAAGAGACTGACAAGGGACAGGTGTCTAGTAAAAGGACGAGAGCCCAGGACAGACAGAGAAGGTGACTGCTGTAAGGACGACTTACAAGGACAGGAAAGAGAAGGTGGAAAACCAGGACAGTGCGCCTTGAAAGTCGGGGTACAGGCCATTTCAGGACGAGAGCAAGGGGAGATTATTGTCCAACGCTGCCAAGGAAGGTAAGGATAAAAATTGTCACTGCATGTGGTCTGAGAGTTGGAATGGGATATGGAAGGCAGAATTTGCTTAAATGAAGGAAGAAAGAATAAGAGGTTTGGTTGGACATGAAATGCTTATTGACAGCTCTTATGACAAATGGGCAAAGGGGTGGGGCAGCCGATGATGGAGTTTTTTAAATGACCAAGATGTGTTAGTGAGTACAAATACCATCTGTATATTTGTTAATCTCTGATAAGTTATTCAATAGCTAGGAAGAGATAGGATAATTATCTAATCTTATCTTCTCTCTGTATAAGAGAGAAGAGCTGGAAACAACCAGAGTGCCGCCCCTGGGGGTGGGTACAGGTGGGGGTTCAGATCCAGAGACAAAGAGGAGAAGGGCTTTGGACAGGAGAAGGAATGTCTCCTCTATTGTAACATAAGGGAAGGAACAAAGCGGGAGGACAAAAGCAAAATTTTAATTTGATGGCAAGAAATTAAAGGATTTATAATATTAACAGGTTGTTGCATTTTCCCTGTATAAGGTGAGGCAAGTGGAGAAGGAGGCTGAGGAAAGTATAAAAATTTGGAAATATATCCTATGAAGAGTAGGTGTAAAATTTACTCAGGAAAACACACACACAAACGCACGCGTGCACGCGCGCGCACACACACACACTTGCCATGCCCAGCTGAAAGTGGAGAGCGGGGGATCAGGAGATCAGATCTTTTCACCACTGTGTAGTCCTGCCTCCTTTGTTGAAGATGAATTGACTATAGGTGTGTGGTAAAAAGTTTTTGAGATTATCTTCAAAACCTTCAACTAATTATAATGGGGTGTAGATTTCTGGACATCTGTGGGGAAGAAGAACAGAAAGCATATGGCACGACTCGGAATAGTTGAGTTTTCCTAACGCATGGTTTTTGATGGTGGTTTTATTTCCTTGTTTTCTTTTGTCTTCTTTTCATCTCTTTGTGTAAAGCAAGGTGGAAGAATGATAGTCTGGAAGCAGAAACTGAGATGAAGAAAAAGTTCAACCTCTCCTGCTGAAGTGGACAGAGCTAAAAGTGAGGAATGATGAGCAGCAGGGCGACCACGGAACAGCTGAGCTTACATCAAGTGAAGAAGTCAAGATACAGCTTTTTCAGCTGGATTTCTTTGAGCATACACGCCTCCCCGGAAAGGAGCTGGACAACAGCACAGTGGAGAAGGAATAGGGAAGCAGAATGTTCGGGAACAGAAATACAGAGATGGAGAGAGCTGCGGCAGCGACTGATGATAACACTGGTTAAGCAAGTTGGAACCAGTGCACAGCAGGGCTTCCGATACTGTTCCAACAGTCTCTGAGTCACTTTGTGAGACAGAGAGAAGGGATGTTCAAGCCCTTACAGAAGCTGGCTGAAGTCTGGATTGCCTGGTCTTCCTCAAATGTCCCAGAGCAAGTAGGCAAGCCTGCACCAGAGGCTTTGGTTTCCAGGACTCATGGTTGTGGTTATGGCAGCTCTTAATGGAGATGCACAGGTTGATACTTCTTTTTGATTTCTTGCTTCCCAAGATTCAAACTTCCTTTCTTCTGTGCTAAACTCTTAGCAATACTCCACGCAAATACAAATTAATATATCAAAGAAAGCCGGTGAACAAAGAGAAATGAGGAGAAAGTCATGACGGCGAAATGTAAGACAATCTCTGCCTGGTGAACAAGTTATGAGCCAAAAGGGACAGGAAAATAATGTGGTCTCTTTGAGAAAGATTGCTTGGCTTGGAGGATTAGATTATTAGTTCAGCAGAAGTAAGAGCAAAGGAATGGGAGTAAGGAGGACAGAAAATAAATTCATAAAGCCCTTGAGAACTGACGAGAATGAAAAACTAAAAAGTAACCATCGTGTTCCATTTTCTTGTTTTCATTTTCCAGCTGCCATTATCAGCACTCAATTGAAATCTTTCCATCTGCCATTTATCTATTGTCTATTACTTCCTTTTAAAAATGAGCTACTTTTATCACAGATGTCAAAACTGGAAAATTTCAGAAATATCTAATAGAAGCTCACATTCTACAGATGAAAAAACTGACTTTAGGGGTGATGACATAAATTGCCAGCATCACACAGCTAAGACACAGCCAAAATTAGATCCTTGTGTGGTGACTTCCAACACGGTGTTCCTTCCAAATGCAGTATAAATACTCTGTCAGTTTAAATGTTGAAGTTTTTCAGCAGATAATTCAGAAGTCCCATGTAAGGATAACTTTTAAAAACAAAATGTCAAGTCCTTTTAATGTAAAGAAAAGCTGTCAATAATTTTTTCCAAAATCTTTGGTCCGTAATCAAGTATTGAAAGATCATTTTCTATACACAAGGTGTAATATGTGTGCTTGCATGTTGGGGAAAAGCGGAAGAAGAAAACATGTTTGGAAAAAAGGAAACATAGCTTAAAAATACAAAAAAAAAAGGACAAAGTCTTTAACATCAAAGAGCTTTAAATATTTTCAGGGAGACGTGACATGAAATGACAGAGGAATTACAAAACAACCTATCAAAGTTACACAGAGCATAGTGAATGTATAAGCTTGCAGATGATGAAAGGTCAAGAAGTGATTCTAAATAATAGTTCCAAAAAGCAATATAAAAATCATAGCTGAGAAACCATGCATCCAGTTAGTGGCAGCCACATATAAATTACTCTTAGAAAAACTTGAGTGAAACTCACTCAATCCTACCCGTCCTGGCATTACACATCAGTCTCTTAGACTCTGGGTCGAATTTGTACAGGAGAACGATATGGACCCTTTACTGTTTTCAAAGTCACATAGTCTCTGTCCTTAGATTCCATGGCCTTAATGTGATTATTTCGCCCCATCATTCTCCATGCTCCGGTTATAATTTATGAAGCTCCCAAGTAAGGAGTTTGATAAGTGTAAGTCTCCCCCAAAACTTTATTCCCCGTTTATATATGTCATTCCTCCTGGATTGCTCTAAAGTCCTATCCATTCTTTTCTTATAAATTTTCTTTGGCTGCTGGGCTCATGGGATTCATGAAGCCATCATGCTTCTGCTTTCTGCATTCCCGAATCTGCCTGCACCCCTCTTGTTCACTCACGAATGCCGTCTTCGCCTCGGGCTCCTTTGCTCTGCCTCTGTCGCAGCCTCACGCACCTGCGCTCCTGTGCCTGCGTCCTCCTGGCCTTGTCTGGCCTCCCCCCTCCCCTCCCCCGTAGCTGGACTTCAACTTTTAAGTCCCGGCATTTTACATACTACTTCCAAAAAGCCTAGAACACACTCCCCTTGTGTTTTCACTCTGGAAAACTGATATGCATACATTTCTTAACCACAGTTATTGGAGAAAAAAATATCGTTGGTGTTAGAGACGTTTCCATGCCTAGAGCACTTCATTACAAGAAGCTAATTACTCAAATGTTTCATTACATGTACGTGGATGTATGCAGATATTTATAGTGAATATATATTAGTCTAATGTATATTACAGGTTGTTAACGTTCTGGTTCCAATCAGCCTTGACCTTCGGCTGACTGCCATCCCGCATTCACTACACCCACCGGGGCTTGAATCTGGTGTGAAACTGGTGGCAAAGGAGGAGGGGCCAGTGCTGAAGGCTTCCCCGCAGCCCCTGCGCTTACAAGCCCACCCCCCAGAGTGAGGTCTTCCATATTTAAGGAGATGTGCAGCCAACTTCCCACACTTGCGGTGCTCATAGTTCTTATTACTCCAGCGGGGATTCGCCCATGTTTAACGAGACGGGTATGGCTAAAGAACTCCCCAAATGTGTTGCAGTCATAAAGCTTTCCTCCAGCGTGAATTCTGCGGCTGAAAGAGGCCAGACCAGCACCTAAGGAATTTCCCACATTTGCTGCGGTAGTCCCAGGGCCCTGAGTTCCTGGGCCTGAATAAACCTAGATGCGCAGTTGAAGCCTTTCCCACATTCGTGGCAAACATGAGGCCTTTCCCTGCTGTGAACTCTCCATAACGAGCAAGGCCGGGCTGTGGCTAACACACAAGGCCTTTCTCCAGGCGGGACCCTCCGGGGCTGAGCAAGTGCGGACTGGGCGGAAGGCTCTGGCATGTTCAGTGGACTGGCAGTGCCTCTGCACCCTGTGGAAAACCAGCCACTGCACAGTCGGGTGTCTGGGTGGCTCCCCTCTGCTGTGAGTGACCCTGTGCCGGAAAAGCCTGTGCCGCCGAGGAAGTCCTTTCCAAGCAGCGGGCCTCCCTGGTGGTTGGTCTCTGCAGCTCTTCGCAAATCAGGCCCCGCCCTTGTCACCTCTGATGAACTTCCCTTCCATTCCCTGCATCTGCTGCTGGCGAAGGCTTGCCGTGAACCGCAAGCCTTTGCCACCCCGAGCCCCCAGTTCTTAGCCAAATCCCTGTAAAAGCCTGGCAGGAGGGCTTGGCTGCTGGTGACCTCCAGGGGCTAAGCAGAAAGATGTGTCCCTGTCGAGGAAGTCCAGTTGCAACAGGGTCAGGCCCCCCTGACAGCCAATGGCCGTGGCTGGAGTCAGGGTCCTCTGAGGGGCATGCAGGGCTCCCCCCAGCTCCAGGTGGGCGCAGCCCAGGACCCGGGAGAGATGCAAGCCTCGCCAGTGACCTGGCGTCCAGCATCGCCTCCCTGCACGGGTCCTCTGGGTCAGGCGGCTGTGCCAGCTGTCCCCGATGAACATCATGGAGCAGCCTCAAAAGTAATTGACTTTGACCGGGGTCATTATGGCTGCACCGCCCTCTGAGCCCGCAAAGACAGGCGATGAAGATTCCCAGGAGCATGGCCCCACAGCCAACCAGACTCAAAAAGGCGCCCACACGGGACCCACCCCGCCACTGCCCGACACCATTGAGCCAGAACCGCCAGCCACGTGGTTCCCAGCGACCCACGGACACAACGTCCCAACGTCAAAGGGGCGTGACTGGAAGATTCCCTTTCTTTCATTAAGTTTCTTCAACACTGGGCAGGGACATGGAGAATCAGAAGCTCCATGGAGCAAATCCAGTTTGAACTCCACACCTGGTTTTGACCCAGCTTCCTGAGAGTTGCCTCCTCCCCTCCCCAGCTCAGTTTCCTGACCTTGACGTGGGGTAATGGTACCTACTCATTGGTTGTACAACTGATGATGTAAGGATGACACGAAGGCTTTCTAGTAGAAAGCGCTGTACTGATAAACGGTAACCGCTGCTGTGAAACATCCCTGCCATCCGCAGAAGTGACTTCTACACATTTCGCTTATTAGAGTTAATGAATAATAAGAGAGCAGGATAAACAGTAGAACCGTCATTTTGCTGCCCTCAAAATAATGTGACCAGCAGGCTTTGTTTTTTTTTAAGAGTTATTACTTTTCTGTAAAATCTAGTAGACATTCAAAGTTATCACTACTAAAAGGGCTTCTAGAAATTCTGTACTTCAATTTCTCCAAGACAGAATTATTGTATTATTAACAGTAAAGTATACATAAGGGAGGAAGGCTCTACGCCTCCTTTTATTTTTGCCTTTACACTCTCTATCACCTTGTACACTGTAATCGCTCTGTTTTTTAATGAGTTAACTAGGATAACTAGAACAAAAGATGAAATGTGTAGGTGAGAAGTGCGATCTGTCCTGTACCATCCCAAGTAAAGTCTCGTCCATGACCCATCCCAGCACAGCCCTGCACAGCCCCAAGCTTATTCTCACCCTTCCTTCCAAATGATTGAGTATTTCCAGGAAAAAAATATTCATAAAGGCTCATGTTGCTGATTACCACTCATCAGGTATAGTTAGGGCTTGCATTCTCAATGTCCCTTAGCACTCTGTGAACCTTTAATACGGAATTTAGAGGGTTCAAGTACTTTTCTAGCTCTCTACTGTAAGTTCTCTAAGACCTAGGACTGGGTTTGGTCTGAATTGTTATCCCCAGCACCTAGCACATTACCAGCCCACGATAAGTATGAAATGAAAGGCAAATAAATAGATGAACAAACGTATGAATGCTTGCTTAGTAAAACTTGAAAGTGTGTTATACAATTGTAGATCCAAGAAACATGAGCCAGGTATTCAGACAGGCTCCGCAAACCTCACCATGACTCCACTCTGGCAGGGAGGTGGAGAATCAGAATCTCCATAAGGCTGGTGGCCTCCCAGGGCAAACAGCATAATCAGCCTCTTCTGGGTTCTATTTCATGGTAAAAGTGTGTACTGTGGTTCTGTTGAGCCCTGAGAAGTTGCCTCTAAAATTAACTTTTTGGCTGACTCAACTCTGTTCCCTGGGAAGCCTGAGAAGGACAGCCTCTGGCATCAATTCCTTTAACACTAATTATCCAGCCTACTCCAGATTAAATTCAGAATGGAATGGCCAGGTCAGGCAATCTCCTTAAACTTTAATAGAAGTTAATTATTCATTGATCAAACTCATTTATACCTAATTAAAGTTTTCCTGCAGTAGAAAATACAAGGTAACATGAGTTCTATTTCTCTCCTTGAGCGGGTGTACCTGATGTAAAAACAAATGGGGAATGGTGACATTTGTGTTACATGAGTTCATATGTGACGATCGAATTGTCAACTTCAGGCATAACTCTTTTAGGTGACTTTACTATGTGAGTGTAGTTTTGACTGTAGTTCCAAATTTGGGGAATTTTTGTAAGCAGAAAAATAAAGCCTTGCTGTACAATAATTATGTACCAGCAATGGTTAAGCAAAATCACAGAAACTGAATTTTATGTAGGTAACTATTACTGTTTTATGAAGCATAATCAATTGCACTTCAGCATAAATATTTATAACAGAAAACTAAAGACTTGAGGCTTAGTATGGAACTGCCATTTTATAATCGATTTTTATGAGATCTTCTCCAAAAGCCTCTGAAACGGCAGAATTGTCTATGAAGCGGTAAAGATTGGATATTTTGCCCTGGAAAAATAACATATGTTTATCCTAAAAAAAAAAAAAACTTCCTGTGCATTTCACTTTTAACAGTCATTAGTTACAATATGCTGCTTGAAATATGTTGCTTTCTTTTATAGAGTGTTTTCCAGTATTGAACATATTCCACAGTTGTAGATTTCTGCTTTGGGGATGTAATTTCTTTTCTAAAGGCGTATCTTTGAATGTCTCATTCTCTTACGATGGCAAGATTGACAGTTTTGTTTCCTAATGCCATGCATCTTCAATTGAAACCTCTGTCTGAAAATGCCAATTACCATAAATAAGCCTTTATAAACAGATTTTGTACAAGGCCTGAGTCGTCTCTAAGGCTAAATGTTAAATCCCTTTCTGAATCCATAAACTGCTTTACAGCTTTGTTATTATTTTCATTTATAATAATAGTAGTGATCTAAAATTTGAATTGAAACCCTCAAGTCACAGCATTCTTCGTGTTTGGTGTACATAAAATGTGTCTTACCCCTGGATTTATGAAAACAAAAGTGGGTGTGTCCTACACTTAAATTTTGGGGAGATCAGGGGCAAAATATCACATCTGTCAGTCATTTTTTGGAAAGGACCAGAGGGAGAGTAAGGTCTTCTCAAGTTTGTGTGTCGCCAACTTGGGTACTTCCCATAATTTTCTAGAATCAAATAGCGTTGCAGTTGTCTGCTTATGTTTGTCTCCCCACCAAACTAGAAATAACACATTGTTCTGTTTTTCTTTTCACCCAGAAAATAACAAAAAAAAAAATATGCGCATAAAAACTCATTAAATATCTGTGGAATATGTAGAAACATAAATAGATGGATGAGTGGATGGATGAATATGTGAAATCGCCATGATATGCTGTCTGATGCAATTGGCAGATCGAGTGTCAAAGATAATAAGCCACCCAAACCTATACCTTTTGAAGTTCAGTAATAGCCAAAACAAATTTCTAAAGAAGGTAACCATGTGTGCTAATTTAAAGATTTTTGAGAGGTCTTAGAAATCTTCACTGAGCCATACAAACGTTTTCACTGGAGGAGGTGAACAGCCATTGTTGTTTTCCTAATGAAATTTCATAATCTTCAAAAATATTTAAGTTCTATATACTGAGCCCAAACTTCATTGCCGAGGGGTCATCAGGGTCGGGTTCATTTTAAATCTCTTTTTGCCAGGAAACCCAGAAAACAGCACAATTCAACTAACACCCAGTCTAAACTGCTCCCAGGATAAGCCAAGAAACAATGTATTATTCTCCCCCTGAAACATAATAAACCTTATTCTGAAATAGCTGCATCTTTACATAGGCAGCATCAGCAGACATATTTCATTCTCAGGCCTTTTAAAAAGCAGTAATGGTATTAATTCTTATTGAGCTGGTAAAGAAAAGAAAATGGCTTTCTTTTAGAAAAGGCTGAGATATTTAGGTTTTAAGGAAAAGACACAACTGGATAATGGTACTATCTTGAGAACTGGCAATCGGTGCCCCATTTTGAAAGAAGTAAAAGCACAATAATTGGCAGCTATTGCAGATATTTTTCTTTGCCAGGCACCATCTCACAGATCTTCGGTTAATTGGACTGCAGCCAGCTGCTGTACATCCCAAAGCAGGACTTTTTCACACGGGGGAGCCTAATGGTAGCAATGGTGTTTGCTCATGATGAAGAGGAGTGCACACTAATACTATGAAATGCCACTTTTCTCGTTATTTAAATCAACTAAGAATCACCTTTAAGAGTTTCCAGATAATTAAAACATAAGCCAGTATGCTCTGATATGAGGTCCCACTTTTTGACCACCCTGGGGGGTTTCCAAGAGCTGCACCAAGCTGGGTGCAGGGGCAAAGTGCTGGGTGGGTGCACCTCCCAGGGGTCCACATGCTGCATTCGAGTGATGAGCAAAGGGCTCCCTGCTCAGCATCACCGAAGGCACTTCTGGATCTTTCGGGACTTCCCAGGTACCCTGAGAACATGGGCACCTCATTTTAGTGGCCGTGGCTGGCTAGATTAGCTTTTCACTAACCCTGAAAACTTCTTCCAAGATTTCTTTTTAAATAAATTATCTTACTGTCTTGACTCGTGTCCTTCTTTTGAACAGAAGTATTAAGCCCGTGTTCTATGAATGTCCCATTCCCTCCTTTACCATCCCAAGCCCAGCATGTCCTCCTTGTGACAGTCGCTGCTGGGGAACACTCGAAACAGGTGCACGTCTTCGAAATGGTTTTGAAGGGCAGGATTTCACTGCCATCATGGACCATGGAGTGAGCTGAGGCAAAATGGCAGAGTATTTTTTTCTGGCACAGGTCAGAGGGCCATTCGAACAGCAAGAAATCATCATCACTGAATTTATCTGTTTATTCTCTCATTTCAGGTCATCTCATACCACCGAGGAAATAGGAACCCAAGGAGAAAATAACCCCCTTCTCTCTTAAATATGTCTTCTTAAAAAAAGCAGTACAGTTGCAAGGATCTGCTGCTTGTAAGCAGAGCCCAAAGTCATCTGAAATGTCATCAAGGAAATGATAACACAGGCTCAACTGCCACCATTAATTAGATAAGATAATTGGGTTGTTTGCCGAGATCAAAACTGTTTTAAGTTATTGCTTCCGGCGTTGTCATCTCCCAACCCCTGCTCCCCGACCCTCTTCTGAGCCAGAAACCAGGGGGCCAGGCCCAACACTCTCTCTCATTTATCACAACAAATGGAACTTCTCTCTAGCTTGTCCCACGCTGTCAAGCTCTCGTCCTCCCCTCACACAGCTCCCTTCCACCTCCATCTCACAGCATCTCTGTGACGGTCCCCAAACAGCTGTCCGCAGTCACCCCCCTGCACTCCTGAAGCTCAGATCCAGTGTTGTTGACGCACTTCCATGTGCCACAGTCATAAAAAAAAAAAAAGGAGGAGGCTTCAGTTATCTCCTTCCTAAATGGTTTCCCATGCCTTTTCTGGTTTGTGGTTTGTCTTAATTCAGAAGATTGTGTGTTTTTTGTTGGTTTTGGGGGTTTTGGGTTTTTTTTTTTGGTCTTTGCTTGTTTGGTGGGAAGGTTTTGTTTTAATGTGGAAGAGTTATATCATTTTTATTGGCAAGATTTTCCCTTCTCCCTCACATAAATAATAATGGGGCTTCATATAATAATTGGAGTATTAGATATAATGAAATATTGTAAATGCCAGGCGTTTAAAATTATTATTATCCTGCCACCCTGAATATGTCAGTATGCTCTCTTAAGAATAAGAATATTCTCCCATAAAATTAGGGTATAATTATCACATCTCAGAAAATTAAAAATACTTCTTTTATGCTTTCATGCTGAATCCGTATTTAAACGTCTCCAATTGTCCCAAGAATGTCTTGTATAATTGTTTTTCTTTCTTCACCAGAATCTGACCAAGGTATGTATGTTGCATTTAGGTCTAAGTGACATTATTATCAATACCCTATACCAACTTCAGTAGGAACAATATTTTTAAATAAGACTCTGTTTTAAGCATTCCTATTTATTTCATTTTCATCCTGTTTTTATTTTTTGTACGTGTGTGTGTGTGTGTGTGTGTGTCATTTGGCACACGCATGGAGGTTCCCAGGCTGGGGGTCAAATCAGAGCTATAGCTGCCGGCCACGGCCACAGCCACAGCAATGCAGCATCTGAGCCGCATCTGTGACCTACACCACAGCTCACAGCAAGCCCAGAGGCTTAACCCACTGAGCAAGGCCAGGGATCAAAGCCTTGACCTCGTGGATACTAGCCGGGTTCATTACCACTGAGCCGTGATGGGAACTCCGTGTACCTCTTTTTTTAACAACCTTATTGATGTTTATTTTACATGTTAAAAATTCATCCATTTCAAATGCATAATTCAGTGATTTTTATTAACGTTCCTGAGTGATACAGGTGTCACCACAAAATCAGTATTAGAACAATCCCTCCCTCCACTAAGGTCTCTTGAGCCCATTTACAGCAACCTTCTTTCCCCACCTCCAGCGGCAGGCCACACTCAGTCCACCTGCCTCTCTATATATCCGCCTTTTCAGGACATATCATATAAATGGAGCCATACGTGTCTGTGGTCACTTTGTCACTTAGCAGAATGCTTTCGAGGAGGGCTTTGTTTTAAAATCTCCCTGCAAGCCCTCTGAATTCCACCGGCACCCTCGAGGCGTCTGTCAGCTCTTTCGGAGAGGAGCCAAAGCTCTGCGTCCTCTGAACCAGCTATTCCCACACCATTTGTTTTGCATCTCGCAGAGCAAACAAGCATATGGCGACGAGTGATTTTCTCTCTCCCTGACATCTTTTTTTCCTCTGCCAGATAGGGACTTTTTGACCCTTTTCTCCAGATTTTGGAAGGTTGTTTCTTCAGGGCGCTATCCACTCCCTGCTCCCCATCTCAATATGAGAACACGCTGCACTCGCCGGCATTCTTTACTTTGGAAAGATCAGAACCCAACCTAAAACGGAGCCTAAATTTGCAGGAGGGTCCGGTAGAGCTAGAGTCCAGGCAGCAAGCCATGTTATCCAAATTTGGTCGATAGACAGACAGACAGACAGACAGATGGATGGGTGTTCCTGTACATACACAGATGTAGTTCATTGTCTTTCTATTTTTGTCTCCATCTTTTTCTCTTTAGCGTCTGACCAGCTTTCCTTTGGTGACCTTCATTCTCAGGCAGGCACTCTCACAACTCGGCAATGGATTTATCTCCTATGAATGTAGCCAGCCAGGAAGAAAGAAGCCCTCTCCCCGAGCAGAATATACCTTTCTCAAAGGTGTGAGCTGGCCTGAGGCAGGGAAATCACCCATCCTGGAGCTTGTCGGACCTCGGTGACGGACCTCGGTCGGCCAAGTGGTGACGGACCTCGGTCGGCCAAGGCTGGGCTCCCGCAGCTGCAGCAGGACGAGGGCGCTCAGAGACCACGATCGAGCACATAAGAGGCCAGTTCCCTGAAGGAGAATGCGGAGCTACTACCAGAAGACGATGGCTGGGTACTGGATGGGGGAAATCAGTCTTTCCGCCACACATCCTGTGTGTCAGAGGGGGCAGAGTTTGTGCAAAGGAACAGAGAGGAAAGGCTTCCTGGGCCCTGAGCTCTCTGTCACAGCCACTCTGTCCTGCTCGCCACCGCGCAGAAGCCGCCCTAGACAACGTGTGAACCGGCGAGCATGGCTGTGCTCTGAAACAACTTCATTTACCAAAATCAGCAGTGGCCCCTGTTTGGGCTGCAGGCCAGCGTTAGCTAGCCCTGTCCTATGTCATCAACAGCAGCCACACCCGGGGACACTGGGCACTGTCACCGTCTCTATCCAGCCTGCCATATGCTTTTTAGAATATCATCCATACGTTGTCCTAAAAGCCAGTTCAAAGGTCTCCCCCAAACATTATCAGCAAGCAGGACGCCCACAAATAAACAATTACGATGAGAAGGAGTTATAATCCCAGCTGAAAGGCGTATCAGAAACGGAGCGGAATTCATTTCGACACAGTCCTTATGGTTGCACTGACTTAAACAAGGATGGCAAAAATATGAAAAGATATTGAGAGAACCTAAAAGTTTATTTCATGTGTGCATTCCTCCATCTACCTATTGGAAATCTTAATCCTTGCTAGAATTTTTAAGCATTGCTATTCCTTTTACCCAGGGAAACCACATTATTTCTACATTGCTAATTAAGAAAGCTAATAATTTTTAGAAAATATTAGAACATTTCATACCTTCCACCTAAAATTTAAAAATACAATTTTATAAGTAATATTTCTAAAATATTTATATTAAAATATAAAAGTAGATGGCAAGTTATTAAAGTTTATAAAACTCTGTAATTCAAAAATACCTGTGCTTACCACAATAGACACAAAATTTTCATAGTCTGTTACTTGCTTTTCACAGCCTTAAGCCATTTGTAAATGTAATCTTTTTTCACGAATTTTGTGTACTGCCACTACTTAATAGTATATATAGTTTTCTATATTAACTTTGCCACCTCCTTCAATATGTCTGGATTTCATTTTTGTTGTGTTTTTTTACCGTCATTATGAGTACCACTCCCAGTCCACGTTGTTCAGTTCACTCCCCTTTTCATCCCCCTTTCAAACTCCTTTCTAGGATAGACAACTCCATTCTTTAGATTTAAGGGCCCTTCCTTAGTCAGGTGCCTTTAAACAGAGAAAGCGGTGATGCTGGTAAACTGTGATCGCGTTTTCATGGCCACAGAGACCAAATTACCTCCTTGACTTGCAGACGAGTTACTGGGTTTCTACCTTCTGGCTGAAGGTCCCAGTAAAGACGGCAGTTTGTCCCAAATCACACGACTTATAGTTGGCCCGGGTTGGTTTGGGTACGCGCCCATCAGGCCATGTGAGACCTCTTAGCTGTACACAGTTATGCAAAGTCGTGTGAGGTTTTTGGAAAGCGCATTCTCCTCTGCAATCTACCCTCCAGCAAACACCAGCATGGTAGTTACTTGTGTTCCCTTTATAGTGGACACCCCTGAAGGAACCCTCTGCTGCTGGGGGCAGCCTCCTGCGCGAAAAGCAGAGGTGCTGGCGCCCACTGCTGCCTCTATCACTCAAGTTAGCGAACTGTCATGGAACTCAGTTTACTCCCTTGCTAAGTGGGAGGAGTAACACTTGTCAAACATCACAAGATTGTTGAAAAGCTCAAATAAAATGCCTTACTTAAAAGTGCAAGGTAAATTCTAAAATGTCACACAAGCAAAACCTCAATTATTGAAGGAAGGCCACGCAGTGTTGTAGCGCTGTAGTCCCCAAGAGACACTGCACCTTGCAGATAAGTTCTTGATAAACAGTAGTTTGGTTTTTGCTTGAAATCACGCCTCGTGTAAAGCAGACTCACTGCAGTGTGCCACAGGTGTGGGGGGTATAAAGAAGAATAAAGCATGGTGTTCAAAAATCTGAAACAGCAAATTTAATTGAAGAAATGGGCTTATAAACATAATATAAATAGATGACACAATACGTACCTCAGGACAGTTTTCCAGGTTGTGCTCTGAGAAACACCAGCCCCATTTGTTGTTCCATGAAATGAGGTCTACACTGAAGTACAAATGCCAGCTCTGCACACCGTAATCCGGACTCGGGGATTCCAGATGCACATCAGGGCACTGAAATCCTGATCCGAGAAATCCTGTGGTCGAGAAACCCAATTAACTTCACTTAAATCAGCAACTCCCATATGTGTTTGACCACACAACCCTGTTTTAATTTTAAAAAAGCATCAAATTTCCAAAGAAATAGCATTTTTCAAGCTTTGTTCAGAAAACGCTGCTCTACAGGCTCAAGGTAAAGAGAAGACCCTGTAACGGGAGCTGGGAGGCTTCCTGGAGGTGGAGTGATGGGAAAAATCAGAAAAGGGACCCAAGTGTGGGCTCAGGAGTGGGTGGAGTGCTGAAGGCAGAGACGGTGAGCCTCTGAAAGACGAAAGGAAGCCAGGCAGGTAGCCGTTCGGTTAACCACGTGGCTGCCCAGTGTCTTCACCAGAGCAGATATTCAATGTGTCTTTGGTTAATTAAAGCTCCAGAGTTAGGAAACTGGAGTTTACACTCAGCGGGTACTGAGCAGACGGAGGAACCAGCACCGAGAAGCAGAAGGCAAGGCTGGGAAGGGAGGGAAGGTACCACAAGGCAGGAAGGTGAGTGTGCCGCTAGCATCACCCGCAGGCTGCCCCACACCTCCTCTCACCCTGACCGCCTCCCACGGCTGGCGAGAGAAGGATTTCACCCAGGGAGCAAGACAGAGGCCCTAAGAGAGGAAAGAAGCCCGGGGAAGCAAAAGTCAAGGGAACAGAAATTGCGAAGCAAGAGCTGAGACGGAAAAGAGCAGGACCCAAGGACACAGGGAAACAAAGCTCCCTCTGGAAGACCCATCCTCAACCTTTCAAAACTGATGACGCTTAGTTTTAAATGTGCCAGTAGACTCTGTATTCCTGAGCTATTTTATCTTACTATTTCCTCTGAAATTAATAAGAATTACACATTTAGGATAATTACCACAGTTATTCTTTCTCTTTGTAAAAGATGTATCTTACTTCTTATTTTCTGATCTTCAGATACCTTCCCAGGTCTCTATTTTTGCACTCTAAAAATATTCTTTCGGAGCTGAATATGTTTCTTAGCTAATTCAGCGGGAGCACTGCCTTTAATGCCATCTGGAACCCCGTTTGAATTATCCAAGTGTACGCTTACCTGAATTTCAACAGCAGCTATTTTCACAAAGTCTTCATTATTTTCCAATTTCCCAAACCATGTTTCTCCTTTTTCCAGTGTTTTAAAAGGAATGATTAAAGATACTAAAAGAATTAAAGGTCTGTGTAATGTGCCACTCTGAGATGTCTCATTTTAACAACAAATATCTGTAAGATTTGGTTGAAATGCTAGACTGTCACTTGTTAGTTCTCTGCTGCATGCTTAATTAAAAGCTTCTGCAAAGATAACTTTTAAACCCTTTATTTTCAAGTCAGACGAATGATGATTTAATCTGCTTTGAAAGACATGCAATAAAACTGATGCACAAACACTGATTTCAGTAACTGTTGGAGCACAGGTGCTTATCAAACTGGAAAGGGAGATAGCAGACGACGGCATTGCCGGAAGAGGAGGTGCTTTCATGAAACGCCTCCACTAGTCAACATAACCTGCTGCTCTCTGTGCTTCCCACTGGCTGCCCTGTCTGACTCCAGACACTGGACGTGCACGGAAGGATCCGGGCATCTCAGTCTCTGCCCTCCCTGACTCAGAGGCGTTTGAGGAGCTTAACGGTCCAGCACTCAGCATCACACCATGCCCACCTCCAGGTCCTGCTCAGACCTTGTAGCAGTTTAGCCACCCGGGCGTCTGCCTTTTTCCTTTTGGCCACATCCTTGTTTGAGCCAGCCTCCCGTTACACGTGGGCCCCCGGGACTAGGATTCCACCTTGCTTTGAACATCTACACCCCCAGCTCCTCCTGCATCTCCCTGGCATCCACTGGCCCTGGCCCTTCCCTGGGTTAAAGCTCCGGTGCTTGAGGACTTCCCCGGCTCTGCCATCTGTCTGCCTACCTCAGCTGTTCTCCTGGTTTGCAGTCTCCCTTGTCTCCCACTGTCAAGAATGTGCATTTCTCCCCGGATGACGCGAGAGCCAGGGGTTGTGAAGGAGGATGACACACCGTGCCTGGCAGCTCAGGTAGGCAGGCTGCTGTGGTTTAAAGCCCCACCTGTCATCTGGTCACACTCCTTTCTGTTCCACCCACACTCAGAGACAGAGCGAACGGTCCTGGGTCACAACTCCCCTTCCCACAAGAGGAAGCTTGGGACCCCAGAGGGAGTTCTCCTCCTCTCCCGGTCCACGCAGCTGGGACAATCGAGGAGGGTCACGTAGGGACCTGTCTCCGGGGCAGGGGACACAATTCCAGACACCTTCTGTGACGTGCAGGTGCCTTAGCAGTACTTCACCACAGCGTTTGCTTTCTAAAGTTAAATATGGGTGTGGGTGTGTAGGCAGCAATATCTAGACGGATTCTTGAACTTTTCTAAAGATGAAAAAAAAGATTATTGAGAAGAGTTGAGAATCAAATTAGAAATGTGAACTGCAGGGTCGTGCTCACGTAAAACGGTGTACCACACAGGGATTTCTCATAACCGCCTTCACTGGTCCTTGACCAGGATTGCCGAGAGAACGGAGCGGTGGCGTCTCTTCTGCCTTCCCTTGCGTATTCGCCGTGAGCAGGCTTCTCTTACACCGGCAGGTCTGTTCCTTACTTGGGATTCTTACTCCTGAACCCCTTAACAAGCTGTTAGCCTCACCGTATCTACGTGTCCAAAGAACACTTGTTAAAGGTAGTTTAACTAAGACTCTGCCTCCCCTCACCAAGATTCACAGGGTTACGACTCTCTGGTTTATTCAACAGAAATTGCACGTAACTGTAGTTCTTTGCTTCATACCAGTATTTTCTGACCCATTTAACAGCCCTTCTTTTGCCAGTACCAGTCTTCTATACTCCACAGTGATGGGAGAAGCATTTTAAACCTCCTTTTTGTGAAAAGACTTACTTCCAATTGCAGAGGTAATAGAAAAATTGACCTGGACACATCCTTTTCATCTGTTATATCATCCTTTCAAATTTCCTTGAGCATAGAGACGTTAACTTCAAATTGAGCATAGAATAGAGGACTTTCCTGTTTTTCTGTCAGTCACATAGTTAGACTTTTAACTCTTGGTTTATCAGAGGGTCTTCAATAAGCCTCATAGAGATTCAACACCAAAGGCTCTCTCCAGCTGCAAAAAAAAACCTTTATTAATATGATTTTTCTCCTTATTTAAAATTTAGTGGATTATTGATTATAGATCAGCCTCTCTTAATGAATATAGAAATGATACCAACTAATATATATGCAACAGAATACTACTCAGTCATAAAAAAGAATGGAATTTTGCCATTTGCAGCAACGTGGATGGACTTCAAAGGCATTATGCTACGTGAAATGTCAGACAGAAAAAGACAAATGCTGTATGATACCACTTGTCTGTGGAACCTAAAAACTACAACAAACTAATGACTAGTAACAAAAAAGAAGTAGACTCAGATGCAGAGCTCAAACTAGCGGGGGGAGAAGGGGGCAGAGGGGGTGGGGGATGGGAAGCGCAAACCGTCAGGCTCAGCACTCAAGGACGTGTTGAACAACGCTGAACGGCATGGGGAATGCAGCCAATAGATTCTCAGAACTGCGAATGGAAAGTAACCTTTGAAAATTGTATAAAAATTTTTTTAAAAACTTTAAAGACCCTTCCAACCCAATCAGAATGCTAAAACAAAAAATTAGGCCAACTAGAGCCTACATCCAAACTCCACCCCAAGCCTCATCAATGCCCTGGAAGCAGCACAGGACCCCTCACGAGCCAGTGCCGCACGTGCTGTGTCTCATCACCCTTGCTTCGTTGCTTGTACAGCTGCTGCATCTGCTGTTATGTATAAAATCAGGGCCAGGCGGGAGACAGTGAGTCTCCTCACACGGGGTGTCTGAAAACAAGCACCAGAATGGGACAATTTATAAACCTGTGGGGGGTTCTTAGAAATCAACACAAGAGAGTTCCATTTGTGGTTCGGCAGTTAAGAATGCAACACGGTGTCCATGGCGAGGCAGGTTCAATCCCTGGCCGGCCTTGCTTAGTGGGTTAAGAATCCAGCGTTGCAACCAGCTGGTCGAAGATGCGGCTCAGATCCAGGGTTGCTATGGATGTGGGGCAGGGCTGCAGCGGCAGCTCCGATCAGACCCCCAGCCTGGAAGCCTCCATGTGCCGCGGGTGCGGCCGTAAAAAGAAAGGAGGAAATCAACAAGAGACAGGAAGCCATCCTATGGCTTGTAAGAGCGGGAAGCCTCTGCCCTCTGGACCTGGAGGGAGGACGCAGTTACCCAGATCTGGAGAGAGACGGTGTAGCTGTAAGAGGAAGCTGCCCAGACAGGGCATCATGCAGCCAAGCCTCCATGACCAGCAGGGTGGAGCCGAGGCTGATTCCCCGCCTGCTGGTGAGTCTCACCAGCCAGGGCCCCCGCCAGGATGCCGCTGATACAGCCCACGCAGGGCAGCCTCCTGCGGCTCCAGCAGGGGACAAAAGGAGCCGCAGTGCCTGCTAGGAGCATAAAGAAAGCGTGTGGCACCAGGGTAGCCACCTCGGAAAAGGTTCTATGTCTTCCTGCCCCGCTCTGCCCATTGGAGGGCTCACTGGCTCATTTATGACCACCCACGGCCGGCCCTGGTTTCCATATCACAGCAAACCGGCCCAAAGGCCCTCCTCAGGCGAAAGAACCAGGGGACAAAAGGCCAGGTCAGTGGGGCCTCCTGATCCTCACTGCCCCTTTCAATAGTCACGTGAGCCTCTAACGTTAGAGACCGGCTCTTGCTCATGGCTTCATCTCCAGCTCCTTCTCCTAGTGTTTGGTGACTATCACATGGCACAGAATGCTTATCTAGTTAATAAGCAAGTGAATAAATGGACAAATGTTTTTTTTCTCCTTAAAATAGTCTTTAACCTGAATAATGGAAAGTCCTAGAACTTCTAGAGCATCCTCATTTCAAATATTCTCCCTCAATGTTCCCACGTAAGGACACTGACATTTGACAGACCCCGGGCCCCGATTTTCAGCTCTGGACACAGTCCTTGCAACTGCTGAGACCTCGTTTTCCTATGCTAAATGTAAGCATTGGGTGCAAAAATGGCAACTGATAGCTTGCAGAGTTCATGGACTACAGTTATCTATATTCTTGCTCGCTGGCACATTGTAATATGCCAGCCCTGGAACCAATTTTGAGTGTCCAAAGGAAAGTACAAAAATCAATCACCAAAGAAGGATTATCTTTGTGTCGCAACCTCTTGCCTTCCAGAGTAACTCACAAATCATTGTAGCCCCCCACTTCACAGAAGAGATTCTTCCGCTCTTTCCCAATAGATGTTTCCTTACAAAAAAGAACATGACAACCTCTTTATCGAAAAGGTAAGAAATGTCTTTGTTTTACTGTTATTTCAGCTTGAACCCACAGTGCTTCCCTCTTTCCATCTTTACAAACTAAGTTGTCAAATTTAGTCAGTTTATAAGATGAGTTAAGGAGAAACTAGGAGCCTCGCATCACATGGCCTGTTACAAAGCTGCTTTTCTATTTTATTAGTCACATTAGCATTCTATTGCCCTTTAAATGTCACAAGTTCAAGAGCACAGGCATATGCATCCTGGAAATATTTCTTCTCATTGTAATAAAACGTGAGGATTCAATTTCCTAGGACATAGATAAGATGACAGAGAAACAACAAAATAAGAGTCAAAATGTGTTGGATACTGTTACAGATAAGAAGCTGGGTTATTTTTCAGTCAAAGTCTGTCATTGTTCTAAACCTGAGCTAGTCAACAAACAGTTTAATTTTTTTGCTGTTACTTGCTGTTGTTTTTTTTTCTTTTGTCATCTAAACCATGACAATACACGGAATTTGTCCTTTCCAAGGTGTGCAGAAATAAAAGAGACATTACCTCTTTCTAAATAAAGGGAGGAAATCATGTCATGATGAATAGTATTCTGAAAGAATTGCTTTTGATCTACTAACAATCTGAGTATTACTTCCAATGTTACATTACTGTAGTCACAGATAAGCTGGCGGCTATAACAGTCTCCATATTGCAAAACCTAGAGTGAGCTAAAGCAATACAGTAGACTGATGAAAAAATGATACACAGAGTTTCTGCTGTGGCACAGTGGGTTAAGAACTCTACTGCAGCAGCTCAGGTCTCTGCACAAGTGCAGGTTTGATCCAGTGGGTTAAGGATCTCGTGTTGCCCCAACTGTGGTGTAGATGGCAGCTATAGCTCAGATTCAATCCTTGGCCAGTTTGATCCTTGGCACCAGGAACTTCCATGTGCCAAGGGTGCAGCCATTAAAAAAAAAAAAAAAAAAAAAAAAAACTGAGAATGGGGAAAGAGTAAAGAATCAATTCATTCTGATTTTTCTTGACATCTTAAGTCATATTTAGACCCTGTAACAACAGGGTAAAATGCAATTTTCACCAGTTTTCAATGACTGATCGCCAAGAAAGCACATACAAAAGATTTCTTCCTTTATGTTACTCTTCCTATCATAATTTTTAGCATTTTCTAAAATTTTGAATTCTTCTCCCTGCATCTTCCTTTTCTCATCTATATCCAGATCTTTCCAGCTCTCCTTCCAAAATACTTCTCTAACCACTCTTCTTTTGTCTTCCATATCTTCTATAATTTTCATGGTTTGCTATTCATTTACTTTGAGCTTTTCAGTTTCTTTTTCTGACTTCTGACTCTTCCCTCGCTATTTCACCTGCTGCACGGTAATCAAATCAACTCTCCGAGATGTAAATCTGGGCGTGTGTTTCTCTTAGTAAATAATACTCTATTTCTCCCTAACACCTATATTGATGATTCCCAAACTGCGGGGAGAGAAGAAACATACGTATAAATTTCCTAAATTAAGGTGTAAAAGAAACAGCAATCACCATGTGTTCCACAGATCAAAAAGACAGAATTAAAAAAAAAAAAAAAAAAACCTAGCTTCAGCAATACAATACATTCATTGGTTTAACTACCCAGGAAACAGTGTAACTAGTGAAGATTAAGAACCCGAGCATCTGTGGCGCTTTCATTCATGGTTTCTCTTCTCTGCACAGCAACTCTATTATTTCCTTTTACAGTTTTCTTTCCCCAAAGGCTAAAACAGTACTTTCTGGAAGCTCCTGGAGTTGCACGGGAGAGGAAAATATTTTTCTCTTTCAAAGAGTTGCACGGGAAAGGAAAATATTTTTCTCTGTAGTTCTTGGCTTCCAACCTGGGAAATATTCTGATTGGCTGGCCTGGGGAGTGAGGTACTCTGATTGGCAGCTCGCACTCAGGTCACCTGGTTGGAAATGAGGTCCCAGTAGTTTCTGAAAGATGCATTCTTCTACAGGGAGGGGAGTCAGTGCTGTTGGTTTTGCAAAACAAAAGACATTTATTATTGGGGGGGGGGCGCTTGAGATTCTCTATGTTATGTCATTTTAGGGGGCTATTCAGTTCTCAAAATAGAGCATCAGTTTTTGACAATCTCTCCTGCAGAAAAAAAAAAGAAACATAAAATCTGGAAAACTACAGAAAATAACACTGTAAAAAACTTTGAAGAGTAGCCAACATAGGCAAGGGCTGAGAGGCTCTGATCCTCTAATAAAGGAAATACAGGATTTCCCATCATGGCTTGGTGAAAGGAATCTGACTAGCATCCATGAGGATACAGGTTCAATCCCTGGCCTCACTCAGTGGGTTAAAGATCCGGCGTTGCCGTGAGCTGCAGTGTAGGTTGCATACATGGCTCGGATCTTGCGTTGCTGTAGCTGTGGCGTAGGCTAGAGGCTACAGCTCTGATTCCTAGGTCTGGGCTAGCAATCTCCATATGTGGTGGTACAACCCTAAAAAGATGGAAGGAAGGAAGGAAGGAAGGAAGGAAGGAAGGAAGGAAGGAAGGAAGGAAGGAAGGAGGAAGGAAGGAAGGAAGGAAGGAAGGAAGGAAGGAAGGAAGGAAGGAAGGAAGGAAGGAAGGAAGGAAAAGAAAGAAAGGAAGGCTGGAAGGAAGGAAGGAAGGAAAGAAAGAAAGAAAAAAAGAAAAAGAAAGAAAGAAAAACGAGGGGTGCCTCCCATTCACCCTCACCACTTTTATGAAAACATTTGCCATATTCTGCACGGAGGAGTGGAATGCCAGCAGAAGGCCACCAGAGGCTGAAGTTTAGGCCAAGGCAGAGCAGTCTCAGTAAACACACCAGAAGGGCCACCTGCTCAGAATCAGGGCAAAACTGAAATAGTTCGGTAAAATTGAAATAACAAAGCTAAAAATAATCCTCAACAGAATTTGAGTGATCCCTTACACTATGTATGTTGTCAAAAAAGAAATGATGGAAGACCACATAATCCAGAGGTTTTAATTTTATTTTCATTTTAAGCAGGTTCATTGAGATACGGCTTACATATCATAAAAGTCACTCATTTAAAAAAAAGAGTTCAGTGGTTTTTTGGATTCACAAAATTGTGCAACCATCACCATATGTAATTTTAGAGCAGTTTCATCATCTCAGGCCTCAAAAATCTCTGTCCTCATTATCAGTCACTCCCAAATCCTCCCCACCACCACCACCTCCCGTCCCCAGTCCCTGGAAAGCACCATTTTACTTTCTCTCTCTATGTATTTGCCTTTTCTGGACATTTCATTTAAGTGGAATCATGTGATATGTTGCCTTTTGTGACTGGCTTCTTTCATTATACCCAGGAATGCAACTTCAGGGTCCTGTAGTAACTCTGTGTGTCCTTTTGAAAACTGCTAAATAACTTTCCCAAGTACTGGGACATTTTACCTTCCCACCAGCAGTGTATGAGGGTTGGAATTTCTTCCCATCCTGGCCACAAGGTGGTATTTATCATTACTCATTATAGCCATCCTATATAAAGTACATGATGTATCATCACATTATGATTTTTAACTTGCCTTCTCCCAATAACTAATGATATTGTATAATGTTCTTTTCATTTGTTTATTAGTCACTTGCATATCTCCCTTGAATAAATACCTAGTGAATAGATATTTACTCATTTTAATTGCTTTGCACATTGCTGACCTCATTAGTTCTAATAGCTTTACTGTGGAATCCTTAAAATTTTCCGTATACACAATCACAAATCTGCAAATAGAGATAGTCATACATCTTCCTTTCCAAACTTGATGACTCCTGTTTCCTTTTCTTGCCTAATTGCACTGGCTAGAACTTTCAGTGCAGTGTTGAATAGAAGTAGTAAGAGCAGGCATATCTGTCTCATTCTTGGTATTAGAAGAAAGCATTCAGCGTTTTTCCATCGAGTATATTAGTTGTGAGACTTCCCAGAAGTCTTTATCAGGTTAAGAAAATTTCCTCTATTCCTAGTTTGTTTGAGTGCTTTTATCATAAAAGCATATTAGGTTTTTGTCAAATGATTTTCTTGTGTCTATTGAGATGTTCACATGGTTTTGTCCATTGCTCTCTTAATATGGTGTTTTACGTGGCTTGATTTTCAGATATCGAGGCAATCTTCCTATCCAATGATAAGTCCTACTTGACTATGGTGTATAATCACTTTATATGCTGCTTGACTTGGTTTGCATTATAGTGTTCAGGAATGTTGCATCCATATCTGTAGGTGATATCGATCTGTTGTTTTCTTCTATTGTGGTATCTGTCTAGATCTGACATTGGAATAATACTAGCCTTAGAGAAGAAGAAGGGAAGTGTTCTCTCCTTTTTCTGTTTTAGGTAAAGTTTGCAAAAGAATAGTATTGAGTCTTTAAATGTTGGTTGAAATTCACCAGTGAGGTCATCCAGGCTTGGGGTTTTTTGTTGTTGTTGTTGCAGATTTTTATTTTCTAATTCAGTCTCTCTGTGATTAGTCTCTTTTGATCACCTGCTTCTTTTGAGCCAATTTAAGTAGTCTTTGTCTTTCTAAGAATCTAAGTTATCTAATTTGTCAGCATGCTTTGTCCACAGTGTTTTCTTATAATCCTTTTTATTTCCACGAGGTCAGTGGTGATGTCCCATCTTTTACTCCTGATTTTAGCAATTTGAATTTTCTCTCTTACTTTCTTAATCAGTTTAGCTAAAGGTTGTCAATCTCATTGGAAAACAACTGTTTAAAAATAAAACAAAACAAAAAGTTCATGTATGTAGTCTTTTATATTTGCCTACGTGTATGCCTTTACTGGTGAGGTTTACTGCTTCATGTGAAATTGAGTTTTTGCCTAGAATCCTATAATTTCAGCCTAAAGAACTCACTTTAGCATTTCTTATAAGGCAGGCTTGCTAGAAATACATTTTCTCTGTTTTTGTTTATCTAAAAATGTCTTAATTTCTTCTTTGTTTTGCTGGATATAGAATTCCTGACTGATAGTCTTTTTTCTTTCAGCATGTTGAGTACTTCATCCCACTCCAAGGTCTCTTATCAGAACTGAGCTCCTTACCTTATTGAGGAGCATTTGTTTCTAGTACTCCAGTTCTCTCTTGCCACTTTCAAGATTCTTTTCCTTATTTTTGGCAAGAAAAAGCATCCTCACTAGGTATCTGGTCTCCTGCCGGGTACCCTGATCTTGGACTTCCCAGCCTCCAGAACTGTGAGAAATACATTTTTATTGTTTAAGCTACCGATTCAATGGGTATTCTGTTGTAGCTGCTTAAATGGAGGCACATTCCTATCTCTTTGTGAATATCCCCTGTTTGGTGAGCCATTTATATCATACTTTCCTTTAACTGTTTAGACATTCTTCGTTTACTAAATCCAAGTCTGAGCCCCTTCAGGATGTTTTCTGTTGACTGCTCTTTTACTGTCGTGTGCACACTTTCTTCTGTCTTTGTAGGTTTCATACTTTAGTGCTGAGACCGGAATGTTCTAGATAACACGTTGTAACAGTTCTAGTGTTATATTCCTTCTCTATGCCCACAAGATTTGTTTTTGCCGTTGGCTTTATTTTTCTTGGTACAGCTTACTGGCTTAGCTACTTTTCTGCACTTTTTCTCTAGATTCTGTATATTGAAATATATGACAGTAGTGCTCTCTGTTGACCTTTTTTCAAATTCTTGTGTTTATTTTTAAAACTACTTCCTACAGGTAACACCTGGATCGGTATAACTTGGTGGCTGATCAATAATCGGTTGGGAGGTTTCTTTTTATGCCTTTCCTATTTGTCTTCTACCCTTTGCTAAGTGGATCCAAATGAGACTATGTGCCTTCAAGCTTGAGGCGGTTTACAATACAAACTTAACTTTTGCTTCTTGCTGTGCATTTCCTCAAGGTCAGCCAGGGGCAAATGACTGGTACTTTCTCTTTCTCAGTGTCTTTCCTTGTCATGCACACAGCCTTGTATATGCATGCAACCTTTTAGGTTGCAAATAATATATCAGAGTTTTCAAATTCCTTTTTGTTATCTAGGTTTCCTTTTAAATTCTGCCCAGGGTCCTGTTTGCCTCAAGTGAAATCAGCCTTAGGCAGGTGAGATGTTGAAAGTTTGAAAATTTAGACAAACTTAATGCCTAAAAAGCAAAACTTTCAGGATCTAGCCAAATAAAAACAGAAACTTTTTTTTTATTCATTCACTGTATGAATAAAGTGAACTTATAATTTAAAAATCTTGGAAAAAGATTCCAGTCCCGGAGAGCTTTACTAATAAATTCTTCAAAATTTGAAGGAAGAAATCATGATAATCGTACACAAACTCATCTACAGGATAGCAAAAGGGGTCAGAAACTTGGCAATAAAATCTAAGAGCATTACAACAAAGGAAACTCAGACCAACATCTCATGAACATAGATGCAAAAATTCTGAACAGCAAACAAACGAAATAAAGTAGCAAATAGAAAGGACAGTACAGTGAGATACATTGAATTGATTTCAAAAGCAAGGTCTTTGTAATATCAAGGGATGCTCAATATAATTCTCCAGATCAATACAGTAAGTGGGTAAATTCACATAATTAAATTGATAAATACAGAAAATATCTTTATAATACATTTTAATGATAAAAATCCTTTGGCAAACTGGAAATAGGAGGTAGTAAGTCAATCTGATAAAGTATATCTATAAAATCCATATGTAAATATATTCATAGTGAGATGCTGATAGACTTGTTTCTGAAATGTGATATGTAAAACGATATTTGCTATCATTATAATACATGGAGTCTGACCAGTGCAATGAGGGAGCAATAGAAGGGAAGGTGTGTGGATGGTAAGGAGGAATTAAATATGAAATTATTTTCAAGAGACATAACTGTGTACTAGAAAACTTAGTAGAATCTATAAATAATTCATTAGAGTCAATAGGTCTATTTAGAAATGTTACTCTAGCAACCTTACTACAAATACAAAAATTTTAAAAATCAAAATGCCAAATTCAAACATTCATTATACCAGCAAAAACCCGAAAACAAAATACAGATAAATAGCTCTTTTTTCCTTTCCTTCTCTTCCAGGACAATTCAGCCCTAAAGAGCTATCATTACGCAGAGCAGAGAAAAGGAGCTCTCTGCTTGGGGGCTGGGGCGGGCTGGCGCAGAGTCCGGGCACCAGAGCAATTGAAGGAAAGCATCTACAAGAGGGGAGCACTCACCCAGGGTCTCAGGCCAAGTAGCGGGGTGTCCAAGAATCGGGGTGATACAGCCCAGGAAGTGGGAGCCTGAGGGGGTGAGCAGGAAATATGGCAGCTGAGAGATCTGGCCTCTGGGCCTAAATAGAGTGAGTATCCATAAAAAAGGAAGGTGTGACAGAGGAACAGATTATTAAATGGGGAGATAGACCAAATAAGTGATCCGATTTAAGAGAGGAAGAGCAGGAGCTCCCGTCGTGGCTCAGCGGAAACAAATCTGACGAGCATCCATGAGGAGGCAGGTTCGATCCCTGGCCTCGCTCAGTGGGTTAAAGATCCCATGTTGCCATGCACTGTGGTGTAGGTTGCAGACATGGCTTGGATCTGGTGTTGCTGTGGCTACAGCGTAGGCCAGCAGCTCCAATTCAACCCCTAGCCTGGGAACCTCCGTATGCCACAGGTACTGCTCCAAAAAGGCAAAAAAAAAAAAAAAAATAGGACAGAGAGAGAGAGAGGAAGAACAGATTTCCTAGTGTCAAAAAAATGGATTAACATATATGGAAAGAGAGAAAAGCTGGAGTTAACCCTTTGGTGCTGGATTATAATTAGAGGTGTCAGTGTGAACTAACCTATGTTATGATGTGTAGAGAAGGATAGAGAACCGAATCTAGATTGTACACACACAGACACTCGTGCACACACACACACACACACACACATATATTTATGTGCTCCCCAGTTCTGGCCATACCCATGGGTGCCATGAGTACAGGCAGTGATGCAGAGATAGTGCACTTGATCCGTTGTCTACCAAAGAGAACAACGGCGCCTCGGAGAAAGGGCTGAATGTAGGTCCAGGACAGAGAAAGTAAAAAATATGTCTGGAATATCTCGTTACTGTTGAAAGCAAAAAAGTGCTCAAAAAAAAAAAGACAGGCCTGTCAAAAGAAGACAGAAACCATCTTGAAAGTATTCCCAGTGGCCAAATCTGGGCCAGTTTGAGGATCGAGTTTAAATAAATAAATAAATAGAATTATAACCATTGGATAAAATAGGAAACATATATACATACCTACATACATAAAGGACAAGATGTTTATTGAGTTTGAAAATAACTCCTTATAAACAACGCTTTAATCATCACAAGGTGGTTTTTTTTTTTTAAATGTCTCCACCATAGGGAAGCCTCACAGACACTGCGTTAATCAAGTGTTCAAAGCCGTTGTCATCAGTAATAAGACAATCAAAATTCTAAGTCTTTCGATAAAAGCCAAGAGAAGAATAGAGCATCATTAGTGGGTTTTTTTGTTGTTGTTATTTTTTTTCCTGAACGTATCGGTCTGGGTTCTCAAGAGGAACACAACCAATGGGTCATAGACAGATACAAAGACGGAAAGATAGATGACAGATAGATAGATAATGATAGATGATGATGATAGATAGATGACAGATAGATAAATAATGATAGATGATGATGATAGATGCTAGATAGATAGATGATAGATAGATAGATAGATAGATAGATGATAGATAGATATGAGTTATAGGAATTAGCTCACATGGTTACAGAGCCTGGAAGTCTTCCCTCTGCAGGTTTGACTCCGTCCGAGGTCAGAGGCTTGAGAACCAGAAGCCTCAAAGTCTGAGAGCAGGAAAGCTGGGTGTCCCAGCTCACATAGAGGAGTTTATGCCTCCTTTACCTTTTGGATCCGTTCAGTCCCAACAGAGTGGACGACGCCCACCCACACGGGGGAGGGCAGATCCCTTTCCTCCATCTGATGAATCAAACAGTCATCTTTCCAACAACACCCTCACAGACACAGCCAGAGCTACTGTTTTGTCAGCTCTCCGGACAACCCTTAGCTCGGTCAGGTTGACACCTAAAATCACCTCTACCAACAAAATTCAAATCCCGAATCTAATCCGGAGGAAACAGCGGGTAAACCCAAATGACGAACAGTCTACAAAATAACTGGCCCAAAGTCTTCATGAAAACCAAATATTGAGGCGTTTTCCCAGGCTGGAGTAGATTAAAGAGACACAGCAACTAGAAGTAGTATTTAATTCTGAACGGTACGTTCTTACTATAGGATGTTACAGGGACAATTAAAGAAACCGGAGTAGACTCAAGTACTAACTATTACCAGACTGATGTTTATTCCCTGATTTTGATCATTGGTAAATAGGAGAGTGTTGTCATTCACAGGAAACTTACCCTAAAGTATTTAGGAGAAATGGAGCCTCAGCTGAGCAAGCCACTCTCAAATGGTTCAGGGGGAAAAAGTCTTATATTGATCTGCATATTTCCCATAGATTTACAGTTGTTTTAATTTTTTTTCCTTTTTTTGACTGCACCCACAGCAATATGGACGTTCCTGGCCTGGGGATCAAACCTGTGCCGCCACAGAGACAAAGTCAGATCCTTAGCCCCTGGGGCCACTGTGGGAACTCCAAGAATCGTTTTAAATTTTTGACAAGTGAACAAAAGTAATACAGTACCTAATATTTTTTAAAGTGAGGTATGTTTCTATTAAAAGTGTGCAAGACACTGTCATGCAATCAGTTTTCTATACAAAAAAAAATAATATAACAGAGAAAAAAATTACAGTGGGGAGATAGGCCACATCCATCAATTCTCACCACAGTCTCATCAAGAATTCATGAAATCCTAACACAGTTCCTAGAAAATTAGTGCTTTGGTAGAAATTCACAAGACATGTCTAAAATTTATACAGAAGCCAACAGCCAAGATTATTTCAAGACAAGCTCCTGGCTATTGAGAATTATATAAAGCCACAGTAATTAAAGGGTATGTTACTGACAGAGAGATACATATAGAAATAAAGTAGGAACAGTCCACCAACGAAGCCTCTCGTAGGTGGATGCTATATTATGACAAGGTTTGTACCGTAGGTCAGTGGAGAAAGCATGGTCTTTTCAAAAAAGTGTACTGGGTCAGTTGGATACCAATACGGTGAAAAAGTAAAATGATGTCTACATCACACCACACTGAAAAAAAAATAAAACAAACTCTACCTTATGATGGATTGCAGCTCTAAGTGTGAAAGGTAAAAGAGCAGAGCCCCTTCCTTGAAGAGTGCCATCCAACAGAGCTCCAGTCCTGGTGGAGGTACTGACTTTTATCCGCCAGCCGCCAGCCGCCAGCCGCTTGTGAGCACCTGAAATGTGACTCCCGTACTGAATCACTTAACTGTTATGTTTACTTTACATTTAAATTTAAATATAGGGTAGGCAGATACTTCTTTAAAAAAACACAAAATGTTGCCCACAGTGAAAAAGACTGATAAGTGAGATTGTATTTTAATTAAGAAGTTTTATTCATCAAATAACATCACCCAGGGGTAAAAAGGTGAGCCAGAAAATTGAAGAAGCTGCTGTAACACAAATAGCCAACAAGTCCTCAAGTCCAGAACCTGAAAACACCTCCTGTCAATCAATGGGAAAATTCCCTCCCAAAAATGGAAATAATAGACAAATCACTTGAGTAGGTGCTTCCCAAACGAAATGCCCCAGGAAGTAGTAGTTAAGTCATGAATCTTTAAGGAATTTCAGTTAAAGTCACAATGAGATATTTATTGCTAAGATCAATAGGATGACAGGAGAGAATTTGGATATGTATATTAAGAAGAACAATTCCACTCTAATGGATACGCCCAACATCAACGCAGGTACATACACACCGAAAGTCTAGGAAAAGATATGTGGGAGGTTCCTCAACTTGGGTTTATGTGGTGTTTCCTCATGATAAATAAATTGTGATACGCGGTAAGAAATTGTGGGATAGAATGGAGTGTTACAAAGCGATAAAATGAACAAACTACCTCTACGCCAAACCACCAGAGTGAAACCTACATGCACCACCACAAGGAAAAGAAAGAAGCTACAAAGCATAGGTACATATGATTCCTTTTTTTTAGATTAGAAACAAATGGTGCTAATCCAACACGGCAGAGGTCAGCACTGCGGTTACCCACAGGGAGGAAAAGCGTGAGCGGCAGTGACTATTACACAGCGTGAAGGGGTTGAAGGCCGGTGGATGGCGATACACGGGTTTGTTCCCATGCGACCAAGCACTCTGTACGTCTACAACCTGTCATTACTTTGGAGGTTGGTTACCTGGCAATGAAAACCTTTAATGTTGTTACTATGAATTTATAATCTCAGAAATGTATCAAATTAACTGCTTGTCTGATTTCTTCTCATAGGCCAGCAACTCCAGGTCTGGTTTAATGACATCGATACTCTTTCCTGTTGTTTCAGGAGCATGTTTGGGTATCAAAATCCTCAAAATTAAATTAATTTCTTTGAAATTCAATAAATAAACAATATGACAGTTTTCAGAGACAATGAGAATATCACAAAATTCCACAAAGAATTTGCCTTTCAAGGAGTTCCCTTGCGGTGCAGAAGGTTAAGGAGTTGGCCTTTTCACTGTAGCAGCTCTGGCTGCTGCCACAGCACAAGTTCTGTCCCTGGCCTGGGAACTTCCATATGCCATGGGCAAGGCCAGAAAAAGAAAAAGAATTTGACTTTCATCTCCTAAAACAGTAGAATACACTGTTTTAAGTTAAAGGAATTCTTGTTCTGGCAAATATTGATGGAGTCTAACTTTCCAAGGTGAATTTTATGGTACTAAGAACTTTCGTAAATGATTTCTGGGCTAAAATATTGAATTAGTATTATTATCCTTTGGTGTGTCATTAGATGTTTAATGAATGTTTTTTACACAGATAACAATGGACGTTGTTATCCTGGTAGACATATAAAAGAAACCATTATCTCACCACTTTAATATCCTTCTTTGCTCTAGCGCTTCTAAAATCCTTCCAGAAGAAAAATGCGGACACCTCTTTTCACTCTTTATCCCTCTCCAGGGCTTACATTAGTTGCTAATTGCAGTATCCTATTTTATCTACTTTGCTCCACAGAGATCAAAGACCTTTTTGTGACTTCCTTTCCATTATACCAGGCATAAATTTCTATTTATTAGCATCCTCTATAATGAGCCAGCATTGTCAAGGGGAAATTTCTCTTAGATGAGAAAATTTGCATAAAAATAGATGTTTGCATTTTAATAGTAGAGGATATGGCTACTCTTATCTATGCCAGAGTTAAAATACAAAAAAACAGCAAAGTAAGAACGGACTGGAAGAGGCTAACCAATAAGCTAAAACATAACCTGCGGTAGTTTACTATGGGCTGACCCATAGTAAACTACCGCAGCATCAGAAATCAGCAGAATTAGATGAAAATAATATTGATCTAACAATAATAGGGTAGAATAGTCTTCATGTAGAGCCCAAAGACTTGAGGGTTTTCGGAATTAAGATATTCTAAAAAACTTTGCCTTCAATTTCATTGTGTGACACCTGCTTGTGTCTTCACAGTCATTTCCACTTCCTGTCATCCTACAGCCTCCTTCTGCACTGTAAAAATGGAATATTTCCTGAAAAGAACCGAGCTCCCTCTGGTCTGTTAGGATAACACACACACACACAAAAAAAAAAAAAAAAGTGAAAAGGTGTTTCCACCAAACAGCGACGACAAGCTGATCTAATGACGTATGGCGATTTTTGTCATACACAGTAACCCTGCAAAAGAGCTAGCGCTCCTCCTGCAGAAACAAATCGCATCCCGCTTGGTAGACTTTCTACTTTCTGGCACAGCAACAACACAACCACAGACCCCTCACTGGCAGTGCTGCTCCCACACTGCGCCATCTGCTACAATCCATTAACGCCACCGGAGAGCTGTCACAACCGGCGCTTGTGCGGTGATGTGTGCATGTGCTTGTGCATGCGTGCAAGTATGTGTGCAGACCTCCGCTGTTACGTGCACGTGTGTGTGCCTGATGGTATTTTAGAGGAAGAGGAGAAAAGGAATCTTTCCTCTTTTACTATGATGAAAACAACCTCTACATATACATTATATGCATGCACACGCATACGCACTCTACACATACATGTAGTCTACTTCCTGGTCATTTCTGATGGAAGCACCAGAATCACTGTAATTTCTATAGCCCATGGATCCATAGCTATTTGCTCCCCACTTTGTATAGAAACTCTGTTTATTTGCTTTTCTTCTCTGCCCTATCTTTACTTCTTGTGAATGTTCCTACTTGGTGACATCATAAAAAGAAGGAAAAATTGCTCCTGAAAAGAGTTTTTACCTCTGTCGAATCCCTTTAGTTATTATTTCATCTACTGGTGCTTTGAATCCGAGCCTTTCACCCACGCGAAATGGCTTCTCCATCTGCTTCGTCTTCTGGAGATGAGAAGCGACTGCCCTGCCGTAGATTTAATATCAGAACTTCAGGGCAGGGTCCATATGGCTTGTGTGCGTCCTGCGCTGGGAATGGATGGGGCTGCTTTTGTTTTCTTTTGTTTTTGCTGTTGCTGTTACAGCCCAGTTGGATCTAAATAGAAAATGGGGCCTAAAAGGAAATGCAAGTCAAAGGGAATTGGAAATCTGTTTAATGTGATAACATGTTTTTAAGCCTTTTTCCTAAACTGGTGTTATTGTTGGGCTTTTTGCCTGTCTGTTTAATTAAAAGGCCAAAAAAATAGCTGCAATAATAAGAAAAAGGTAGCGTTGATAAAACTTGGGGTCCCTTCAGTTGAAACTTCAGAAAGAGTCACCCGTAGTCTTTATTTACTAGAGATTTTTAAAATTTCAATAGGTTGTCTATGAATACAATGATTTCATGAATTAATCTTTCTAGGACATGTCACTTCTTAGCCATGCTAGCTTTTCCAGGCTAGCACCAAAGAATTGAAACAAGGGTCAAAACAGAGTAAGCACTGAAACTGTGAGAAAAAAAAAAAAAATGCGTGCATCACAATAAGGACTATCTAAAAGCCAGAGTCTGTTTTCCAGCCGGGACTTAGGTTTGCAATCTGAATTTTATCAACAAGCTCAGCAATATTCAGGCTGCCAACACAGAGATTCTGGAAGCAGAAGGAAACCAAAGCCTGCAGGAAAAGAAATTCAAACTCCAGAGTGAAATCTTTTTGTGTGTGCACGTGCGTGCGTGTGTGCGTGCGTGTGTGTGCATGCGTGTGTGTGTGTGCGTGTGTGTGTGTGTGTGCGCGCACGCACGCTTTTTAGGGCCATACCTGGAGCACATGGAATTTCCCGGGCTAGAGGTCCAGTTGAAGCAACAGTTGCCAACCTACGTCACAGCCACATCAGATCCGAGCCGCGTCTGCGACCGACACCACAGCTCACGGCAACTCTGGATCCTTAATCCACTGAGCGAGGCCAGGGATCGAACCCGCACCCTCATGGTTCCTAGTCAGATTCGTTTCTGCTGCACCACAAAGGGAACTCCATTGCCTGTGACTAGATTTAAAGATAGAGAGGGAGAGACAGAGAGAGAGACAAAGACAGACAGACAGCTACCCAGTCGTTTCACCGACTTTCAGTATGTGCGACATTTTAAGCTTTGGGCCGTGACCCTAACAGAGCCAGCTGGTGAAGGAACTTTTTAAAGGGCGGGTCTTAAACAGATATTAATTCAACCTATAAATGTTTATGAGCACTTCATATATTGGTGATCCATCAGTACGGAGATCATAACACGTTTTTTTCTTTTCCTATTTTTTTTTTTTTTTGTCTTTTTAGGGCCACACCCGTGGCATATGGGGGTTCCCAGGCTAGGGGTCTAATCAAAGCTGTAGCTGCCAGCCTACACCACAGCCACGGCAACATGGGATCCGAGCCGCATGTGCGACCTACACCACAGCTCACGGCAACGACAGGTCCTTAACCCACTGAGCGAGGCCTGGGATCGAACCCACAACCTTATGGTTCCTAGTCGGATTGGTTTCCACTGCGCCATGACGGGAACTCCAACACATTTTTAATAAGCGAATGTTTTAAAAGTATTCAGAAGGAATTTCTATTGTCAGCCAGGCCAGCTATTTTCCTATGCCTCTTAAGTGTATGATAGCTGTATCTAAATCTATTTCATATCTACAATGACAAATAAGATATATGAGAAATTTATGTCAGAATTATTCAGAAAAAAAAAATCCTTGGAAATTACTCAAATTAAGTGAGACTGAAAACAGTACGTGCAAAAAAAATGTAATGTATAACTTTTAACAGGAACTAAAATCATCATAATAATCATAATTATAACGAGAAGAAGAAGAGGAAGAACCTGACATTTTATGTAGCTAATTCACATATTCGCTGAGCATTTACTTTATGCAAAACCCTGTGAAAAATGAAGTAGATGTAAAGGGTACACCTTGCTCCCTGCCCTCAGGGAGCTCGCATTTTAATAAGGAAGATAGGCAGATCAGACCCTAGCATATGGTGGAATATAGTGGGAGCAAGGGTATAAGTGAGAGACTGAGTTAGAAACAGAGTCTGAAGAATGTTTTTTTTTGTTTGTTTGTTTGTTTGTTTGTTTTTTGCCTTTTGTCATTTTATGGCCGCGGGTTTTTATGGCCGCACCCGCGGCATGTGGAGGTTCCCAGGCTAGGGGTCTAATCGGAGCTGTGGCCACTGGCCTGCGCCGCAGCCACAGCAACGCAGAATCCGAGCCGCGTCTGCGACCTACACCACAGCTCACGGCAACGCCGGATCGTTAACCCACTGAGCAAGGGCAGGGATCGAACCCGCAACCTCATGGTTCCTAGTGGGATTCGTTAACCACTGCGCCACGACGGGAACTCCTGAAGAATGTTTTAAATCAGGACTTGAAAGACCGCACACAGGCCTGATACTGGGTCCAACAGCGCTACAAAGAAAACTCAAGACGATACAACAGCTGCCACAAAGGAGTGAGCACCCTGACAGGTAGATGGGTGAGGACTCTGTTAAGTGAATAACAGAAAACCTTGCTGACCTAAACGTGAAAGGAATAAGTCTCTTTCATGGAAGAATTTGAACATGATTTTAATTAATATTTTAATGAACATTTTTACATGCAAAAAACAGAGAAAATGGTATAATGTAACTTCCAGCACCCAGTTTCAATAATATCTAAATTGTTACCTTTGTTTGTTCATCAGTACGCCTTCAGCTCTTCTGTTGTGGAGGGAGCTCATCCAGGCTATTTTAAAGCTAATGCCAGACAGCAAATCATTTCACCTGTATACGCTCAGTAACTATTTTCATGTAACAACATCTTTATAAAAACAAAATACTATAGGTACACTTAGGAAAGTTGAAGTTCTCGCTGTGGCGCACTGGGATCGGCAGCATCTTGGGAGTGTTGGGATGCGGGTTTGATCCCTGGCACAGAACAGTGGGTTAAGGATCTGGCATTGCAGCAGCTGCAGCTTAGGGTGCAACTGCAACTTAGATCTGATCCCTAGCCTGGGAACTCCACATGCCGTGGAGTGGCCAAAAAAGAAAAAAGAAAAAAAATTGAAAATTATTTATTGATATCTTTTAATACTCAGTCTGAATGTGTTTTTCCCTGGTTCACTCAAAAATGTCTTTTTATTGTTGATTTATTTGAATTAGGATCTAGGAAGACTCATATCTTACACTTTGAGGATGTGTTTTCATCTATCACATATTCCCTCCCCCCTCCCCTTTTGAACGATCTGAAGATAGATTATTTGTCCTGTTGAATTTTCCACTTTTTGAGTCCAAATTGCGTTCCTCCCAAATTTATGTATTGAAGCCCTAACCCTCTACACCTCAGAATGTCACTGTATTTGGAGACAGAGCCATTCGAGAGCTAGTTAGGATAAACGAGGTGCCTCGGGTGGGTCCTAACCCAACGTGACTGGTGTCTTTATATGAAGAGCCTGGGACACAGGTGCACAGAGACAACCGCAGGAGGACGCGGGAA
The DNA here is from genome assembly GCA_004024745.2 of Catagonus wagneri. Lineage (NCBI taxonomy): Eukaryota > Metazoa > Chordata > Mammalia > Artiodactyla > Tayassuidae > Catagonus > Catagonus wagneri. Next base: position 1,789,366 of record PVHT020000085.1, read on the forward strand.
GAAGGCTGTCGTCTACAACCTAGCAAAGAGGTCTCAGAAGAAACCAGCACCTCACCTGGGTCACGGACTTTGAGGCTCCACAACTATGAGGAAATACGGCTCCGTCTTTTAAGCTGTCCTGTGTCATTTGTGATGTAACTATAGCAAATTGATACATCCACATTCCAGATTTAACGCATTTCTCTCTCTGTCCCATCCCTTTCGTTGCCTGGCTGTGAATGAGGTTGTGCTGGCCTTCCCGGGTCACCTCCGCTGGTCCAGCAAACACCCCCAGCAACTCTGGGGGAAGGTGCTGAGGGCTCCCAGTTCTTCCCCTTCTCTGGAGAGCTACCCACAACAGCAGGGCTTGCCTGGGAAATCGCTCCCACCGTCTCCCACCTGATGGCCTCAAGCCAATGACTGACCCACGTGGGGACGAGGAAGCCTGGATCACCAGCTTCAGGTGGGCAGAAGTAACCCGCTGGTGTGGATTATGCTCCTCTGTGGGTCAGGCCAACACCAGACCTGACCTGAGACCAGCTTGTTCAGCCCCGCCCCCTGCTCTCTCTTGCGTTACAACCCACAGCTTTCCCCCGGGAGCATTCACGCATCACATGCAGAGAACACTGGATTGGGAGCTGCTTTTAGAGAGCTCAGCTTAAGGTGGTTGGTGACCATCGAGGTCCCAAGAAGCAGACGCTTGGGATGGGATTCTGGAAGGGGACCCCTGGCAGACCCGAAGGCAAAGTTCCTGTGATTGGTGGCGGGTGGTGCATTGCCTAGCAAGTAGACCTGTGACTGCAAAGGGGCCCACCAGCGGTAAAGGGGTCCAGATAAACGTAGAAGGAAATATACTAGCTCTTGCAATAACTCTGGCATTTGTAAAAACACGGAGGAATTGGAAATTTTAAGGTCTGTAGATTTGAATGGACACTGTTAAGGGCCGTGGATTCCTTGAAGAGCAAAAATGACAATCTCTGATCTATTAATCAGAACTGAGAGCATAAAGTGAAGGTCCGTGAACTTCTTTGAAAATATTTGAATGGATTCTCATATCCTGCAGCCAGAGACAAACAAAGCTAAAGATTAAGCACAGAACCTAATTCTATTAATGGAAAAACTTCAAAGTCTCCTCCAATTGTCTTTAATGGTTTCCTTGCTTTCTGGAACAACAAAATATCCAAAGTGTATACTGGCCCCAGACCTAGAATCAGCCATTTCTTTAAGTAGTTCTTATTCCTTCCAGTGTTGAAATGGTATTAAATTTTCTCAGTCTGGAGGTAAGAGTGCTCTGAATATGGATAGACGTGTCAAACCTAATCAAGTCAGATTACAATCAGTTATTTTTTATTTTATGAAATGTTAATGTAAAATTAACATTTGAAAATTTGTACTTTCAATATTTCATTTTTTTCCAAAACACATTTTTCAGAGTCAAGTAGTTTACTATGATGTCAAACGACTTTCAGTAACTCGATAAACTTTAAAGCATAATTAAATTGTAAAACCCAAAGAAATCTATCCCTCATTAATTCTTCATAAAATGCTAAAAACTATGTATCCATGAAAATTGAGTTTCAAGAATGGAATAATAAAAGGTGTAAGAGGCTAGTGCTATAAGCTAGAGTTACAATGAAAACAGAAACAGTCCCATTTGCAGCTGCTATTCGGTGAAATAAAGTTCTTAATTCAATTCTTTCTTCATTAATCAAGTACAACTTCTAATTTATTTCTTTAGAAATCTGTGCATAAAAAAAGCATGGTGTTCGATACACTTTGATCTAATCTCCCTAGGCAAGGGAGAGATTAAACATAAACCACTGAAATCTCTGTGTTAAAAGAAACCTTACACGAATGAACCTCTCTACAGAAAAGAAACGCGTGAATGTGGAGAACAGACTTGTGGTTGCAAGGGGGAGGGGAGGGAGTGGGATGGACGGAATCTGGGGTTAACGGATGCAAACAATTGCCTTTGGAATGGATAAGCAGTGAGATCCTGCTATATAGCACTGGGAACTATATCTAGTCACTTGTGATGGAGCTTGATGGAGGATAATATGAGAAAAAGAATACATGTGACTGTGTCACTTTGCTGTACAGGAGAAAATTAACAGAACACTGTAAACCAACAGTGTTGGTTTAATGGAAAAATAAAAATCATTATAAAAAAAAACAGAAAGAAAGGAAACCTTAGAATCAACTAGGGCCGTTAGTGTGGGGTCCGTGGTCTTGATTATACACGGGGGCTAGAATGAGGAAACACAGAGGACACAGTATTATCTCTAGTCTCCAGCTTTGTACCATAACAACTTAAAATCCCAATACACGAGGGAAAATTATGGAAATTTATTAAAAACATGACAAAACATAAACTATAACAATGTATGAGACCGTTCTGTAAGCTGTAGGTCGCAAGTAACTATTCCACTTGTTCTGCAAAAGGACAAAATTTGCAAATATCGTCAAGATAGAAAACACCAGTAAAGGAAACCGCAGGTGTGCACCTGTGGACTCACCTCCCACTCTTCCATCAGGTCGTGTTCCCAGTGCCAGCTCCTTAAAAATCCACTGTCCAGTCAAAGCACGTTCTGTATCACAAAGTTTTCATAGTTTACTACCCAGCGCTCACTATGTGTGGAACAGCTTAGTTTTCAGCTCACTCATTGCTTTCTTCTAATTCCCTTCTTCAACACAGCCTAGAAGACCTCCCCCACCACCACATTCCCACCGCCACCAACCTACCACATGGATTTAACAAAATACCATTCTAAGGCATTGACGGTTATTTTCCTTAACAATGTTTATTTCCAGCCAAGCAATCAAATTTCAGTCAGGATTTAATTTGTCACTTTTCGTAAGAAAATACATTTATTAAATTATTTTGTTTGTTGGTAGTAAGCAGATTATTTCTTCCATATACCCCTATTTGGCACTACCTTATTTCTTGTTTCTTTCAACTGTAAGTTATATCGCTCAGTGTGCTCTCAGGCCACGGGAAATCAAGGTAATTCTTGGGCTTCTTAACTAACGCTTAAATCTAAAAGATTGGCAGCACAATCTAAGTCCTAGAGTCCAGGAACATAAAACATCAGCAAAACTTGGGAAACTAACCCCAGTTAAGGTTTTTTTAAAGAACTAAATATCTTTAAATGAAATTAATGACAATCAACATAAAGACAGCATAAATACACTTGGGTGTGTGCACACACGCAGCTATAAGGCCAAAATACTCTAAATGTACAAAAAGACTTACGTATGCAACTAAATTTTTGTTACAAATAACAGCCAAATGTTATGTAGGAAACACCTATTAAGAGAATTTGATTTATATGTAGTTTGTGGGTTTATTTCAAGGTGACTTAAGATTTTATTTCCTAATGAGAGGTGTGATCACACGTAAACAGTAGTTGTGTTTTACACATAGTAAGAAGTGCAGTATGTTTAAAATGTGTATAGAAGTATGTTCTTCCTACTGATAGATGCCAGCGAGCGGGATCAAGATGAAATCTGTTGTTTAAGCAAATTACTTACATTAGGAAATGAACCACTTTGAACCATCCACACTGAACAGACGATGACGGCACAATAACAGGTTAATTGACGTAATTTTTGTTACTCTTGGTTTCATTGCTCTATTCTGAAATCTCGATACTTCTTTATCCTAAGCCTACTCATCAAAGACTCGATAAAGATCTGCCACACGCCTTACTATACCAACGGCTTCAGGGAAAACGTATATGAAAACTAGGTCCTTCGACCCGGGGAGATTTTTACAAATTACTACAATATAAGGCAAATCTAAAGTGTGCCATAATGGAAGTACACGCAGAATTCTGACTATAGATGCAAAGGTAACTGAATCCCAGGCATTCTGTAAGGGTTAATACAGGCAGAGCTCCTGTGACAAGGGGACCAAGAAAGGTTACCTGGAGGATTCTACATGTGAGCTAGCTCTTCAAGCTCAGGTAGAAAGAAGAAAAGGAAACTACAGATGAAAAGCCAGAAAGAGCAACATTGTAGGTCGAGTTTTATCTACTCCCTCTAATTCTCGTCATGAAATAGTCCACTTGCTGAAGGTGTTCAGAAACTAGAGTCTGTGAACAAGGGTTTTAATAGGAATTAAACAGCAGATGCCAGACTGTAAAAGACAGTGAAAGAAATCCCGATAATTTTATTCCATCATGTAAGAAGATAACATGGAAGACTTTAGAGCTCTGAGTAACCACGCCAGGTCGAGTCTGTTCAGAGGCAGGAAGCAGATATTAGGGTAGTGGAAGCTGTTTGAGGAAAGCAGCATTTCCAAAATATTTTGAACACTTAACCTGGTACCAGGCACCAGGCTAAGCGCTTAATGCAAGTTACCCTGTTAATCCATCACAGTCCTGTGATGTCAGTATTGCTATGACCTTCAACCTGGCTTTACAGCCGAGGAAACAGCACCTCGGAGGATACTGAGATGTAGACAGAACAAGTAACTTGTCCATCCCATTGTTACTAGCACACTACGTGGTGCTTCTGAGGGGAATAAGGTGAACAGGGCAGAAACACATCACATTACGATCTGTTCAAGGCTCTGGTCTTGTCATCTTGGAGTCCTCTAAAAAGTCTACAGTTGCCAGTGTCTTCCATTTATCAATCAACGGTTATTTATTCAAGATGAACTGAATGCTCAAAACTGTGCTTAAATGGTAAAAAGAGAGACATAGATTAATACCCAAGATAGATTAATACCCAGGACCTGACTTGTCAACAGTTTTGATCTAGCTGGAAAGATAAAATTAATATGTTTATAAAACGAGTGCAAGAGGCAAGCACATTTCAGAAAGTGTGCCTTCATCTATACACAAGTTTTAAAGTACGAGAAAGCCCCGTCTTTTCATTCCTGAACATCTGAGCCTTATTAAGACGGAAATGGTGGGCAAATGTATATTTCGTATTCCTGAATAAGAGATTGACAAAGGATAAAGTAAATTCCATTTAGTAGATTCTACCTAACCCTAGCGCCAAAATTACCAGATGTTATGAAATATTCAAGTAAGAATCGGGGAGGCTAGGTTTGAATTGTTTGAGGAAGAGATGAAACGTGGAATAACCTAACGGTTGGAGAAACCCAAGAGAAAGGGGCTTCACAGTGTTTTCTGATAGCAAAGAAGGAATTAAGAGCTGTCTGATATAAATGCCCTCTGCAAAGACCATCATAATTTCCCTGTTTTAAAACAGTTCATTGTAGCCTAAAATTTCATCTCTCCTTACAGCAGAAATTGACGCAACATTTTAAATCAACTAGATTTTAATAAAAAAATATTTTTTGATAAAAAACAAAATTAATTTCAGACTTTACAAAAATTTCTTCTCTCCTCAAAGGTTTTCTAGGATAAAAATAAGATTAAGGATGTGAAAAAATTTTAAGATTATTTTTCTAAGCTTTTATGTGAGTTTAAACAGCTTCAGGATTTCAAACCCACTGCAGAGGGCAGACACCAGATTTCCTTTGACTCACAGAAGGGTTTCTCATCTCTTCTATGCAGTGGAACAGAACAATGACTAGACCACTCAGCAGGGAAGGAAGCCACTTGACAAGGACAATGCAAAGACTGGCTCCCTGATGAATAAGCAGCTCCAAAGGCAAGTAGGGTGGAAAAAAGAAACTTCCTCTCCTAAAACCAGCTTTATCACTAAGCATCTCTAGTATCTCCAGAGTTTTAAACTGTCATACGGACGTCTCAAAAAGCCAAAATGAATGCTTTTTTAGAGTAAAATTTTATGAGTTAGATGGAAAGCGTACCTCCTAGTCATCATTCTTAGTTACACACAGCATAATTCACCCAGCTGATTTTAGCACGAGCTTTTAGAAGACGCTGAGGTGCGTGTGCAGCCTAACACAGAATAGACACTCCAGAAATGGCCTCATACGTGTACAGTCAATACGTGATTTGCACTGTGGCCAAGGACACCCAGTGGGTATCGGAAACATCTGGATACATAGATGCAAAAACAGAAAGAGGGAGGGAGGAAGGGAGGGAAGGAGGGACGAGAAAGGGAAGAAATAGACTTCATTTCTCACCTTCCACAGTAACAAAAGTAAAATTCAGATAGAGTGTAGAACTAAATGTCAGAGCTAAATATATAATATTCTAAGAAGAAAACAGAGGAAAATAATGTATTACTGTGCATTATATATTTCTAAAGCATAGGGAACTATATTCAATATCTTGCTATAATCTATAATGGAAAAGGTTTGAAAAAGAGAATATATTCTTATATACACGCATACACATACATACATATATATATGTATGTAAATCATTTTGCTATATACCTGAAACTACACAATATTGTAAATTAACTATATTTCAATTTAAAAATGCTTAGAATTATTTAAAAATTTGTTATACTTTTTCATTTGGAAGTTTTCTTGCTCAGGGAATACAGATTTATGATTATTATCAATTGTTGTCAATTTCCCCACATTTAATGAATACATTTATTAAAACTTTAATTTAAATGTTAAAAACAATTTCTAATATATTACACAGAATTAACAAACCATAAAAAACAAAAATTAAAAATTGGACCTACTCAAAAATAAAGTTTTCTCTTTAAGAGGCACTTAAAAATTTAAACGTGAATCCACATACTGGAAGTACATTTTTTTAAAGTATATCCAATTAAGAAGACATATCCAGAATGTATAGGAACTCTTATGACTTAATAATGAGAAAAAAAAACCCAACTGAGAAATTGGGGGAAAGATTCCATCAGACATTTTACCAAAGAAGAAATACCAATGAATAATAAATTTAAGAAAAGATAGTCCACATCATCAGTTAGCAGGTAAATACAGCCTAAAGCCACAATGAGATAGCACTGCGCACACACTAGAATCGTTTAAGAGAAAAACCTGACTATGCCACAAAGATATGAAATAATCAAAAACTCATACATTGCCGGCGGTTACAGAATGGTACCGCCGCTTTGTTGATTTCTTATAATATGAAACATGCGTTTACCATACAATCCCTCCAACTTACCCAAAATAAAGTTTTTTTTTTTTTTTAATGAGAGTTGCAACGTTTATTTCAGGTTCTCTCTTGGTTTTTTTTTTGTCTTTTTTTTCTTTTTTGCCACACAGGCAGTATGTGGGAATTCCTGGGCCAGGGATTGAACCTACGCCGCACAGCGGCAACCAGAGCCACAGCGGTGAGAACGCAGGAGCCTCAACCCGCTAGGCCATCAGAGAACTCCCCAAAATAAAGTTTTTAAATTATTTTCACACAGGCTTTATTCATAGTATCAAAAATGCGAACAATCCAAACGTCCATCAACAGGTGAAAGGGCAGATGAGAGGCAGCCAGTCTGCACAGAGAGCGTTCCTCTGCAGAAACCAGAACACGTTACCGCTACAGTAACAACATGGATACATCTGCAAAACGTCACTGAGAGGCAGTCAGACGACAGAATAGCAAAGGCATAACTACAGGAAGGGCGGCCCTGATGCCACGGACCAGGTGCTAAGGAGTCTAAGGACACTTCTGCAAGTGCTAGAAATGCTTTGTGTCGTGGTTCTGGTGGTGGTGGTTCACAAGTGCAAATACAGACCTAAACTCACTGAATCAATTTAAATCAGTGTATTTTATTACGTGTGAATAAGACCTCACTGAAACTTAGTGTAAAAGACAAAAATGCTAAGACACAAACACAAAGTCAACTCTGTGGTTTGAAAGCAATTTAGCGAGACATTCTTCCTGGAGATCTTCACCTGAAGCTCAGAAAGAAGTGCATAGTCAAGCGTAAATTAAATAATGCTCTCCTCGTCATACTAAGAGTAGTTATTGCAATTTGATCTGCCCACTGGGTTTACCTAGCATCCCACTGTGCAGAACAGTAGCCGCTAATACGGTGGGTCTCTTTAAATTTAATTATTTAACACTAAAAAAAGTAAAAATTCCTCAGTTGCACTAACCATATGTCAAGGGTTCAATGGCCACTGCAGAAAGTTCTGTTGGACAGCATGATCTAAAATGACTCACAAGGAAAACACTTTTTTCAGATTTAAATGGAAAAAAGATATTAATTTTCCGTTCTTCCCAGACCTCTTTCAAACATAGCAGAAGTGGAACTATTTAGAGGTAGCATGTGTGGGGACTAGATGATGGAAACAGAGCTCTCAACCTCTTTTTTTTTTTTTTTTTTAGTGAGAGAAATGATTATTTCAGAAGATTCTTGGTTAGAAAGCAAGGCAGGTTATCATGGGAAATAACTATTTCTGTCATGCAATCCAACTGGAGCTTGCAAATAAAAGTCTGTGAAGTTGTGAACTGATTAAATATTGAGGGAGATATGTGGAAGCAGACACAAAAGCAAGCTTTGAGGGACCCTCAGATATCAACATTACTGTCCACATGGGCAGAAGATTAATTCATCTCATTTTTTTCCTTTTTTTTTAATATGTAACTAAATAGAGGTTTGATAGGCTCACACTAGAAAGAATACATCTTTAATGATTCCAAATTTCATTGAGTTTATAGATAGGAATGTTAATAACATGAAAATAATATTTTATAAGGACCTTTCATGGATTAAACCTAAAATCAGACAGTTCATTAATAGTAATCTCTCTTTGGGGAGCTTCTAATAACTACTGCCACGTGTAACATAAGCAAACAATATGCAGTGATATTTGCATGTTAATGTCACTTTTTCATATGATCTGTTTTCCAAAGTTCTCATGATATAAAGACTGGACACTCCCATATTTTCCGTTTCTATACATTACAGCTTTTACTAAAAATTGCTAAGCAGTTTTAATGCAGTTGTCTTGCTTTAAAGTGGCATGTAAAGTTATTTTGGTGAAGAAAGTCTGTGAAACAATAATGTATTGTTGGGAAGAATTTAAATTAAATATTTTATGCTTTGTATGTCCCATCAATTCATCCTTGTGGAGTGGTCCTTATCATTAGCCTCCCATCATTTATGAGATGAAGCAGCCCCTAGGAAGATTGGCATTTCTCAAGAGGTATTTATCAAGCTGTGGGATGAGTTTTCCATTTTTATTGCTGGCCATGCTCTAATGTGTTTGTAGAAGAGATAGTGAAATTGAAATTGGACCAGTCCTATCTCTCCATGCCAGCTGAGCGTTGGCAGGCTGGAAAAATTGTGGTGTGTAGCTCTCACTCTTTTAAAGCAAAGACCAAAGGTATTCCTAAGGATGTTTCTTAACTTCTGGGAAAAGACAGACTCCACCACCAATTTGCATATGTTAGAGGGACCAAACTTCTTAACCTACCGTGAAAGCCCTCTGACATCTGACTGCAGCACAGCTTCCTTAATTCATCTCCTATCATGGAACCTGCCTTTCCTCAATACCCACTATCAAACCCTGAACTTCTCTGCCTCTATGCCATTCTCCATGCCGTGCTTTGACACTTTCCGCCTCCAGCTCCGCTCTGCCCGTTGAATTCCTTCAAGGAATGTCTCCAATAGACTTATCTCTAATGAACCTATTCAATAAATTACCATAAATAGTTATAAAGGAAGCAGTCCCTAGTGAACCAACCTATCTACATTTAGCCACATACACTGGAGATTATCAACCAACTAATGCTTTTCAAAACTGATCTATTAGGAGTTCCCATTGCAACTTAGCATGTTAAGAACCTGACAAAGTGTCCGTAAGGATGCAAGTTTGATCCCTGGCCTCACTCAGTGGGTTAAGGATCTGGCATTGCTGCAAGCTGTGGCATAGGCTGGCAGCTGCAGCTCTGATTCTACCGCTAACTTGGAATTTCCATATTCCACAAGTGTGGCCATAAAAAGGAAAAAAAAATCTATAAATGAGTGTTCTACGCCACACCCACTCTGCACTTGCTTTTAGTTATAAGAAATAGCAATAATAATGAAAATCGAACAATGATTTAAAAAACAAGGGCTTTTTTTTCTCTTCCACAAATGGAATCCCAGTGCACGACTGATACAGTGGTTCAACAATGTGAAAAAAATTTTTTTTTTCATATTAACAATGAATTTTATTTCAGTTATAGGTGTACAAAGATCATAAGTCAATATGATAGATTTTGTGTCCCAAACCCACAGTGCATCCCCCCACCCCCTAGATTGTCTTATTTGAAAAACCAAGGTTTTCCAAAATCTGTGAGTCACTGTCTGTTCTTCAAAGAAGTTCATTGTGTCTCTTTAGTTTCCACATGTAAGCGGTAGCATTGGGTGTTGCTGTCTAATTGTCTGACTGGTTCCACTTTGTATGATAATTTCTAGGTTCATCCATGTTGCTATAAATGTTATTCCGTTCCTTTTAATAGCTGAGTAATATTCCATTATGTGTATGTACCATACCCTATCCAGTCCTCTGTCGATGGGCATTTAGGTTGTTTCCATGACCTGGCTTCTTCCCTCTCTAGCGGCTTTGGATGTAAAGTTAGGTTGTTTATTTGAGCTTTTTCTTGTTTCCTGAGGTTGGCTTGTATTGCTATATACTTTCCTCTTAG
>PVHT020000085.1:1800846-1827545 GCA_004024745.2 Catagonus wagneri
AGCTCATTTCCTTTCAATCTTTTATCTCTTTTCTCTTCTGCATTAGTGATTTCCACTAATCTGTCCTCCACCTCGCTGATTCGTTCTTCTGCCTCCTGTATTCTATTGTTGGCTGCTTCTAATGAATTTTTTATTTCAGTTATTGTATTTTGCATCTCTTCTTGTTTAATTTTTACAGCTTGTATTTCTTTGCTCAGTGGTTCCTGTAAATGATCAATCTTTGCCTCCAGTCTATTTCCAATGCCTTGCATCATCTTCAGCATCAACAGTCTAAAGTCTCTTTCTGGGAGGCTGATAATCTCCTCATCGCTGAGCTGTTTTTCTGGGCTTTTCTCTTTCTCCCTTATCTGGGTTAGAGTTTTCTGTCTTTTCATTTTTATAGGTTTTTGGTGTGGTGACATTTTTGCCAACAATAGAGTGGTAGCCTCTCTTAGTTCTGGCTTTTGCTTCTCCTGTGACTAAAGCTGGTATAGGCGGGGCTTGCTGTAGGCTTCCCAATGGGAGGGACTGACGCCTGCCCACTGGTAGTTGGGGTTGATTCCTAGCCCTCTGATGGGTGGGGTTTTGTCTCTGGATGAGATTAGAGGCTGGCTGTGTGCCTGAGGGGTCTTTAGGCAGCCTGTTTAGTGATGGGTGGGGCTGTGATCCCACCTGGATTAATGTTTGGCCTGGGGCTTCTCAGTGCTGATGGGAGGGACCAGATTTTCCCAGAAATGGCCCCCTCCAGAGACATGCAGGCTAATGAATGTTCCCGAGAGCTTCACCTCCAATGTCCTTCTCCCACAACAAGCCACAGTCACCCCTATTTTCCCAGGAGATCCTCCAAGAATTGCAGTCAGGTTCCACTCGGATCCCTATGGAGACTGCTTTGCCCTGGGACCCAGTGCACGTGAAAGTCTGTGTGTGCCTTTCAAGGATGGGGTCTCTGTTTCCCCCAGTCCTGTGGAGCTCCTGCACACAAGCCCCGCTGGCCTTCAATGCCAGATGCTCCAGGGGCTCTTTCTCCCTGTGCCCGATCCCCAGGCTTGGGGATTTGATGTGGGGCTCAGAACTCTCAGTCCTATAGCTGAGTCTCTGTGATGCAGTTACTTTCCAGTCTGTGGGGCTTCCCACCCGGGAGGTATGGGGTTGCTTCTATCGCGTAATCGCCCCTCCTACCTCTTGATGTGGTCTCCTCTTTGTCTTCTGGAGTAGAATATCTTTTTTGGAAGTTTACAGTCCATTTGGTTGAAGGCTGCTCGGCATTTGGTTGTATTTTTGCTGTTTTTCGGGAGAGAAGTTGAGCTCCAGTCCTTCTATTCCGCCATCTTAATCCAATCTCCAACAATGTGAAAAATTTAAACTCCATTTATCTTCATGCTCTGCTGTCCTTCCTGTCAGACTGCTGTGTTCAAAAAGACAAGATTCTGTTCACCTCCAGATGTGTTCTCCACGTCCCTGGGGAGAAGAATGAGGAGAGGGGGACGCCACACCCAAAATAATGGAGTCATGGCCTCTTGCCACAGTAAGGACCGCTTCATGGAACTATGTTCCTCCACCAAATCGACGGCAACACCTGAAAAAAATGGCAAATCAATGTTTTCAGAACTCTGGAAATTAAACGAAGTCTTACTAGACAAAAATGTGAAATCAACTGGAATAAATACGTTCAAAAATGAAGGAAACCATGTCTAAAGAATGAGAGGAAATATGAGAGCAAATATAAAATATCAAAAAAGAGATACAAATTAGAAAAAGTTACCAAATAGAAATAGGAATTGAAAAATAAAATAACTGAAAAATTCATTGGAGACTAGATTTGACTAGATTTGAGCTGGCAGAAGAAATAGATCAATAAACTTTTGATAAGCCAGCTAATATTGTCAGTTCAAATCACAGGTATTAAAAAAGAATATGAAAAATAAAGTCTCAGATGTTTATGGGATTATCAGGTGTACTGACACAAATACATAATGAGAGTCCCAGAAAGGAAGGAAGGAAAGAAGGAAAGAAAAAAGGAAGGAAGGAAGGAAAGAAGGAAGGAAGAAAGGAAGGAAGGGGAGGAAGAAAGAAAGAAAGAGGCAGATAGTGTATTTTAAGAGGTCTGAAAACTCCCAAAGTTTAATTTTTAAAATATTACTCTGTGCTTCAAAATAAATTATATTGATTTTTTAAGTTAAAAACACTTTAAATGTGTAAAGTACCACACTTTTAAAAGACAATTTTTTTTAAATTTTTACTCAAAATATTTGCTTATTTTTTACTCTTAAAAGTAGACACAAATTTTGTACAAATTTATGTTCTCTATGATACTTTTGAATTTTTAACTTGTTCAGAATCCTTCATCATAAGTTCAGAATATCAATTCTCTTTCTTTTTAAAGTATGGAACTCATTTTAAAATTATATTGTTATAACTTTTATTTTATAAATAAAATATTTGTTTTCTTCCATGTTGAAAATTCAGGACAATTAAGTGAATTTGAATACACACAGGACAGGAGAAAAGAAAGAAAGCCTCTAGGACTTTAAAGAGATAATTACTTCTAGTATTTTCTCGCATTTTCTTCCAGGATATTTGCCAAGCATTCTTGTTTAATATAGTTAGAATGATAGCATTGCTGTATGGACAGGTTATAGATGAAAAAGGAACAGATGACAGCTTGGAAACAAATAATATCTACTAATAAGTGGCTTATTTGTATTCTCTAACTTAAAAATATATAATATAGGAGTTCCCATCGTGGTGCAGCAGAAATGAATCCAACTGGGAACCAATAAGTTGTGGGTTTGATCCCTGGCCTTGATCAGTGGGTTAAGGATCCACCATTGCTGTGAGCTGTGGTGTAGGCCACAGAAGCGGCTCGGATCTGGCATTGCTGTGGCTGTGGCATAAGTGGGCAGCTGCAGCTCCAATTCAACCCCTAGCCTGGGAACCTCCATATGCTGTGGGCACAACCCTAAAAAGACAAAAAATAAATACATAAGTCACTCAAAATGAGATTTAAAGAAAAATGAAGTCATTATTCATATTCTTTTATAAATGGCCATTTTGTTGCCTTTCACAACGTTGAAGAGAAGTTGAGATTAGATTTAATTTAATAAGTAATTTTCCAATCTCAGCGTTCATACTAGAGAAATATTTTACCAAAGTCAGTGATTAGTGAGAGAAAAGAGTCATCGTATTACGCGGACCCAAAGTTGAGCGGGAGAGTCTGGTCCCACGCGTGTGGGGAAGGACATGACGGACAGGGGGTTCCCGTGAGAAAGGCAGTCGGCTGTGTAATTACTGAGGAAGAGCCATCTCGCTTCCGTCCACCTGCAGCTCCTGTCAGAACACAGGGTTCAACTAAAGCCCAGAGTCAGTGGTGAACCGGGAAGAGAAGAGTTGTAAGCTCTTTCAAATCATGAATATTTTACCCTTAAAGTCCTAGCTTCAGTGCATCCGAGTATGTTTCCAAGGTTTCTTTTTACCATAAGAATAGCAATTTTACAGTCTATTTTCCTAGTTCTTGTACATCTAAAACTGTCTTTAATGACTTTCTGCATAAAAAGACAACTTCTCTGGGCGTATAGTTCTTGGATAATAAGCATTGATCTCATAAATGTTGACCATGGTACAATTTCCTTCTGAAACTAGACGCAAAGGAAAAGATGGAAGATAACTTAAGTTTTTGCACCTTTGAACGTAAGATATTCGTACTGCTTCGTTACTTCCAGAGCCTTTCTAAGCTCTCATAACTAAAAATAAAAACACCGCAGTGGGAAGGCTGTGCATGTGTGGGGGCAGGGAGGGGGAGACCTTCTGCTCAGTTTTCGTATGAACCTAAAACTACTCTAAGAAATAAAGTCTGTTTTTTTATAAAAGGAAAAGAAAAATACCTAGTGGATGTAGGAATGAGTCTCTTTTCACCTTTTACTCCAAAATACAGTCATCGGCTTGTAAATGAACCCTCCATTTTGATTTAAATGTACTATTACATTTTTAAAATTTCATGGCAGTCCTTTCTTAGCTCATGCATATTTATTCAACTCTGTTTTTATCCTCTTTCTTCTCTTGTAATGTGCATGGCCCCTGTTTCCTAGAGTTCATTCCATCTTACAACCTATTAAGAATGACAAGCAATTTTCTACATGTTTCTTCTTATTCACATAATAAAACAATTGAAAGGTATGTTAGATCATCTCTGTGACTCAAGATGTTACTCACTTGCCCTTTCAATATTCCAGAGAACACTCGTCTGCTGTTGCAGTACCCACAGGCAGGACCCGTACCCCCTCTCCTTGGATGGCCGTCAGAATTCCTCCTCAGACATTCAGATGCAGAACAAGCTAATGGAGAGAGATTCTTCCCCTCTGTCCTGTTCAGTAGCCCTCCATCCAGGCAGGTTCTGCTGGACCGCAGTGGCACGAACCAGCACTCCAGCCGATGAAAGCCAAGGCCGACCGTGAATCCCAGCATGCACTGCTCCAGAGCTCTCCCTGACCACCTCCCTATGGCCAAAGCTCTCCCAGCAATTCCCCCGACAACCCCACCTGCTTTCTACCTTGTTATAGGAGTTTGATTTCTCAAAATAGATGGTAGAGATGAAAACACAATAGGGAGGGGTGGAAGGGCAGTCTGATCGCGTCAATAATCAACACATTAAAATGAGGGAAAGGTCCTGTTTTCTTGATGCCATTAGTCTAGTCTCTCTGAGATCAATAATATGCAGTGGGCAAAGGCCAAGTAAAGGCTATTTATGAAAGAATAAATAAATGTCTGATAAAAATATGGGGGAAATTCCTTCTTAGTAATTTCAGAAATACAACTTGAAACAATGATGCATTATATTCATCTCTAATCTTGCTAAAGATTTAGAGAAAAAATAGTTATTTTGTGAATATGCATCATTGTGAGAGTGCAAGTCAGGGCAGATTTGTTTTTCTAAGGGCCACCCAATGGCATATGGTTCTCAGGCTATGGGTGAAATCAAAGCATAGCCACCAGCCTATGTAGCAGCCACAGCCAATGCCAGATCTGAGCTGCATCTGCAGCCTACACTACAGCACTGGATTCTTAACCCACTGAGCAAGGCCAGAGATCAAACCTGCATCCTTGTCGTTACTAGTCAGGTTCGTTACTGCTGATCCACAGTGGGAACCCCGGGTGCAGGTTGTCTTTTTAGGACCACACCCACAGCATATGTTGGGTTCCCAGGCTAGGGATCGAATTGGAGCTGTAGCTGCCAACCTAAACCACAGCCACAGCCACAGCAACACAGGATCCAAGCCTCGTCTGCAACTTGCACCACAGCTCAGGGCAACACCGGATCTTTAACCCTTTGAGCAAGGCCAGGGATCAAACCTGCATCCTCATGAGTACTAGTCGAGTTAGTTAACCATTGAGCCACCACAAGAACTCCCAGATTTTTTTTTTTTTTTAAGAGTGTATCCTTGGAGCTTCCTTCCTGGCTCAGTGGAAACGAATCTGACTAGCATCCATGAGGACCCAGGTTCAATCCCTGGCCTTACTCAATGGGTTAAGGACCCGGCATTGCCATGAGCTGTGGTGGAGGTCCAGATGCCACTTGGATCCTGTGTTGCTGTGGCTGTGGCGTAGGCCGGCACCTACAGCTCCAACTGAACCCCTAGTTTCAGAACCTCCTATATGCCAAGGGTGTGGTCCTAAAAAAAAAGAAAAAAGCATGTATCCTTTAAATCAGTAACACTACTTCCTGGAATTTGTTATAAAAAGCTGTGATAATAAATATCATTCACAGCATTATTTATAACAGAAAACTAAAGCAGCAATAATAGGAAAATGATTAAAATGCAAAACTAAACTGCAGTTCCTTTAGGAAATGTTTTTTAATTACTTAATATTGAAGAATGCTCATTGTATCATGTTAAGTCAAAAAAGGATCCATAACCCTTTTATAAACAGTATGTCACATACAGAGTTACTCCAACTTTGCTCTCCACATATATATTTGTATAAGCTGGTTTGTCACCCTGTAAGTTTATATATGTGTTTTTACAAGGGAAAAAACTACTAGTAATAACTCAAAATATGTTAATAATTGTTTTATGTAACAATTTATAAAATTTCCTTATTTTTTCTATTTCTAATAGAATCTACTATGAAATCAAACTTCTTTTAAAATTAGAATAGAAACAAGTAACACTGTAAAAGTATTTTACTACTGAGAAAGAAACTGATGAGTTAATGTCCTCATAAAGCATTGGTATTTTCTTGCTTTTGATTGTTACTTAGACTTCAAAACATTATTGAGTGCATAGCACAGAGTGAGACATAACTGTATTACCACGTAAACATAAAAGCAATGCAAATAATTACAAATAATTATAAGAAAAGGGTACAATAATTGATTTATTCCAATAGAGAATCACTATTTAAAAATTGCCCTAAGCAAACTGTACTCGATATGATGTGAATAAACTTAAGAAAGAGACTCTGGTACCATTTATGGCACTTAAAGGAGTACTTTATCAAGCAGTCACCAATTATGGGCTAGAAATGATTAATGTTTCCCAACATATACTAAAATATAAGATACATAGATGATAGATGATGATAGATAGATAGATGATAGACAGATGATAGATAATCTATTGAAGATAGGTTATAGATATTTTAAATAGCACAAGAAAGGGAACCAAGTACAGTTCAAGGTGGAAGATTTACTTATTTTAGTTGTTCACTTATCACTATTATTCTTTCTCTTCTGGGAAGAGAATCAGGAATCAGAATTTCTGAAAATCCATTCTCTGCTAGTCTTCTATGGGCTCATGTCACAGGCACTCCAGGAAAAGTAACACACCATTGATCACTAGAAATGCAGCCTCAAACCTCTGGAAACACTCCCAGTCTCGTAACGTAAGTCAGATCAAGAAACCTTAGTTTTCCCTCCAGTTTGAAGCCTAGACACAACGTGAGCCTTACGGCCTGTCCCATGTTCATTGTCTCCTGGATCCCACCACGCTGCAACTACTTGGCTTTACAACTCAAATTTAGCCGAAAGAGGCACAAGAGGATTATCTTCTCCCCGCTGAGAGGAACCCCTCGACAATATCTGCTCAGTACTCCATGGAAGGGGAGCTCAATAAAAGATGAAATTCTAAAGGAGAATGAAATCAAAAAGGGGCACGGATATTTCTCCTAATGACTTGGATTTTCCACCCAAAAATCTCTATTTACTTCACTTATGACGGTGTAAAAGTCCTGTTCACAGTAGAATTAGCTCTTCCACCGCAGTCCCTTTTATGGCTCCTCCTTACGGGCAAAGGAAGGTGGTAAACTCTGCAACCTCCTAGAGACCATGCTCCAGCTACGATCACCCACAGCTTGGACTCTTGCTTTTAAAATGAGTAAAATGGCCACTATTATCTGTTTGGTTTGGTTTTGTCCTAGGAACTATGATTACTGCTTTCCATTTATTCTCTTAACCAGTCCTGTCAAAGCCATGCAAAATAAGCACTACTGCTGCTACTCTCATTTTAAAGATGGGGACCCTGAGACTCTAAGAGGGTCTCAGAGCGGGAGAGAAGCAGAACTGGAATTGTAGTCCGAATCTGAATTTAGAGCCTCTGTTCCTCAGTGAACCGGTCTATTTAACTACGTCCACTTGTTCTAAAACCAGTGTGAACATAATATTAACGTGCCGATGTTTTATGTCACCCCTTATTTCCAATGTAGTTTGAAGATCAAAGATGCTATATGTGTAACTAGCTATCTGATATCTAATTTACTGGATAAGCTTAGCATTTAAATCCAATCCATTTCTAAACACACACACATATATATCTATGTATACACACATGCGCATATACATATATATATATGAATAATGTGCCTAGTATATTTCTCTGAAGATGTAAGTGGTGACCAGGAAGGATTTACGGTATTAAAACACAAACCTGAATCTCCCTTTTGGAACTGTCGGTGTCCTGGTTTGGCTCCGCTTTATTTATTTACGTCTTTGTCGCTGAAGTCCGCTGGTTCTCATCCAACTCTAACAGCTTCTTTTCAGTTTCATCTTGTCTTTTCTTCTGATAATTATTCCTTAAGTGATAGTATTTCTCAAGATTCCATATCTGTGGCAGAGACTGCTGGCTAACTGTAAGTCCTGTTTTCTTGCATTTTAGGCCATAACGAGGCGAGATTTACAGCCCGTGGGAAAGAGTTTTATATATTCCAAGTCAGACCCATAAAAATATCCTCTGCATCATCCCGCAGATTTGTTACACGTGTGCCGGCTGAACACTGGCCAGTGATGTGAAGATGCTAATGCCTTGGCAGCCTGAGTCCCTGAATAAAATATAAGGAACAGAACCCCTTACATCTAGCAGCTCTAAAGTGGACCCATATGTAAGATGAATAGGAAATAAATTTCCTCTCTCTTACACCAATGGAACTAGGGCATTTGTTTTCTGCAGCAATTAGCCTATAGTAAACCAAGAGAAATCGGTGTTTTGAAGTGGGGTGCCTTCCGAATGAAACCCTAAAATATGTGCATTGATCAGAGGCAGGCAGCAGGTGCCTAGAGGCACTGGGGAGCTTTGCTGCCCTGAACTGAGCTATTGGGTGAAACCACTTCCTGGGGTGACGTGGTGGGCTGGACACCAGAGACACAGCATCACTGCGTTTGGGCTGCTCTGGGCTGCCCTTAGCAACCAATGACACACGCTTAGGCCAGACATAAATGGTTTTCAAGCAAAAATTAAAGGAAACACAGAACTTCTGAAAATAAAGGATTTTTACGTTCAGAAGAGCCAAGTGCTTCTGGCCCCAAAAAGAAGAGAATAAGACTAATTAGAGCCTTGAGCAAGAAGAAGACTCCTCAGTTGAACAGAGTGACCTGGGGTTGCATTAAGTACCAGACTCCACCCCTAAACCTATTATTGAAGCTGTTTTGCTGCTGAAAGAAGCACGTCCAGGAATGAACGTGGGTAACCCACAAGCAACTGACCAGAACAAGTGGGTCAGAAGCCGCCTTCTAGGGGGAGAGTATTGCCCAGGAAACCGTGATTCTGGTCTGAAAATAAAAATTCTGTGATTGTTGGGTAAGCCTTGCAGAATCCTTTAGGAACTGAACTTTGCACAAGCCCGAAGTAAACTACAAGTTTACTCATGAAGGAAATCACTTTCCCCATAGCCTGCTTCATGGAAACAGAGGAAAACCTCCCAAATGAGAATCCATTTTGTTTCAGTGTGCGAAAAGTTGTCCCCCAAAACTAGCAGCTTAAAAGACAACCATTTCTGGGGTCAGCCTAGCCAGGTGGTCTGGCTCAGGCTCCCTTACAGATTGCAGTTAAGATGCTCGCTGAGGCTGCAATCATCTGAAGGCTTGACTGGGGCTGGGACATCTGCTCCAACGTGCCCCCCTTCCCTACCCAACAAGCCAGGGCTGGTGGCTGGCCGAGGCCGCAGCTCCTCACCTTAGGACCTCTCCACCGGGCTGCTTGTGTGTCCTCAGACACAGCGGCCAGCTTCCCCCAGAGGGGGTGTCCCAAGAGAGAGCAAGTTGGAATACATGCGCTGTGATTAGCAATGTCCCATTGGTCAGGCAGGCCAGCCCCATCCCATGTCAGAGAGGACAGCATGGGACCTTTATTAGTTTCCTGGGGCAGCTGTAACAAAGTACCAAAATCGGCGGCCTAAAAGGGCATTTTATCACAGCTCTGGAGGGAAGAAGTCCAAAGTCAAGGTGTCTCAGGGTTGCTTCCTTCTGGAGGCAGAGTCTCCTCCTGCTTCTCTTCTAACTTCCGGTGGTCGCCGGAAGTCCTGGGCCATCACTGGCTCGTAGATGCCCCCTCCGTCTCCAGGGCGTCTTCCCTCGATGTCAGACTCTCTGTCTGCGTCTGTGTCTCCTTCTCCCTCTCCTTAAAGGGGCACCAGTCCCTGGATTTACAGACCTGCCCACCCCAGGGTGGCCTTACCGTAAGCTGATCACATCTGCAAAACTCTATTTCCAAAAAAAGGCCACTTTATGAAGCTCCAGGTGGACATGACTGTGAAAAGAGGACATTATTCGACCTAAACAGACGTGACACCCGCAGCTGAGAGTCATTTGCTGTCATCTTAGAAGTTCACGGCCACCGCCGTTGACCTTGGGATTGAGCTGCTGTTGTCGCTGTCGCCTTTGTCACAGCTGTCACCTACCTGAGTAGTCACTCTCCTTCCTTTTCCCTTCACAAACTCTGGGCAGCACATCCTCCTCTGGAGGCCGCCACTAGCCCCGGAAGCTGATGAAGTGCAGACCCCGGCCTGAGCGTTGCCCCGTCTCAGGAGCTCTCTAACCGCATTTTGATTTGCCTGTTTAGCATCTTGATACAAGATTTCCAAACCGTCAAGACAACATTGTCTAAGTAGAACTCACCACATGATCCCCACAGAGGTGTGACAAACTACTTCTATTCGCATATGCCATCGAGGCCTCTCTAATGCCACTCTGAGCAACCACTAAATGCATTTCCTTACATCCACCCTGATCTTATTGCTGTCACTGCCCAAGTTCATAACTGGAACGGAGAGCCCCTCTCTTACTAACCTGCCTTTTCCAGATTGTGCTATTTACAGCCACCAGTCTCAGGCTGGCTTCCGTAAATACGGAGCCGAGAACGCCACTCCATTGCTATAAAATATTCAGCGGTTTTCTATTTCAAACTTTTCATTCTGGTAGTTAAAAGCCTGCTGAGTGAATGAAGTTCTCTTCTCCCTAAAATAATCCTTCCTTTGTCTTTCTTAATTCAAGCTGTTTCTTCTGCGTGAACTGTCCTCCTGAATTCTGGGCATCTTTTAAATAATCTCTCCAGTCCTGGATTCTTTACGAAGCTATTCCACAGATTTTTTTTTTTTAAGTCTTCATAGGTAACCCTGGCCACTCCATTCCTTTGTCCTCAGTATTACACTGTGCCCTACTTATTTCATATCTGCACTGAAGCAAAATCATTTACAGATGTGTCTGGCTCTCTGACCAGATGTGAATATTCTAGAAAAAAGGGGCAGATCCTTGGTCACCTTGTCAACTCCAGGGCCTGACAGAGGACACCTCCCCCAGGGAGAGTTTGGTACGTTCTGACTGAATACATGGTGAATAAATTATTACTGAGTTATTTCAGAGAATAAGTGACATGTATTGAAAACAGCTATCACAGTTTTTGCCATTAGAATCCAGGGAAGGCCACTTGAATGAGCACCACTAAGTTTAAAACGTCAACAGTCAGAGTTCCCTTGGGGGCTCAGCTGGTCAAGAACCCCACATAGGAACCTCAATGGTGCAGGTTCCATCCCTGCCTCACTTAGTGGGTTTAGGATCCGGCATTGCTGCAGACGGAGGTGATCAAGAGACAGCCCCTTCCTCAGAGGCGTCTTCAGGAGGGAAAGCTGGGTTAGATGCAGCGAGAGATGCTGAGACTGCTCAGAGGTACCATCGGTTGAGACCGCTGAGTGGCACTGGGCACCGTTCATTTATTTTACAGACGGTAAACCGGGAAACTAAGTAAAGCGAGGACGGTAACTTAAGGTCACAGTCGATTGGCGAGGTCTCTTCTGCATTAGGAGCTTGAACTCCCAGGCTTGGGGGCCAGATGGTCAAATTTTGATTTCTGGGTCTACTAGTTACTGGCTGTGTGCCCCTGATCAAGTTACCTAACCTCTCCGTGCCCCCAGTTTCCTCAACTGGAGGTAATAATCCTATCCACCTCCTAGGATTGTTGTGAGGAGTAATGAGGCACTACATAGAGCAGGCAGTGATCTGTCAGTTTCCTCCATCAGTTTATTAAAAATCCCTGCCGTGAGAACAAATCTGTTGGTGAGTTTTATAATCCATCCCTTTTCTATTGATTTAAATAGCTTGAGGCCATGGGGTTAGGCGAATAAGGGACATGATTTTCATATCTTCTCAGAGGAAATATTGATTTGATTATTAAGAAATCTCATCCTTTTATTCTTCTTGATGCTTTTCTCCATGACTTTTTTTTCTGCTAGAGCTAATCTAGCTTTTTTAAGATATAAACTTTGTGGTTTATGTTTTCGCCTTCAATATCTATAGCTATTTTGACCCCTCTATGTATCCCTGTGTTTTAGGCACATAGATAGTCTTATAAACTTGACTTTCTCTAGCCCATTCTGGGAACATTTGTCTTTTAATAGATGCATTTAATCCATTTAAATTATTAAAGTTATCCCTAAGTACGTTATCTTTTGTTGCTGTTATAAATGGAGTTTTCTCCTCCATTATATTCTAATTGGTTATTTTTTCTGTATATGAAGGCTATTGATTTTTGCGTGTAAAGTTTATATCCTACTACCCTGATGAATTCTTCTGTGGTCTGAGTGAGTTTTATTATTGCTTCTCTAGGGCTTTCCGAGTATGCTTTCATATCAGCTCTTAATAATGGCTTTACTTTTCTTCTAAGTCATATGTGCCTAATTGTTCTCGCTTCCTTAATTGCAGTGGCTTCTCATAACCTGCTTAATATTCTTGGCTTGTTCCTGACCATAAAGGGAAGGTCTCTCGTCCCCCCATTAATAGACTGATGTTAAGACTGAAGTACTTACATATTATGGTGTTAAGAAAGTATCCATCCACACCCGTTTCTTGAAAGTTTTTAATAAAATGTGTGTTGAATTTTGCCAAAGCCTTTTTAACCACATTTGGAGATAATTATACAATTTTTCTTCTTAGACTCATTAATAGGAGAATTGTATTTGCAGGGTTCCTAAGGCTAAATCAGATTTTGCATTCAGGTATACATACCACTTAGTCATGATGCACTTTTTTAAAAATGTGGTTTTCAATCTGTTTGCTAATATTATAATTAGCATTTTTTGCATCAAAATGCATAAGCAATATTGATCTATGTTTTTGTTATATCTCTGTCAATGGGAATCTTGATTCATAGAGTGAACTTAGAAGTTTCCATTCATTTTTTACAATATTTTTAACTTTGAGGTTATCTGGTCATAGAATAACTTGGTGGAGTTCCCCAGAGATAGCATCCTGGCCTGGGACTCTTCTGTGGCTTTAATGTCGCTTTTATTTCTTCTATGGGAACAGAAAACATTTTATTTCTACAGGGATTAACTTGGACAAATTTTATTTTCCTAAGAAATTGTTCATTTCACTGAGGTTTTCAAATATATTGTTTCCATAGAGGTGTAAAAATGTTTTATGATTCTTCAAATCCTTCTGTATCATTAGATATTTTGTGTATTTGTGCTTTCCCCTGTTTTTCTTAATAAAATTGGTCAGTAGATTTTTTCTTCTTTTCTTTTTTTAATATCTTCAAAAGAACCAAGACTTTGAATTATTAATTTTACCCAACATTTTTCTTCACCGTACTCCATTAATTCCTTCTTTATCATTTTCTTACTCTGCTTTTGTTCTGTTTAGCTCGTATTTTGGATAACTTTATATTGCAAATACATTTATTTTCACTCTTTTGCTTTCATTGCTAGAGCTATTTGAAGCTACAAATTTTCCTCCAGTCACTGCTTTAAATGTACCTCACTGGTTCTAAGGTGCAATGTGTATAAGTTCTTAGTATTTTTTTCCAGAAATTCTGAAATTTCAATTCATATTTTCCTTCTTCCCATAGTTGTTGAAGAGAAGGCTTTAAAATTCCAAATAGAGAAGTACACAGAGCTAAGCGAAGTCAAAGGTTTATTTTTTTCAATGAAAAATAAAACAGTTTCGAGCACACTGAACATGTATGCCTCTAGGTACAACACACCAGCATTGTTCTTCGCTAATATTTAAATATATGTGAGGTTTTCCATTTAATTATCAAACATAAAAATTATTAGCACTTTAATAAATGCTAACAATTAACACATGTTGAAACATGTTGAAAATAAACATGTTGAAATTAACACATGTTGAAAATAAATAAAATGAAAATATTCTTGAGACAAGTATTGAGATTTAACGTAAAAACTGATCAATGGAAGAAAATTTCCAGATAGACTGAATTTAAGGAATTTAATTTTGACTCCTTTTCACAGTCCTAGGATCTTGGAGACTTTTTTTGATTAAAGAGTTTTGTTTGCAATACGTTTACTGCATAGAACTTATGAATGCTTTCCTAATAGTCTAATATATGATCAACGTATAATTTTTGTACATGTGCAGATGAGGAAGGTATAGTCTATTTCAGCCTGTATTTACATATATGTAGTGAGATATAAAAAGGATACACATATACTTAATGTCTATTTTGTTCCACGTTTTTTCGATCTTTTATACCCTTGCTTACATGTGGATTTGACTATCTTTGACCACGTGGCGTGCTGGCACTTTCTTCTCCTACTGTACTTATGTCTCTCTCTCCTTGCACCTCCTGTAGTTTCTGCTTGGTGCAGGTAGTGGCTATTTGGTGCATAGATATTCATCTCTTGGTGATGAATTTTTACTCTTTGCATTATAAAGTATCCTCATGCCTGAATTCTGCTTCATCCCAAATCAGATTTGTGACACCCATCTCCTCATTGCTCCATGCCTACTGTAGGGCCCCTCACCTCTCCACTCTTAGCTTTTTGAACCAACGTGTCTTAGGTGTATTTTTATTTATGGCATAACATGGGGTTTTACTTTAGGTGCCACTGGGGAAATCGTTTTGCTTTAATAGGTGAGTTAAGCCTAGTCACCTTTTATTGATATGACTGTTACTTTGGCTCAGATGTGTCATATAATATTATGTTATACTAACTGTATGTGTTATATCATATGTACTGTTTCTTTACAGGGTCAGTCTTGTCTGTTATTATTTTTTAAACTTCTTGGGTATTTTTGGAAGGCTAAAACTTTATCTCTAGTTGCTAAATATATACTTATACCTTTTATAGTTGTATTACCACCCTCATCAGGCCTGTGAGGTTCACTCACGTACGGTTTCACTCACACCTCTTTTCTCCTTGGTAGTCAGTGGTCTTATGCTACTTTCTGCCTGTTTCTTCCTCCGCTTGCCCTTATTTACCCATTTCTTTCTGCTTCGTCAGGACACACGGCATTCTTGTTTAATCTCAGCTCATCCATCAGCAGGATAAGTGGTCTGCGTGGGGTCATTGCTAAGGCTCCCCCACTCGGTGGTGGTCGAGGCTGAGCCGGGTCACGTGGCCCGGGTGTGCGCTCCGCCCCCAGAGCTCCCGCACTTCGGCACCGCTGCCCCCAAGCCTTCCACTCGGAGGACAGCTCGCGCTCAAACCTGCCTGATGCACCCAATCATATAACTAATTTTTTATCTGAGGGTCCAGTGGATACCTTTAATAACCTAGATCTCAGCTTTGATCTTTTCAGTTCAATTTTCCCAGGAAAACAACAATGGCCTCTTTCAATAAATAGATTTAAGTCTTTCCTCATTTTTCTAAAACAAAATTACCTTTTTCTATAAATAGTTGTCTTTCCTCGCTTTTCAAAAAAAATTTAAATATTGGTTCTCTTCCCTTTTTTTTTTTTTTTTACTTCTTCAAGAACTCCAGCTACATCTGTTTGGGGCCATTTTTCCTGCCTTCTGTTTCAACTGCTTTCCCTCTGCATATTTTACTTTTATTTGTTTCATTTTCATTCTCTTCATTGTTTTTCTGTCTTTCCTCAGAGTTTCTTTTTATATTTCAATTGGTTCACCCTAAGACAGCTAATTTTTTTTTTTCATTGTTGACAATGGTTTTTGTCTTTTTCTTTCACATTTTTCCTGATTTCTGTTCAGGCCCCCTAACTCAATAGCTCACCCATTTCACCACTCAAGGACATTCATTTCTTCTGAAAAGTAGACTTTTCAAAGGCCATTTTTTGTAGACATTTTGTCTTTCCCTTTGGTAGATTTTTAGATATTTATTTTCTTATTTGATGGTCCATAGTCTTCCTACAATGTGCCTGTGAATAAATTTGTTCTTATTTGTTATTATTGACACTTACTGTGTTTTTGCATACTGAGTTTTCACGTCTTTTTTTTTTTTTTCAATTCCAGAAAACCGCCTTCCCCATTTCTTTATTATCTCTTTCTGGAACCCTTACTGGATATGTGGCAGAACTTCAATTTCTGTCCCAATGCCTTTTTTCCTTTCTTGCTGGTAATAAAATCTCTCTCTTTTTTTTTTAACTTTAAGCTCGTATTTGTTCTTTCACAAGAGTCCACTATCAGTGATCAGTGGATGGAAAGACACCCTATTCTAGCTCCCATTAAAAAAATTTGTTTCTGGAGTTCCTGTCATGGCTCAGCGGTTAAGAAATCTGACTAGCATCCATGAGGATGCAGGTTCAATCCCTGGCCTTGCTCAGTGGATTGAGGATCCAGCGATGCCATGAGCTGTGGTGTAGGCTGCAGACACGGCTTGGATCCTGTGTGACTATGGCTGTGGTGTAGGCCAGGAGCTACAGCCCCAATTTGACCCCTAGCCTGGAAACCTCCGTGTGCTGCAGGTGTGGCTTTAAAAAGCAAGAAGCCACAAAAAAAAAAAAAAAAAAAACCTTCCAGTTTCCATCTTCATAGACTGTTTCCCATCTCTGAACCTATTTCTTATACTGGGATCAGGACTCATTGCTCATACTGACCAATGAGCAAAGAACTTGGAAAACCTTATTATTTCTGTTATCATTATACTCATGTGTTGTGAAAAGTTAATAAGGCAGGCAGATTTAAATGGTACTAGTTTCCAAAATAATCCTTCTATAAAAGATAATTTCACATGTCAGGATCAGACACCCCATCAGCATTTCTTCAAATTGTGCTACATATTACTTTCTACTTTATGTATTAAAAACATTGTTATAACATTCATTAATGTTGTCTCAGCCATAAACAAAGAAATAATGCCTTTCACAGCAACATGGATGCACCCAGAGACTCTCCCACTAAGTGAAGCAAGTCCGAAAAGAAAGACACATGCCAGGTGATATCACTTGCCAGTGGGATCTAAAATATGGCACAAGTGAACTTACCTACAAAACAGAAGCTGACTCACAGACACGGAGAACAGACTTGTGCTTGCCAAAGTAGGGGTGTAGGAGAGAAATGGACTGGGAGTTTGGGGTTAGTAGAAGCAAACTATTACATTTATAACAGATAGACAAAAAAGTTCTACTGTAAAGAATGAAAAAGAATATAAAAATAGTGTATGTATGCATACATTATTAATAATGTTGATAATGATAATATTATTATAATTATATTATTATATACTATTATTATATATCATAGTAATAGTATAATTAATATTAATATAATTATCAATGTTATAAATAATGAATGATACATACATATAGTCATTTTGCTAAACAGCAGAAATTGACACAACATTGTAAACCAGCTGTATTTTAATAAAAATTAATAAAGTATCATCATAATTAGGTCTATATATTATGCATAGTGAGAGATTTTGAGGAACGGCCTTGTTCCTAGAGACAGCAGATGTTAGGTTGTATCCCAACCCTGCCCTTCACTGCTTACATGATCTTAACACAAAGTCTCTTTCTTAGTTTCTTTACTTGTTCTATGGAGAGTTGTTTTACTGGAACGATAGGTTTTAATCTGAAGTATGGCATCGGACAAAATTAAACAGTGGCTCTGTGTGATCCATCTCCTCTAGTTCGTCAAGTTTTACAATTCCTACACTGCAGTGACAACACAAGGACACGCACACATCAGGCAATGTTTGAAGCCTGAGCGTTTTCACACCATCGGACCTTACCACCCAACACACTCGTTTCACCAACGCGGCAAATGAGACGGTTAAAAAACGGCAAGAAGAAAAACCTACACTAAGCCCAGGCGTCCAGAATTCATTCCTAGTGTTTTTCCATTACCCTCCACTGCCTCTGGTCAGGCTGGCTCAGAACATGAACTCTTCTTAAAGTCTCAGTTTATGAAGTGGTTTATCCATGTTTCTATTTTAACTATCACATGGCTTTCATTCCTCAGCTATCCTGTTTTGCTTTGTGAAGTCAATATAGAAAACATCAGTAAATGCTCAGTTGGTCTGATTAAATGTACATTAATAATACTTTATACACGTATGCAAAATTAAAGAGTTTTGTTCACATTAACAAGAGAGGCTTACGTGATTAACTTCAAGGAAAGAGGGAAATGGTCAGCCCTCCATTAACATTTCAGACTGAGTGTCTTCTTTTACTTTATTACATCAATTCGATGTTGCTGCTAACTTGTACTTGACTTTGAAACATCAGCATGGTTTTGTGAACGTCCCACCTGCTGAAGAATCTTTAAGACAGAAAGACAGTGGTGTAGACGAGATGAAGCGGAAATGAAGTGAGGGGGCTTTATTCTTCTTTGGCAGACCGTTTTAAGTTTTTCTCATCATCCTTCTTATTTTAGATTGTGCAGTTCTTCTCTCACTCCAAAATGGACACATTACAAATGGAAAATTAGTGGGCAACAGATAAGGACTGGGTAATTTTGTGACTGCTAGGCGGTAAGATTAGGAACCTATAATTTAAAGCAATCACTGATGAAGCTTTCTAATTCATAAAGAGCGGAAAATGAGTGCATTTGTGCTGACAAAATCTTTTCCCGTCCTCATTTGCCTTCATCCACCAAAAAAAATACTTTTTCTGCAGCAAATGTATCTTGGCTATTAAAATATGCAAGTATGGAATTCCTGTTGTGGTTCAGCTGGTCAAGGACCCAACAACGGCTCTCCGAGGATGAAGGGTCAATCCCTGGCCTCGCTCAGTGGGTTAAGGAGCTGCCACGTGGGTCACTGATGCGAATAGGATCCAGCATTGCCGTGACTGTGGTGTAGGCCTGCAGCTGCAGCTTGACTTTGACTACCAGCAATTTCTCCTGTTAGCTGCCTCCTTTATCTCTACTCATGTGTCTCATGTCCCCTGTGGAGGCTGTGAGCCCTTTCAGTCACCTCATCCTGGATAATTAATGCAGTGTCTCACCTGAATGGCAGGGACCCCCTTATTAATTTACAAAGATATCTGTATTTTCATGCACTTCTTCATTATGATCTTTGGGAAAAGTCCCGTCCAAGTCTAAAAGAAAAGGCATTAAGATTTTGGTTGGAAATGTGCTGAATATATAGATCAATTTATTAGTCAAAACCACGCTGAGAGTGACCTGCAGCTCGCCTTGCCCGCACGCACTGGGATACAAGAACCTGGAGAGAAACCGGAAACCAGCGACAAGGCCTGCCTCTCACAGGGATTTTGGAATATGCCCCTAAGCAAAGGCTGAGGCTGCTCTGCAGGTCTGTGAGGGCCTGAGACATGCACCCTTTCTGCTCACTGGGCTGAAAGCTCAGGGGAACCTGGGGGACCCTGAATTTGATGAGAAGAAACCACAGCTCGATGCCAGGTAAGCGTTACCTTCCAGCAGGTGGAAACTGGAGACAAGTAGGACCGCACCCCGGTTTCGGGAGGCGTGGCATTTAAGCAAATCTGACGTCTGGAGGGAAGCCCCTCTGCCCTTCCTAATCCACAAAATAGGTTGCACCATGTTTAATAAACGCTTTCCTTTCTTCGGTGTTCAAAGAGCAATGGCCTGGACAGAGCGGACCCCATCTGAGCAATAATAGCCAACCATCGATGCCCTAGCGACCCTGGGGAAAAATCCAAGGTTTTTGTGGACAGTGACTCTGTTCAGGCCAGACAGAATATCCTCAGCTAAAGCCTGTACTACTTAGGGATTTAAACAAGCACCAGCCACAGGCAAATATAAGCTGCTTTGTAATTCAGTAAACCGGGCCAAGTGTTCTCAGCCCTGCTTCTGGAATCCAGACTTCTCACGTTTAGAGGGGTGGCTAATTAGCTGAAGTTAATAACATTTACACAGATCTCCACTGCAGCGTAAGCCTCTTACAGCCTGAGGACGGACTATAATCTTACATACTCACTAATCTCGCCGTGCAACGGGCCTCCATCTCATTAAATGCAATTGCCCTAGATCAGCGACATGGCAGACGCCTGCTCTGGGCCAGGATGCCAGCCAGGGCGGGAATTATGTGAACAGGTGCTTTGGGAAAACAGCAGAAAGAACTCCCGCGATTTCCACCCAGATTCACCCACACAAGTCGAGGTCGGCCTGCTGAGAAGCATGATTTGGAGTCATCGGCTCCTTGACTCACTTGTAAATCCTCTGGACGTCTCCATGCGAGATTCTTGCTGCCCACGCCTGCTTGGACTTCCCGCCTGCTCTGCTCTGCCATCTGTAGGGTCCAGGCCTCAGCACCGTGCCGTGAGTGTGGTCTAGTCTTTACTAGGATTCTAGCCTCCTACACCCTCTCTGCCCAGCTGTGCCAACCCCAGCCTCTAGCGCAGAGAAACACCTGTCTCATTCTCAGGCTCCAGCACTTCATGTCCGTTTGGCTCCAAGGGCCGTGGACAAAGAGGCCAAGGTTTACGAAAGTGTGTTCTAGTTCATGAGGAGGACTATAAGGCATTTTTGGCCTCTACTACTTGCTACAAAAGAGGAGGTTACTGGAAGCTTTCTTACTTTCTTTGAATGGGACCAAATAGGAAAGCAGAATGGGTCTCACTTTCTAAATAAATCCACAGATCAACGAGTCAGGGAACCAGAGGGACCTTTGATCCTGTTCAGTCCGATCCCAGCCACGGTAGCTCCAAGACGGCCCCAGTGACCCCACATCTCCCGCTGGCCAGGGTTGGTCCGTGTGACCAGCAGAAATGGCAGAATGACGATTTGGCCCTCCTGAGATGACGGATGGCGTAGAACACTGTGCCTCCGTCTTTCTCGTGCCCCCTCTCTCCCTCATGTCATTCACTCCGCAGGAAGGCAGTCAGCAAGTCTTCAGCAGCCCCTCAAAGTGGCTGGTGAGGAGCTGAGACCTCCTGCCAGCAGCCGTGTGCGTGCTCCAAGTCCTCCGATGACCGAAGCCCCAGCCAACAGACTGGCTGCGACCTCACAAGAAACTGAGCCAGGAGCGCCCAGCTGAGCCGTTCCCAGAACGCTCATCTTCAGCAATCATGGGACGTAGTGAAGCTTGTTGTCTTAGCTGCTGGGTTTTGGAGTAATTGTTAAATAGCAACATGTGTCTGACAGGCCAGGCTGCCCCGGGTGGGGGCGGATGGCTGGCAAAGCGGTGACCGCTTCCCACGCTGCGGGGCGCTCGCGCCGGCCGCCTCTGCCCGCCTCGTCCCCCTTCGCTCACCCTCCCGCCCACATCCAGGAGTTCTGGGGCTGCAGCGTTAAGACACAGCACAAAATCACGTTCTCCAGAGGCCTGGGGTTACCACACCAAAGGAACTGAATTATCGCATGAAAATGCTCGTTAAAAAATCATGAATTTATGGGTTTCTCTAAATAGGATACCTTGCTTTTCAAAATGACCCACATTTAAACGGGTTTTAATTAAACACATCAGAACAAGTTCAATAACAATGGAATTTTGCCACCCAAATAAAATTCCAGGTAACAGGAATTATTAAATTCACCGTGAAACGGACCTAGATTAAGCGGTGACCGCTGGCCTTCCTTCTAGGTCATTCCTCTTCTGTGGATAATACTAGTTAAGGGGATTCACCTAGAGATTTGCATCACACCCAAATTACCATTTTTGTGCTTAACTCTACCTTTGATAGTCTCCTCTCTGAAGAATAAACTGATAGACTAGGAGAACTGAGGTTTGGGGGTGAACTAAAACTAGATTAAGTCTTCAGTCAGGAAAGGATCTTTCTAGGATGTGGGGAAAAGGGAGCCCTCCTACACTGCTGGTGGGAATCCGCATCATTACAAGCGCTATGGAAAACAGCACGAAGCATTCTTAAAATGATAAATATAGAACTCCGTCTGATCCAATAATCCCACACCTGGGCATATATCCAGAGAAAACCATAAGCTGAAAATATAAATACAGCCCTGCCACCTGCAGGGGTGTCCCAAGTCCCATCTCATCTCTGATCCGGCGCCAGAGTTTACTTGCTCTGACACGTGACGTAGAAACATTCCCTTCCCTCCAATTTGTAACCAAAAACTAACAGTGAATATTTGAGGATGGCAAGTTTTACTCAAAGTCTGTCTCAAACCCGATATACTGTTTCTTCTCCCATGAATGAAAGCACATGAACTGTGAATTGCAAGACAGTAACATGATAGGTTTCACTGTAGCCAGCTTCTATCCATTCAACCTCCTTAAGAGAAAAAAAAAAAATGTCAACAAGGAACGTGTATTTCTGGGACTTTCTATTTTCTGTAATGACTACTAATTTGGTCTCGAGAGCCTCCAACTTTAATTAGCAACGTCTACGTAATGTGTTGGAACCTCAGTATGTATTAACTATTTTAAAATGACTAAATATTGTGCTATATGTCGCACGAAATGAAGGTTCCAGACTCAATCTCAGTCAGCATTTCACAGTCTTTTTTTTTTCTACTTCTCCCTGTTTAAAAATGGATAATCCCAGTATCCTTCCAGAAATGCATATTTGAATAAACTACAGGCTGCTCCCTTGTATGATAACTTTTCCTGTCCTTGAGTCCCTTGCAGTTACATGTCAACCAAATTTTGCAAAGCTCATGTCAACCCTGCTGGCTCTGTTTTGGAAACCGGCTGAGTCACTGGCATGAGCATCACTTTTGATAAGTTTGGGGAAGATGATTTACAAGAACGTAATGCATTTGGTGCATAATTTAGGAAACCATCAGATAACATATGATATGACGGCTGAGAGATGAAAAAATAGTACTTATGGAGAAAGTGGGAAATTGACAAGAAGGATATATCTCGTTACTATTTTCACAATGTAAATGATTCTATATTTGTGGATCTATTAGCAACTAGCTTGTTATTTTGGGATAATCACTTTGCATCACTGAAGACCGTATCCTTCATTTTTGCAGTGAAGAGATTTGACTAAATAAACTGTCAAAGGCGCTTCGTTTCTCAATCATGTGCGGTTCACACAGTACCTCGTAGATGGATGGGTCTGAGAGCTGACAGCAAGCAATTAAGAATCCAGCTCTTGTCTTTTCACAGACCAAAAAAAAAAGCTTCCAATCCTGTTTCTTCTCCCTTTTTAGAGCTCCCCACCCTGAACCCTGCCATTTCCAGAAGCTCTGCCCCGTTGGTTTAGAAATAAGCATAGCCCCCTGTGACATGATAAATACGCTGACACCTTTCTGTAAAGGAGCAGAGCACACTGACAAAGCATATGTGGGGCTGCTCCAAGGCATCACCTCAAAATCTGATTTATGCAAATCTGCAAACTGCAGATTGACAAGATACTTTGTCTAAAAGACTCCTTAGTCGTGTCTAGGAGCAGCGGGCTGACAGGACGCATTGTCGGAGTTCTGCTGAGAAGCCCAGGCCCCAAGGCAAGGGCAGCTCTTGTTCCTTGTGAAGCTCCAGACACAGATGAGTGATGAGGGATCTGAAGTGAACCAAGCAGGGCCGTGTTCACAGCAACCCGGATCTGTCAACTAGCTACTAAAACCCTGGGCTGCATGTCACTCTCGGCACCAAGCAAAACAGACCAGCCTCTCAGCCCTGCTTCCTCTGGAGCCTTCAAATGACTATTTAAGACTGAAGAATGTGATGCCACACTCTGCTGTGTACAACCTGCTACAGGTGCGACATCACCTCTTCATGTAGAAAATGTTTTACGTAAAAACATACTTGTGAAGATGACCCTGAGAATGGTGTGGCCGACGGCATACTAAGGATGGGAAAGAAAATGTCATCCACCCATTGGAAAGTTCAGAGAACCATAGGTTCTCAGAGTGGGAAACACCTTCGCTCCTGCGCTGCTGATCAAATCCAGATTCAAGTACTGCACACAAGCACAGCACAGAATCCTTGGGCCACGACACAGCACGAACTCTTGAGTAAGCACGATGGACTGACTCCAGGTTTGGGAAGCCGAGCCTTAGAGGAGCAGAAGCCTGAGTTCCCAGGATGTTATCTGACTTGTCAAAACTATTAATC
This sequence comes from Catagonus wagneri, assembly GCA_004024745.2. NCBI lineage: Eukaryota > Metazoa > Chordata > Mammalia > Artiodactyla > Tayassuidae > Catagonus > Catagonus wagneri. The sequence continues at coordinate 1,824,733 of PVHT020000085.1, forward strand.
AGCAGCAGAGGTCAAACTACAACAAAGGTCTCCTGTCCCAAACAAGTGTGGCTCTTTTGTTTTCCAGCAAACAAGACAAACTCAAGGTCATGCAAACCACCTACTCTTCTCTAGATGTTCTAAAATATATTTCTAGATCTAAAAAATCCAGCTAAATATGGGATCATCATCGAATGTGTACACTGTAGAATTAATTATACTACGTTGCAGTTTCTTTTTATGACATCAGCTCACCTTAATTATCTTTGAAACCAATAACTCTGTGAAAATCATAGCATTTCTCAGGGTTGCATTAAGTAAACAAACATCTCTTCCCCATGTGAGAGCTGAGCCTATTGAGAAAGAATAGCAAATAAGCGAATGAGTTGAAGTCCAACATACTATTTTTTGACTGATAAACTAATACGAAAGCATCTTCAGGCAATAGGATTACTTGGATTAATTCACAGAACCGGTCACAGGCGATAGTGGACAGGCGTCATTTCCCATTATTTTTGATGGCAGTGGGGAGTCCCTATAAGAGGGAGTAAAAGAAAGCCTATATCCCAGCAGACACATCCCTCCAAGGAAAAGGAGAAGCAGCTTGCTGTTCACGCCACGTCTTGCTTTGCACCAACTCACCAAGGAGAGGAGAGGATGGACAGAGTCCAGGAGTGTTTCCATAACTGAGCCCCCTCCACCTGGGGGGAGACTTTGCAAGGGGGGAAATGAACCCCTGGTAATAAAACTCAGTTACTACTGCAAAGATATCAAAGAGGACTTGTACCATTGCATTACATAGAATGCAATTTTTTTTTTTTTAGAATCTCTGAGTTCTTGCCTAATACGAGCCCCAGATCAGTTCCAGTCCCACCTAGAGTCTACATACAAGTAGCCTTTGCCACACGCGTGACCAGAACGCCTGAGGACTCAATCAGAGAGCGTGGGCAGCTCCAAATGCACACGTTCAACGCTATCCTTGTCTGCGGTTTGCTCCCATCACCCTCCCCTCCTCCCTCTTCCTCCTTCATGTTGTCACCAAGTCACTTAATAGTCTCACCTATTATTCACACTTGGAAGCCTCTTGAAATACTTTTAGTAACAAGGTGAGGTTACTAAAAGTGTTTCAATTATATATATATATAATGTGTATATATATATATATATATATACACACACACATTAAATATATATATATATATATATACACACACACATATATATATCCATACATATACATATAGGTGCAGTACAGCAGAAATTGGCACAACACTGCAAGTCAACTATACTTTAATAAAAAAATTCAAAAAACATGCCAAGGGCTCCAAGAAGCAGAGATGGGAATCCTAAGACAAAACTGAAATGAAACACTGTTACAAAAGTAAAAAACGCCTTTCAGGGGCTTACTAATAGACTGGACACAACTGAGGAAAGAATCTCTTATCCACATGACCTGTCAACAGCATCCTGGAAAATAGAAAAGCCAAGAGAACAAAGGCTGAAACAAACAAAACAGAATAGCTGAGGATTGCGGGGAAACTGCAAAATATGTAACATATGCATAGTGGAACTAGCACAAGAAGAAAAAGGGACAGAAAGAAATACTGAAACGGTAGTGACTGAGAATTGCATTTACACAGCAACAACGTCGTGGAAAAGGAAGTTGGGATGTAGTTAGAAAGGAGTAACGTGTCCAGACCTCACTGGAATTAAGTTAGTATAAATCTGAAGTTGATCCTGATAACTAAACACTTATATGGTAAACCCTACAGCAAACACTAAGAATTTCACTCAAAAAAGTGCAGTGAAAAAAAAACCCTTAGAGGAATTAAAATGTAACACAGGAAAATAGCTAGTTGATACCACGAAAGCAGTAAATGAGGAAAAGAGGAACACAAACATATGAACGTGAAGTGGCCGTTGTAAATCACACTATATCAATAATAACATTACATTTGAATGGGTTAAATAATTCAGTCAAAAAGCCGGCGTCTCAGTATTACACCACAGAAATCACAGAAACATAAAAATCCAAATGACCTGTACTTGTGAAGGAATGCCTAACAAATAAAATAACCTTTGCTAAGATTTGAATTCTTTCTTGTGAATCAAGTAAATAATCCTAGGGCAAAAGGGAGTAGAAAGTTATTATTTGTTGTCCTGTTTTAAGCTTTAATTTTATTTTTAAAGCATCGTAGTCTCAGTTATGAAGATGATTTAGTTCACAATAAGCTAGCCATTTAAAATGATTAAAACGATTTTGAAAAAAATGCAACTTGTCGAGTCTAATAACAATATGTTTAATATAATGGTTGTCGGTATTGCTTACGAGCATATATCTAGGCACTGAAAGCACAACAGAAGAGATACAAACATGTCTTAATTTAATCCAGTCTCCTCTAAATACATCATTTGTTTCCTTTAGAATATGTGGTCCTTATCCAAAATTGTCCATAGCAGAAACTGAGAAATAGGAAGGCTTTTCTTGAAAAAAGTTAACGGGGGTTTTCTACTCCCTTCTCGTTGTGGCCCCTTATACTGGAGCGTGCCCCGAACATTTTCTCCTCAAGGACCAAAAACTGTTTCTGACTCTACCCTTCTTTTCACAGCTGACTAATCATCTGTCACCCTCTTCTGGGAACTTCTAAGACCACTTAGCTTTTCAAAGCAATGGCTACTTATTTTGTGTTGTGATGTCCTTTAAGAAAGATGGCTCACCTGTTATAGTAGATCTACAGTAAATACCTTAAATAACAGCACTATTTCTTTTCGTTTTTTGCTCTTTTTTTATAAGGTTGCACCTGTGGCTTATGGAAGTTCCCAGGCTAGGGGTC